>JARHVA010002972.1:302500-370000 GCA_037957365.1 Torreya grandis
ATAAGATAAGATTATTGGATTCTTAATTTATAATGTTATTATATTTTATACAAAGGGCATATGCCCATTTTACATCATATAACAATATTATGAGCATTTATCAATAAGTGTTCATATTATTCCCCATTATATACATATTTAGTATATTAATAATATTATAAATTAAGAATCTGACATTTATATCATGTATAGATGGGCACGTCTTTTCTACACAAGTTAATACTATTGGATTCTTAATTGATAATGTTCTTATATCTTTTTAAATGGTCATGTTCCCATTACACACAAGATAAAAATAGAATGAGAAATGAGAAATGAGAAATAAGTTTTCATATTATGTCATATTATTTAAAGGTCTAGTGTACTAATAATGGCCACATGCCCATTCTAAAAAGGTCTTAAACATTATCTATTATGAATGCAATAGTCTAAACTTGTGTATAATGGGCATGTACCTAATGCCCCATCATTATACATGTGTATATTATATTTTTAATATTATCAATTAATAATATGATATTTATATTATGTGTATAATTTTCATGCTCCCATTCTACACTATCTAATATGATTGTATTATTAATTGATAATGTTCTTATATTTTTTTAAAATGGGTAAGTGACCATTCTACATAAGATAACTATTGATTGTATGGGTGTGTAGCTATGAGATTAGTAAAAACCAAAGGTCAACATTAAATAGCCTTAATCCCTCTCATTTAAGGACTATTATTTATGTATCCTAAGGCATGAGTTTTAGGTATTGGGCTATCTTATGTAACCTACACGAAATAAGCCTCATAGGATGCAATGCTAAACATAAAGCTCAATGACTTTAATATACTTAAACAAACTTAGAATTATGATTCATATAATTAATTCAAGATAAAACTTATTAAAAAATTGTGAATTTATTATAACTATGTGAAAAAAAAGGTCAAATTCACAAAGAAGAGACTGTAATCATAAAACCATACAAACTTTTGTAATTATTTGTGTTTTCATTAGTAAAAATTCACCCCTATTTTATTTACAAAGAGGTGTAAATAGGAGTGAAACCAACCACATAGTTACATATAATCCCATGCATAACCCTCAAACCCCAAAAATAAGTTACAACAATACATTATATAAAGAGTAAAATAACAAAAGGGGGTAAAAATTATGGACACAATTTTCCTAATTTGGGACCACTAAAACACATACAATTATTAGAGACTAGATAGAGCCTATAGGGGACAACCATCCATTTGATTTTGGGCCTTTTTTACTTCTAATACCTAAGAAATCATATTTTATTCCTTATATATATTAGTAAGGTTGAAAAGTCGCTCTCTAAAAATAGCTTATCCTCATGCCAAAAACTCTTTATAGGTCATTTGAGGGACTTCTAGGGTGTTCTTAACTATGATAAATTTATGAATGTTGCCCATGGTTGTTTTTATTAATATAATATGGTACTAAATCAAAATTTGTTGAAATTGGTGATTTTATTTCTGAAAATAGACCCAAACCCATGGAGGTATATTCCAAACTCATCTCCATTGATGATTGGGCCATTAGGATTAAACAACATAGTGTTGATAAACTATTTGAAATAGGTTAACATATTGTCTCTATTTTTATCCAATGGGACTATAGATTCTATCACATCAATGATCACCTCCTATATATAGGTCCTCATATACCTAAAAACGGTTTGATAAAATTTAAGATATATTAGTGCCATGATTTTTAGCCAAGGGAACATGCCCTTGTCGATTGCCACTGGCATATTTTTTAAAATATTATCCATTTGAATTATTCTCTAATGATATTAATGTGTATTTTATAGTGATTATTTACTTGTGATATATATTCACTCACCTCCCCAAATGTGAGAAATAATTTAGATAATTCCACTTCAACCTTATCCACTAATTTAAGTGGGTAGGTGTTATTTACTTGAGACTCTAAGGTCTTTACTTGCTCATTTAGCTCCTTATGTCATGATAGGCCCTTAACACTAAGATATGATCTTCAAATATGTTTTCCTCCCTTATTTTATACCTCTTCTAGATCATAAATAAATATACTCTTGCACTCACCACACCATAGTTTATCCTTATTGCATGAACCTTTGTGTCATGATTCTCTTAATTATACTTATATCCTTATCAAGCTTGAATTAGATATCAAGCTTCCCTTAGTAAATTATTTTAAGTCTCCATAGCCTAATTTTTTTAAATTATTATAACTTAATATGTTATTATATAAATACAAAGGGATCTCTAAGTGGAAACAATAGATGATAATGTTTCAGTGAATTTCATCTTATATTTTGAGAAGGGAAGAAGAAGAATGTAATTACAGGTATGGCTGAAAATGCTATTGGATTGTGTATACATTGAATTAAAATATTGTGAAGAAATCCTCTTTGGCTTGGGAGGATGACTTAAAAATAATATAACACTAAATCAAATGGTTGGTTAGATAGATAGTTGAGTGGATTTCTTAGCGCTAGCTAAATCCCAAAAGCAAGAGCTTCCTCAAGGGCTCTCAATCCACATGTTTAAATAATTAAGTTTATAAATGAAAGATAAAGTATTTGAATAGATAATCAAAAGGTATTGGAAATAAACATAAGAAATTCTTTCTAAATAAATAGAATATAAATGACTAATATAGTGATAATCAAGTTAACACTAGTGCTAAATGGCTTGGGTCTATTTTAGAAAATTAGGTAGGGGTCTATGAATAGATAAGGACATAGAAGAGCAAGTTTGGGTAGGGATAATAGGGTGAAAATAAATTTTTATTTATACTATAGTTACCATCAGTGATTGATGTGACTATCAATGGTTAAGGTGACCATTGGTGGTCAAGGTGACCATCGATAGTTAGACAAACCATTAGTGGTTGAGACAACTATTAACAATTATTATGTGTAGGTTTAGATTGGTAAATAAATGGTTTATGGGATAATAAAGTTATATTATATGAGATGGGCTAGTGTTGGGATGATTTATAAATACAAATAAAATAAATGAATATTGAAAAACAAATACTTAGCTTATCAGAGGTTAATTGGGTAATTGATTGAGATGGTTGGCCTACAAGTGGATTCTAACATGATTCTGATAGATTAATGGTACTTGGTATTTTGGTAGAGCAATGGTGGCAAGTTGGAACTCTAATTTTCTAGCTAGATCACTGGATTATGGATGACAATTAACCTATAAAAAATAAACTCTAGATGCACAACCCTACTCCTTTATTCTTATAGATAAGGAAGGATAGGTACAACAAGACATTAATTGTGTCTTATAATTTTAACTCATACATGCAATGATTGACATACATATTTAGATGAGATATTTTTATAAAAATAAGGTAGATGGTGTGCATGTTAGATTTTAGGATGGTAGACCCTGATCATTGATGGTCAAGGTAACCATCAATATTTATCCTAGCCATCAATGGTTGAGGGATAAGGTAAAGAGTGGATAGAGGGGTAGGTTATGTTAGTTGGTCAAACTAACCATGATTAGGCTTGGTTTGTGGTCAAAAGTTAAAATTGGTCCTAAGGTGGTCTAGGGGAATTTTGACATTTAGAATAATGGTCTTTGGATTTTTGGTGTCTACATTTTACCCATTTGTGTTATGCAACTTTGAATCAACAAGTTGTAAAACAAAAATGGATTATTGGTTATAGGTCTAGTTACCTCAAGTATGGGAAGAGGTGTTTCCCCTCAAATTGGGAGTGAATGAGGTAAAACATAATCAAATGCATGTTTGATATGGTGGATGAAGGTGATAAAATTCTTGGATGTCATGAAGGTGGGTAATAATTTAGGTACTTGAAGCATAAATGTGTGCATGAAGTGTGATAAAAAGGTGCAATAGTTGAGATAATGCATAGATTAGGTTTTTATAGTTGGTGAAAATAAAGGGTAGGTACTAGAAGGACAAGTGAAAAGTGGACCACATGACTACATTTAGGCATGGTAGTTGGGTAAATTTGTAAATGAAATTATTTTAAGTGATGTATATGTTTTGGTGGGTATCTAAGGTAGGAAGTGTTCCTAATGAAAACATAAACTAATCAAGCATCATAGGTATCTATGGTAGGAAGTGCTCTTGAGAAGATACAAGTAGGTATGGTAAGTATGAGGTGGTGTAATTTCAAAAAGAGTTCAAAATGGCAATGTTTTTGTTATGGTCAAAAGGACTAGGTAAAATTTGTCACAAAACATGTGCTAGTTGGGCTCAAATGGACCAATGGTGAGGTGATGAGGTGGTTAGGTTAGGTAGAGAAGGTAGTCTCCATAGGTGGGTTGTATTATTTGGTTTTAATGAATAAAAGGGCTATGATCTATTTGAGAGTAAAAATGTAAGCCTCTTGACTATTAATAGTGAAGGTGATCAAGGGTGACCATTGATGATCACCCTGACCATCGATGGTCAGGGTGTCAACCCTAAAAATCTTAATGATCAAAATTAAATTTGAATATCATTTAGCTCATTTTCATTTTTGACTATGGATATATGAAAATTGGTGATTTAGGAGAAAGTATTACTAATGGTGATCTCTAAAGTGTATTTGCTAAGTTAGATTGATTGAGAGGACTAGGGTAGGATGTAGGGTCAGCACAGGTGAGGAAGAGGATGGGTGGGTCCATGGATAACTCATTGATGATGATCAATAAATGAGATAGGTGGTTCTCTTAAATTGATATATGTAGTTGGAAATTTGAAATTTACATTTGATTTGAAAGTGTAGGGGATGGGTGGGTAAGGTATGACCTAGCTATGCCCTAGGTAGGGTTTTAAGGTTAGAGGGTTAAGTTTGTGGGTAAAATTTTTAATTGACAAGGTGGGATAGGTTAACTAGGGTAGGTATGTGTATTAGGCTAGGATTTAGAAGAGATTAGGGTTTATTAAGTGATTGATAGGTAGGGTAGGTCTAGGGGTGTTTCATCGATGAAACACCCACAGTGACTTTCGGTGGTCAGGGATGACCCTCGATAGTTGCCATCTCTAAAGAGGACATCTAAATTTTGGTGGTCAACATGACTATTAGTAGTCACATACTACAAAAATTGGTATTGAGTTTTTTAAAAGTGCCTAAGGTATATAAGATGTTAATTACTTGATGTAGGGTGGCCTTATAAGTGTTAGAGTTTATAAATAAGGTAAGAGGTAGTATGGGAATTAGTTAAATTAGTAAGATGGGTTAAATAAGTGTGTTTGCTAAAAAATTATGCAGGTGTGGGAGAAAATTTAGATGCATGATCAAGTGGCACTTATCTTTGCCAAGATTCACCAGGGGATGACCCCTATAGATTGGGCATATATGGAGGAGGTTATCCTAGGAGAGATGCAACACTATCAACATGTGCCTCATTATTCATACATAATCATGACCCTCATCAAGAGATGGGATCCATCCATGAAAAAATTCATGCTAACCACTAGTGAGCTCATGATCATACCAGAGGATGTGTATCATATTACATGGTTACCCCTATGAGGTGAGCCAATATACCACATAGAGTAGGAGGACCAAGATGATCTACTAGAGATTTTATATGGAGATGACCAAGATCATGTTAGATGGCACACTAAGGTATTTATTTACTCTATGATTTATTGAGGGTGAGGGATAAGAGGAGATTGATGATGATGATGATGATGATGATGATGGCAATGTCCTAATTTGCCCTCCCCAACTCAAGTAGAGAGAGGTTTTGAAACTTGCTACTAGGGGTGTTGCTTGAGATGTTGATTGAGATGATAGTATTTTGATGGGTACCTATTATTTTAGTGTAGATATATAGGGAGTTGTGGGGTTTTAAGGCCCATACAAAGTAAGACATTAGTGTTGATCTTTTTCTACACTACTGGGCCTAAGAGCACATTTGGGTGCTAAGGTCAATGGGATTCCTATGGATGGGATATGCATAGATTGAGTTCTTAATTAGCTATATGAAGTGGAGGGATAAATTTGATACTTTAAGTGTAGGAAGAGGAGCTTATATTATAGATTGGTTTAGAGGTACACTAGGTGTATTAATGATTGGAGACATTATTTGGAGACCTTATGTCTAGTTTCTAGTATGGCCTAGTTATAAGAGTCATACCCTATCTCTATAGAGTTATAGATGGATATTTGGTAGGTAGGATAGGGAGGTAGAGATTATCCCTTTTGATAGGGTACACAAATATTTTATCCTAGGTCAAGGTATTCTAGGTATATTCCTTAGATACAGGGATGAGGAATCAAAAATTTTACTACCTAAGCCACATCCAGTACCAACTTTTCTTGATCACAAAGAGATACCAACCAGATCATAAATAGGTAATGCTAGCTTTGCAAATGGGTATATAACATGGTATTAGTATTAATATGTAGATATATATTTTGGTGATGGTGATAGTGGTAAGAGATTGATAGATGTGGACACAACTAGGAGAGAGGGTTAGAGAGCATAGGTATAGGGGGATAGCCCCAATGCATAGACATGAGCAGTACTAGATATGGCATAGGCATAGGTAGAATTAATAATAGGGTAGGTGGCTACACTACAGGGTTAGCTAACCACTATGAGAGGTGAGAAAGACTGGGCTAGAGGTATACTAGCATAGGTCACCTAAGAGAAAGATGCTCTAAAATAGGCCAAAAGAGTAGCAACAACACCAATAGGTCTAGTAGGGACCATTGATATGTAGAGGTAAATAGCCATAGTATATGATCTATGATACTATGAGGTTATATTCTTTACTCACTACCTAGTAGAGCCTTGATGGGTCAAGTATAGGGCCAACTTGGTAGGCAATGCTACTGTGGCTACTCTAGGTTAGTGGGTAACATCTATAGGTTTATAGACAAGTACATCTAGGGGATAAGTAGGTACTGCAAGGGGTAGGCACCATGAACTATTAGTTTCTCAAGAGACAATGGTACACCTATGGCTTAATTGTGACATAGTTTAGACATATTTATATATTGTTGTATATCATTTTAATTCTAGCTTGCGAGCTGATGTGTTGAGATGTACATTTTGAGAGAGAGATAGGTGTATTTGTTTATACACATTATGATGTTATCTGACTCATGAGTTATATATATATATATATATATATATATATGATTTTTGTTTATTGCTCATACACATGGTCTATTGTTTGCTTTGATATTAATATGTATGATGTAATGTTTATATTTATTATTGATTATGCTTATGTTATGGATGCTAGACACTAATGTAGACTCACCTAGCTAGGCATGAGATGGATTTTATTTATGGATATGCTTTATGCCATGATTATTTATGACATTCAAAACTTTAGTGAGTACATAATTATTTAGATTTAGACATGTGATGAAAATGGTGGATTATTTTATTACTCATGAATACTATGATGTTATTATACTTGTTATAGTTATGGATTCTCCTATGACACATGTGTATGTTATTTTTGTTAATTTATTTAAAGATAAAACACATGAGGTAAGTTAATTAACAATACTATATTGGAGAATAAATAATATTATCAGGTGATAAACATCATAATAAAAATAAAAACTAGTCATGATAGGATAGGGAGGGGGTATGATGCTTCTTCAGTAAGGACTAATATAAAATTGAATTTAGATTGGCTTAATGGACATAAGCCCTTATAATGCTTCAAATTATCATATTTTATGTGGTAAAAAAGGTGTCATAGTCACATAATGTCAAGTGAGCTCAAAATCCCTTGCTTATATTGTATAAAGGGGAGATGGATGAAAATGGAACCTTTGTGTGAGATTAGCATGCCTCTTTTAAAGGTGTTTGAAGAGTAAATATAAACAAGTCTATGTCATACAAAGTGTAGATTGATCTATGTGGGAAGTCTACTTATGAAAACTAATTATGGATTCCACCTTATTTTGATATATGAGAGCCAATTATAGCTTTCAAAATTAGTTTGATTTTGGTTGTGATTTTGATAATGGGTCTTTTTCTTTGTTGTTGTATATGGGAAGCTAATTTATGTGGGAAGATTTCAAGAAATTTCTATGCTTTTGACAAATTCTTTACTTAGCCATCCTTTTAGGGAGTGGTCTAATTTTATGTGATTTATTTAATACTTAAGATAGCTATCCTTCAAGGGAGTAGTCCACCTTACTTTGAGTAATTTCAAATATTTTTTCAATAGCTATCCTTTAAGGGAGTAGTTTGCATATTCTAGGAATAACCCATGATTTTTATTGGTAGGGATTTTTATTTTTATTGATTTGATTTTTACTTGACATAGGTTTGTTTATATAGTCTTAAGATTTCACCTTTACGAATGCAAACCTAAAATCACAAGGAGATTGAGTAGGTGTAAAGAGTTCTAGGTGATAAAGATCATAAGAATCCATCTTAGGAGAGGGGAGGAAAACACCATTAGAATCATGTCATGGGTATATTTGTGGTACCCATTGTCCTATATTAGGCTATGAATGTGATGGATAATAAAAAAATTTGGTTTTAATTAATCACCCCTAAAATAGGGAGATGAATGTGGTTAAAATCAAAGGATGAGCTTAAGTTAAAATAAAATATGGACTTAATCCTTAACAAAAAAAACATAGATGAAAAGTATTGAGGGGCTCAAGTTCTAGGTTTTCCTCAAGAGAGGATAATCGATAAGCTCCTAATACATACTTATGGGTAATGATATAAGTTCCAATCCAATTGAAAGCAAACTTTCCCTTATTACTTTTCTCTATATTGGTGATGTGTTGATTTTTTTTAGGATGAGGTCTCTGATTTTGAATTCTTATACTTTAAGGTGTTTTTTTATAGGCAAAATCGACACACTTTTGATAGGTGTGAATATGGGTAAGGGATTTTAAGTGATGTTCATCAAGTAGCTCAAGCTAGGTTAAGTGGTGATGATGATAATCATGTTTAAAAATGAGATCTTGAAAAGATATGTGAAGAGAAGGTATTTAGATTTTGAGAGGCAAGACAGCCTCCAGAGAGAAAGGGATAGCACTAGTAGGGCTTCTAATCCTAATAAGGTATGCCCATAAGGTGAAGGGGATGTGCAAATTTCAATCTTGACTAGATGCATTGACCATTTTAGTTATCATGTTGTTAAGACTTTTGTTAGAGGATTTTGCCTATCCATTCACTTGAGGATGATAAGGTGAGGATAATATTAAATTAATGTCAAATACATAACATAGACCTTGGAATTGCTTGTTCTTAAAATATTTACCATTGTCAAAGATAATATTGTGAGGAACACTGAAATGATAGATGATGTGATGGTTGATAAAGTTGACAATTTTCTCTACTGTGGTTGAGATTAGAGGAATAGATTCTACCTATTTGGTAAAATATTTAGTTTTAGTGATGATAGAATGGGGTCACTATGAATAATGGGGATTAATTTTACCAATAAGGTCCGAACCCCATTGTGAGAAGGGCCAAAAATTGGTGGAAAGGCAAATACTATGGCTAAGTACATGATGTAAATTGGCATGTTGTTCACACTAAAGATAACTTTTCACATAATCAAAACAATCTTGATTAAGGGTAGGTGTTGTTAATATGATTGTAATTGATGTCAAAAGGGACACTATAGATGTCATTGATGTTAAAAGGATCAAGTAGGATTGATAGAGATAAGAACATATTTCATAGTTGTACTGTAAAAATTTGTCATGCTTTTATAGATACCGTTTATAGATGTTTAATGTCAAAATATATAGAATATCCATTATGGGTTTTTCATGTACATTCCAAAAATATGGTCCACATATTTAGAGGAGAAAGAATGAGCTCATATTTAATTAATTTAACTCTAAGACTAGATAGGGTTTCTCAATAAAAACCTAAGGGTTTATCCATGTGGTCAACAAACACTTTCTAATTTGTTGTTGGATGGATATAGCCAATACCCAATAGCTTAAGTTATAAATTAAGCATTTGTCACCATTGTAAAATTAGCCCCCCTCGACCTACAAATTACTAGATCTGAGTAATGATCAAAGGACTTTAAATTTTCTTAAGTCTAAGACTTAATATTTTTCCCAGTTTGATCAATGAATTATGGTTCATCATACATAGATGATCCAATGAAGTCAATCAAAGTTAAATTGTCAAAAGGAGCTTTGAGTGAGTGTGTAAGTGACAAGTGTCACATTCATTCAACTTATTAGACAAAGACCTTATAAGCATAATATTATCAAAGTTAATGATTGATTTAATTATAAGATCAAATGGTTTGTGCTTAATTAGACATTGAATATCTAATGGAACATGATGAAATGAAAGTGTCAAAGGTACTTATGAGTGAATGTAATAATGCCAAGTGTCACAATCACATAATCGTACTATATAGAAGACTAATGTGAGGATTTCAAATGTCTCATTAGAGAGAGTTGATAGCTATGTATATAAGGCATGCACTTATTCCAAGTGTCATATCCTCAAGTGTTGGATATAAATAAAGATCAAGCTTGTCAAAAGATCTAATAGTGCACAGGTGATCATAAAAAGGAGATCCAATGGAGTGAATGGGCTCAAATGATATAAAGTGCTTGATGTTTACTGATATAATGTAAATTTAAAGATCGAGTAGGTTTGAGAAGATCAATGAAGTAGAAGAGATCCAAAGATATAGGAAGCTATGAGATGAGGTCAAAGTGTCAAAGTTTAACAACCAAGTCAAGGTAGAAGTCATGCATCTTTAGAGATTGAACAACACATGGAAGCTTGGATGAGATAGATTTAATAGAGAGAGTGGACCTAGATAGAACAAAGTGATATATGTTTAACATCTTGATAGAGATAAAAAAACATGCATCTTTGGAGATCGAATGGAGAGCATGAGCTATCAAAGAATGATTGAATGGACATGTTTTAAAGTTGATATCTTTGAATAGAGACCATTGGGTTATGTCACCAAATGAAAAATTAATTATCAACATTTAAATTCATGTCTAGATAAATGGTTAGTTATAAGAACATGCAATAATTTATGTATAAGTTATATATCTTGACACAAATAATGAGATTGATTGATATAATTGATAAAATCTATATTAAAGAGCTTATGCATCAAAACCTGAGTCTAATAGATTTTATAACTAGTAAAGGGACTTGAAATTATGGAATGATTCATGGAATCTATTGCAAGGTGTCATGGTTTAACTACCTCCCAAAAATCCATTAGCTCGGGGCATTGTATAAGGCACTAATAGGTTGATCCTTTAGTAAAATGGTAACCAATGGGTTAACAGAATTGAGATGTGGGAACTTACAATTCAAGTCATAATGAACTAAAGTCCAAAATTGGAATGATGTGTTATAATTCAAGTTTGAACATAGAGAGAAGTGAAAAAACCTAGATCATATATATATATATATATATATATATATATATATATAATATCTAAGATAAAGTAAAAGATGCTAAACAATTGCATTTTCTATTAAGCCAAATTGAATGTAAAGCATAGTGTTTGGTGAAGTCAATGAAGTGTTTCAACTAAATAAATGTCTAGACATATGACCAAAATAAGAGAGAGGATTAGAGGGGAAGAAAGGAAAAAAGAGAATGTGTAGAGTATGATCAGTTACAAATTAGAACTATAACAAAGAATAGAGATCTAGATTCATGTATGATTCTAATTTATAAATTGTAGTTATAGCTCCATAAAAGAGTCTGATAGGTTAGTTCCATTAGATAATTTGATTGGGTCCTTAGATTAGGGAGTGGGTGCTCAGATTAAGGAGTGGGTGCTTCCTTAGAATTAGTTTTCTTAAATTAGGGGATTGGTGTCTCCTTAGGATGGGTGTCCTAAAATGTAACTAGTGAGGTTTCCCAGTGAAGCTTTAAACTATGAGGATGGATTAAAATAATATATTATAGTATTGATTCTCACCATGGTTTTACCCTTTGTATTTTCCATGTATAAATCTCATGTCATGTATATTTGTGTTTGTATGACCTCTGCATTTATCTTTTGATCTACATATGGTTTTAAGTTTATTTTAAAAGGATTGATAGATTAGTTTTAATTGATATAGTAATTCACTCCACTCTTAATACATATTTGTGTTCTAATAATGGACATAAAATCCCACATTTCCTTGAAAGAATCTCAATTAGTTTAGGTAGATCTTGAAATAGTGAACATATTGACTAGTCAAGAAGGATCTTCATCAAATAAGGCACTTTTATTTTATGGATCTAACTATGCATTTTAGAGCATAAGAATGGAAATATATCTATCTTCAATAGGTTTTGATGTATGGATGTATGTGGTAAATTGATATAGATCCCCTACTACAACTCCTACTGATCAGGCTGCCAAGAAGGCATATGAGATCAATACTAAGGCAAAAAATCTTATTCTTTGTGGACTATCAAACTTAGAGTTTATCAAAGTGATGCAGTGTCAAATGCTCAAGATATCTAGAATAAATTTAAGGGAATCTATGAAGGAGATGACAAAGTAAAGAAATATAAGCTACAAACTTACAAAGGCAAGTTTGAGATTCTTAAGATGAATGAAGAGGAAAAGATTGTAGACTACCTCCTCAAGGTAGATGAAATAGTAAATTCAATCAAAGGCCTTGGAGAAGAAATTAAAGAGTCAATCACTATCAATAAGGTTTTAAGATCTTTTCCATCAAGATATGATTCTAAAATCTTAGTAATAGAAGAAGCAAGAGATCTAGATAAACTCACTATTGATGAGTTGCATGGGACCTTCACAACTTATGAAATGAGAATTGGAGAGATAGACAATTTCAAGAGAGAAGTTGCATTTAAAGTAGCCAAGAAAGTAAAGGAAGAAACAACTACATCTAAATATGAGGAGACTGATGAAGAAGCTAACTTTTTTAGAAGAGCAAAGAGAGGATTTGGAAAGTATAGAGGTAATTTACCCTTCAAATGCTTTAACTATGGTAAAGTAGGACATTTTTTTTCTAAATGATCTCATAATAAAAAGGATATCTCCAAACAAGTAGAGAGCAGAAAAAATGTGAAACCCTATTATTCTAAGAAGAAGAACTTATTCAAGAATAAGAAAAGTATGTACACAAAAGAAGATAGTGAGTCAATGAAAGATAGTGATAGTTCAAATGATGATCATGACTATGCTTTTGTGGCTAAAGGAAATGAATCCCTATTCATGACAATAGGATCAACTTATGTAAATATAGATAAATATGAAGTTGAAGACTTAGATTAATAATAAGGATAAGTGGATATAGAATGTGAGCTCATATGTGCTCTAGATGAGATTGATAAGCTAAGAAAAGATAACTCAAAATAAAATAATTTTAGACAAAAGGAAATTGAGAAAATGTCTATAAGTCTTGAGAAATATGATCACATGGTAATTATCCTAAAGACACAAGTTGAAGAGGATAAAATAATATAAGATGTAGTCAAAATAGAACTACAATCTAAATCTGATGAATATGTGAAGCTTGAGGTAGAAATAGTGGATTTGGGAAAGTAAATTGAAAAAGCCAAAGGTCCACTAAATAAAAGTTTGAAGTTTACAAGAAGATTAGAAATTATTGATGAACCAATCAACTCTCAAAATCCCTCAAAAGAGAGATTAAATCTTGGTTATGAGAAGGGAAAAATTTCCTCAACAAGTACATCCACTAACCTATATGAAAAATTTAGAGTAAAAGGAGAATCAAGAGCAAACAAAGAGGAAGCTCTCTTAAACACAACTATTGTGAAGAAAGCAAAACCTAAAAAGAAGCCTCAAGAAAATAAGAAGATAAATGTAGATAATACAAATGGATAAAACAAAGTGAGAAACTTGAAGAAGCCAAAGCTTAGAAGAATTTTTGATATTATACCAAGAAATGCTATGATTAGGTATTCCTCATATTTTTATGATATTATTATAACTATAATCATTTTGGTCATAAGGATAGTAATTATAGAGTTTTAAGTACAAGGAGAATCAATTTTGTAAGAAAAAATTCATTTGCACCCTTGGTAGATATAAATATAATGTGCTACAATTGTAGTAACTTTAGTCGCATAACTAAACATTGTAGAACTAGCTTTGTAAGATCTAAAGTACACAATGTAAAGAAATACATGCCTCCTTATGTGAAAAAAGGTTCAAAATTTTCTTAAAATAAGCTAAATAATAAACCCAAGGATATGTAGAGAGTGAAAAATCAATCCGTGATTTCTTAGACTACACTCCATGCCAAGGAGCAAAATTTGTGGATGATAGATAGTGGTTGCTCAAAGCATATGACTAGTGACAAGAGCAATTTCACCAAATTGAGAAAATGTAAAGAAGGATTTTTCATCTTTGGAGATAATACAATAGTAAATATCAAAGGTAAGGTAACCTTGGACATAGATGGTAACATACCTACACATGATGTCCTTTATGTTGAAGGATTGAAGCATAATATGCTAAGTTTCATTCAAATATGTGACAATGGATATAAGGTCACATTTGATGCAAAAGGCTGCAAGCTAATTTTTTTTGTAAAAATAGTTATAGAAGGGAAAAAGACAGATAAATATCCACAATCTTGTTGAAGTAAATGGTAATAGTTGCTTGATGGGAAAGATTGATGAGAGTTGGTTGTGGCATAGGAGAATGGGTCATGACAACTTTGATAATCTAGTCAAATTGATCTCAAATAAGTGTGTAATATAGATGCCCAGGATAACTAAACCTATAGATACTACTTGTACGGAATGTCAACTAAGCAAGCAGACAAGGGTTAGATTTCAAACAAAGGATTATGCAACTAAAAATCCTTTACAATTAGTTCATATTGATCTTTGTAGTCCTACCAAGATAAGAGGATCTAAAGGAGAGCATTAATTCATGTCATTTCTATATGACTACTCAAGAATGACATGGGTAACCTTTTTGAAGGACAAATTTCAATACTTTGAGAGATTCAAGATCTCTAGAGCCATGCTTGAAAATGAGACTGGAAGAAAATCAAATGATTAAGATTTGATAAAGGTGGATAAATCACCTCAAATGAATTCATATAGTATTATAAGAAGAATGGGATCAAAAGGCACTACTCTACAACAAGGATTCCACAATAAAATGGATTTGTTGAGAGAAAGAATAGAACAATCAAGGAAATGGATAGAACAATGCTAAAGGAGGCCAAGTTACCTGATGGATATTGGAAAGAAGTAGTCAAAATAATAGTATACATCATGGATATAAATCAACTAAGGGTAAATCATGACAAAATTCCCTATAATCTACAGTATGTAAAGCCTACCTCTGTTAAGTACTTTAAATTTTTTGGAATCAAATTCTACATAAAAAGAAAAGATGACAAACTAGAAAGCTTTGAATCAAGATGTGATGAAGTAATATTTCTTGGTTATTACACTCAAATCTAGGCCTATGTATGTTACAATAATAGGCTAGATAATAAGTTGGAGAGCATAAATGTCAAGGTAGAAGAAGGCATAAAACACGTTGAACTTGACAAGGAAACTAGTAGTGAAGAGTTAGATAATGAAGAAGAATTAGATAGTGAAGAGGATGAGGAAAATAATGAAAAATCACCTCCAAAATTTGTTCAAAAGGATCATCCTAAAGAGTACATAATTGGAAATAAGAGTTAAGGTGTTCAAATAAGGAGAAGAGTTAAAATGAACAAGGAGTAAGTAATGTTTGCTCCAATGTCTAAAATTGAGCCTTAGAGCTATGTTAAAACCAAAAAAAGATGAGAATTGGCTAAAATCCATGGAAGAAGAACTACGTGAAATAGAAAAGAGTAAAACTTGGCAATTAGTTTCAAGACCCTCAAACAAGAATGTGATTGGAATAAAATGGGTCTATAGAAACAAGCTTAATGAGGATGGAGCTATTATAATAAATAAAGAGAGATTGGTGTGCAAGGTATATGCCCAAGTAGAAGGCATAGACTTTGAGGAAACATTCGCTACAGTTACTAGATTGGAAGCTATAAGAATATTTATAACATTCTCTATTTATAAGAAGTTCAAAGTCTATCAAATGGATATAAAGTCTAATTTATTGAATGGGAAATTATAAGAATAAGTATATATTAAACAACTAGAAGGTTTTCAATTGTCAGATTAAGAATCTTATGTGTGCAGACTAAAGAAAGCATTGTAAGGTCTAAAACAAGCACCTAGAGCATGGTACTCAAGATTGGACCAATACCTACAATAATAAGGTTTCAACAAAGCATGTGTAAACAATAATCTCTAATTCAAATCAAAAGGTGAGCATATGTTGATTATTGTTTTTTATGTAGATGACATCATCTTTGGTTGTAGAAATAACAAAATGTGCAAAGAATTTGCTATAAAAAATGGAAAGTGAATTTGAGATGTCTATTCTAGGAGAACTTTCCTTATTCCTTGGTCTAAAAATAAAACAATATGATGAAGGGATATTCATATCCCAAACTAATTATATAAAATAGATGCTCAACAAATTTGGAATAGAAGATAGCAAACTAGTTAGTAATTCCATGATAATTGGATGCAAGTTGACCAAAGAGGATGAGTCACTTGATGCAAATCAAACTACATACAGATTAATGATAGATAACTTACTATACCTAACTACATCAAGACTAGATATCATGAAAGAAGTGTTCATGGTTGCTATATTTTAGGCTACTCCCAAAGATTCACATGTCAATGCAATGAAAATAATCTTTAGATACATCACGAGCATAATTGACTATAGCCTATGGTACCCTACAAGTGAAGATTTCACTTTAACAACATATATAGATGTTGATTGGGTAGAAAGTGTGGATGATAAAAGAATCACTAGTGGTAGTTCATTTTTCCTTGAAAATAGACTTGTTTTATGGTTGATCAAAATGCAAGAGTCAGTTACTCTTTATATAGTAGAAACAAAGTATGTAACACTAGTGGCTTATTACACTAAAGTCTTGTGGATGAAGAAAACACTCAAAGATATTAAGGTTGATTACTAATCACCTATTTCTATTCTTTGTGATAATTAAAATGAAATAAATATATAAAAGAATCTAGGGATGCATTATAGAACCAAGAAAATATCAATCAAGTATCACTTTTTAAGAGATATGGTTGCAAATCAAGAGGTCACAATGGAATATGTGCCAACTAAGGACTCTATTGTAGACATATTCACCAAACGTCTTCCCAAGAAACAATTTGAATATCTAAAATAGAATTTGGGAGTGGTGGTGCCTACACCACATTACTAAATCACTAGTGATAATACATCATTCTAGGGGGAGTCTCATGGAAGCTTTATTAATCCCTAGAAGAAGAGATAAAAGTCAACTCAGGTATGTACAATTATAAAAATTACTAATGAGGTTAAAGTTATAGGTTCTTGGATAAAATCCTTTATTTGATAAAAGTGGAGAACATTTTGGACAAATAGTGAGAAGGATTCCCTTTGCCATTGATGTGAAAGGGGGAGAAAAAGGGCAAATGCTCTTCATAAAAGTTAGGAGAAAAAGTGCAAATGCTCTCTATAAAAGTTTGAAAGAGCAGATCAATTATCCAAGATGATTTTCAGTAAAACTGACATTGCCTAAGGGGAATCAAGTATGGTATGAACAAATTTATTTCAAACTCATCAAAATCGAATGCAAGTATGGTATGAATAGCTTCAATTCATACTCATCAAAAGCTAATGCAAGAAATACTAGAGAAAGGGTAGAATTTTATAAGATCAAGACATTAATTTTACATTAGATCCTTTAGTTTTCCATAAATACCAAAGGGGGATATTTATGGAAATATTATTGTCATTGATGTCAAAAGGGACACTATGGATGTCATTTATGTCAAAAGGATTAAGCAGGATTGATGGAGAGAAGAGCATGTTTCACAGTTTCACTATGTAAAGCTATCATGCTTTTATAAATACCATTTATGGATGTTTAAAGTTAAAATATATAGAAGATCTATTATGGGTTTTTCATTTACATTCTAGAAATATGGTTTTTAGGTTTAGAAGAAAAGGAATGAGCTCATAATTGATTTATTTAGCTCTCAAACTAGATAGAATTTTTTATTAAAACCCTAAAGTTTTAGCCATGGCATCAACAAACACTTTCTATTTTGATGTTTATTGGATATATCGTAGACCTAGTAGCTTAAGTTATAACTTAATCCTATTTTCCATTAAAATTTTGACCCCCTTCAAACTATCAATTACTAACTCTGAACAATGATCAAAGGAATTTATATTTTTCTAAGTCTAAGACTTAATATTTATCCTAGTTTGATCAATGGCCCATACTTCATTGTATGCAGATGATCCAATGAAGTGAATTGAAGTCAAATTATCAAAAGAAGCTTTGAGTGAGCCTACAAGTGATAAGTTCACATTCACAGAGCTTGTGAGATAGAGATGAAATGATCATAAGCTTGTCATAGCTAATGATCAACCTAACAGGAAGATGAAATGGATCACACTTAATCAAAAATTAGAGATCCAATAGAGCATGATGAAGTCAAAGTGTCAAAGGTCCTTTTGGGTGAATGTTTTAATGCCAAGTGTCACAAGCACATGATTCTATTAGATAGAGAACCAATGCAATGATGCTAAATATATCAATAGTAAGAAGTGATATCTATGTATAAAAGGCATGCACTTATTCCAAGGGTCATATCCTCAAGGGTTGGACACATATAAAGATTGAGTTTATTAGAAGATATGACAATGCATGGATGATCATGCAAAGGAGATCCAATAGAGTGAATATACTCAAATGTTATAAAGTGTTTGATGTTTATCAACATAGAGATAAGTTAAATATCACATAGGTTCAATAAAATCAATGGAGTGGAAGTGATCCAAAGATATAAGAAGTTATGAGATGAGGTCAAAGTGTCAAAGTTTAATGACTAAGTCAAGGTAAAGGTTGTGCATTTTTGGATATCAAATGACATGTAGAATCTTGAATGAGAGAGATCTAATAGAGCAAGTGGAATTAGAGGGAAAAAAGTGATACATGTTTATGTACTCATATAAAATGCAAAATTTGGTTACTTGAGTATGGATAAAGACACATAATCCATAGGTCCTCATACTTGCTTGCAAAACCATTTTAGGCTTTTCTTTCACTAATTCCTAGTCATCCACAACCTTTTATACTTAACCCTTATAGACCCAAGAATCTATTTTAGGCCTAGATCCATCCACCTAGGTCTCATTCTCTCTAGACAATAGTGCCCAATTTGGATAAGAGTGTTGAAACAAAGGGTTTCCTATTTTTGGAACTATTTTCCAAGTGCAAAATAGGTTCTAATAGTCATTTTATCTTAGATCCTTATCCTAATTCTTGTCAGCCTAATGAAAATTCATTTAACCCATGATCATTAATTTCTGTATAAAAGGCTATCCAAATTCAATTTAGAAGGGTTGGCACTCATTGAAAAGAGAGAATCAAGAATACAAGCAAGTACATTCAAGCACTTTTCCCTATTCTCTACATACAACCTTCCAATATTATTCCAAGCTTATTTGAACCCTTACACTAGCCCTTAGCTATTTAAAATACACCCAATTTTGCATCTAATTAATTTTTCATACATAATTACACCAATCACTTCAATGGGAGAACTACATTATCTTGATCTCTCCTCAGAGTATGGGTATATAGGTAGTATGCCCACATATGGGGTGTGAAGTGAATCCATCGTATCATTTACACACCAACCAATTCTATGTCTTTCCTAAGTTACCATTCAAGTTCAAGCACAAATATCTCCTAGGGTTTTAAATATTAAATTAAATGCATAATGAGCTTCATAAACTTTTGGGATTTGATATTTCACTGACAGGGTAAAATAGACCTACTAAGCAGAACCCAAAAAATTTAGATCATTTAGACAACAACACCAAAAAAGGACTATATCACCGATTAGTAGGGTGTCCCACTTTCAATTGTCTTGTCCAATCTAGAAACAAACTCTAGGATCCTATTTTCAATAGTCTCTGAAGCCTGAACAAAAAATTCTAGACCCTACAACATCTGTCTCAATCAATTTCCAACAAAGTTTTATTTTCTCTCTATTATTACTATATTTAGGAAATGTAAAAATACAATCTAATTTAAAAAATTAGTATATTTAATTATGAATATTATTTATTTATTTATCTTACTTATACTTGTTTATTAAATAGGAATAAAACTTCATTATTCCCAAAAATACAAATCAATTGCTGAACCTGACTTGCTTTGAATTTCACATAAAAACCCTAAAAACACTAGGGTAAATTCCTAACTGATTTTTCCCATAAATTTTTGATTTTTTTTCTTGAATATTAAAATAAAAAATTCCTCTCAAATTTTAAAAAAGATTTATTAAATTATAAAATAAATTTATTTCAAACCCTACTTGCATTAACTAGCTCCCACTAGTTTTCTAGTAATTTTCCAATCTTTTTTTGAATTTTTAGTTGCATATTAAAATCATAAAATCACTTCAAAATTCAAAAATTCATATTAATTTCAAAAAAAAAAAATTTCTCAAAACCCTAGTTGCATCGATTAGGTCCCATTAAATCAAACATTCTCCCATGAATTTTTGAATTTTTACTCCCATACTTTACTCAAAAATTCAATTTCAAATTCAAAAATTCATAGTATTTTGCAAAAATATCACTATTAAATCCCTAGTTGCATGTACTAGAACCTATTTACTTCTTGAGGTATCACCTTACATCTATAATCAAATTTAAAAAATGATGCTCATTTATTTATAAACTTTTCTTACATTTCTTTCAAATAATAAAGAAAACATGATGGGCCCTATCATGTATATGAGTGATGAAGTCTATCATATGTTAATACAAAGTTTCATCCTTTGAATTTCATGTTTATGTTTTATTATATGGGATGATATTACAAAATTCATTACAAAAAATGCACAAGAATTCAAAATTCTTTTTTCATATTCTCTTTTGCTCATACGGAATAATTACCAGCTCCATTTTCCTAAACACATTCGAAATGTTATGTTACATGTCAAAATTTCATGTCTTTATGAAAAAATTCATGTTATCTATCCTTTTATTTCTAAACCTCATGTGGAATTTTTTTCAATATTATCATGATAAACACATTATAAATTTTAATGCACATGCCAAAGCTTATTATACATTCATGCATAAATTCATGCTTTTTATCACTTGCTCTTTATCTCTCATGTGGAATTTTTTTCAAGTTTATTATGTTAAACACAGTATAAATGTCATATCACATATCAAATTCTAAATTTATTCATGCACAATGCCATGCTTTCTATTACATACTTTCTCTCTCTCATCAAGACAAATTTTCAAGACTATCTTGCAAAACATATTAGAAATGTCATGATTTAAGTCAAAATTTTCTATGCATTACAACACAATTCCATGCTCTCTATCCCTTATTTTCTATCTATCATGTGGAATATTATTTATAATCATATTTCTATACATATTTTATAACTAGATGTATCTAAATCTTTAGATACTTCTCTCTATCATTACTAGACACAAGCAAACACTAGTGGTTATATATATCCCTCCTTTCTTCAAACTTGGTTCATCTAGCTTTTATCTCGCACCTACTACTAGCTCTATGCCTATAGTAGATTATGTGGTACATTATTTCACCCAAGTTTACAAAGATAGGTAGGTTGATTACACCCATGGTTATAGCTTTATTACTTAGGTTATCACCCCTTCTAATCTAGTTTTAGCTCCACTTATTATAGTTATTCCTCTAGTCCATATTTAGCCATAGTCGATACCTTCATCACCAGCACAAAGAGTTCATACACCTCTATAACTTCAATATTCTAGACAATTTTTATCTATATTATTCACACCTAGAGTATTATCATTGAGATATTATTCATCTACACATAGAACACATGTTTAGAGAAATTATTCTACTTCCAAATGGGTCTCTATGATCCCTACAGTTGCATCCACTTCTCAAAGTTATAAGGGGACCCCACAATTGGTTACCACGATAGATATTTCAAAGCATTTACAACAATTTGTCTCTCTCATAAGGAAATATTTTCAATAATATCTTGCAAAAAATACTAGAAATGTCATGATTGAAGTCAAAGTTTTCTATGTCATGGTTCAATTTAAAGTTCTCTATGTTTGATATCTATCATGTGGAATGTATTTTATAAACATATTACTATATATGGTTTCTAATTATATGTATCTAACTCTTTAGATATTTTTAAGTATCCCCCTACAATTACTAGACACAATCAAACACTATTGGCTATATCTATACCTCTTGTCTTCAAACTTGGTTCATCTAGCTTTTATCCCACACCAACTACTAGCTCTATGCCTATACTAGATTATGTTGTACATGTTATCACCCAAGTTGATGAAGATAAGAAGGTTGATTACACACATGATTATGGCTTTGTCACTCATGTTAGCACCCCTTCTAATTTAGTTTTAGCTCCTCCACCTATTACAATTCTTCTTTCAATCTAGATTTAACCACTATTGAGACCTTCATCACCAGCACAACGAGTTCATACACCTACATATATTCAGGGTTCTAGACAACTTCCAACTACCATATTCACACCCATGGTAGTTTCCTTGAGATCTCATACATCTACACATAGAGCACATGTATAGAGAGCTTCTCCCACTACGAGATGGGTCCCTAAGAGCCGTATAGTTACATTCACTTTTCAAAGTTACAAAGGGACCCCATAGTTGGTTTCCACTATAGATATTTCAAAGAATTTACAAGATATATAACTTTTAGAGCCATAATCTCAACATTTCCATCATGTTTCATGATCATTTAGGATCCTTCCTCTTGATACAAGACAACATGGTAGGGAGTCTCCCATGAGAATCATTACTTAGTATCATTTCTTCACAATATTTCTTACACACAGTTCTCAAAACTTCTTGTACATGATCTCTTCTACTTGATTTTACATAGATTATATAAAAATACAAAAACATTCAAATAGTTCAAAAACACCGAAAATATTTAGATTATATGCATCATACATGTTTTACATTTCTACTACTATGTTAAGATTTACATTTGATGTTCTATCCTATTGTTTGTCAATTATCTACATTACCATACTTCACTTGATCTTATTTGAGTGTTTGTAGTGACTTTTAGTTCCTTGATTGCCTCATTCTACCCATTGAGGGGGCATCCTACTTATACATTCAAAATTCACATTAATGCATCTTCCCACTAGGGCATATTCTACATGACTACACCATCTAGGTTATGTCATTATTTTACCACACACTCTAGTTATCATGTTGACATACATTACTTACTAGATTACACAAATTACCACATCGAAACTCACTAGTAGCTTGCATTTATGTATTTCTTAGCATATACTTACTCTTTTAATAATTGTGTCTTGCATACTTTCACTCTTGCTTTCATTAGTTAGATGTGATTGTACCTTTCAAATTTTTACATGCTTTCCTTTCTTGTTTTATGTAGCTAGATGTGATTGCATTTCTAAATCTAGTTTTATTTATTATGTGTGCCTTAGGAAAATTTCCAATGTCCTTTACTTCTATTCATGTGTGTGTACCTTTGGAAATTTTCCAATGTCCCTTACTTGTACTCTTCTATGTTCATGTGTCCCTCATACCAATCTTTGCTTATTTCAAATTGTATGTGTATGTGGAATTTAAACATGCCTTATATGCTTTGTTTCCAATTTGAGTGACATGTGCCCATGTCCCTTATTTTTGTGGCTCCTTGGCCAACCTTGTATGATTCTTGCTTCTTGATTTGAATTTTTGTTTCTTAATTTATTATTCTTTTTTACAATGTCATGATCCTTATCATAAATTTACCTTGCTTTCTAAGATTCCATGATGGACATCATGCTGCATCCATCTAAGTAACAACTAACATAAAACATTTCTATTTCCATTTCAGTACATTGCACATGATTTTACATTATTATATCTATCTAGGCATACCCTTGTTGGTCTAACAATATATCAATACAAAAATTTCTATATATAGAGATATCTTGTCAAATATCATTGTTGTATCATGTATCTATGAAACATAACACACTTGTAAGACTCTTTTATTCTAATAGTAATCATTGTAGGTTCAATCATTCCTACCCTCATAAGAGGTGGAAATAAACGAGTGTTTTGTCATAGAGATCAAAGCTTTTAGTAGTCAAAACACCAACATTTAGATCACCCAGTTCAAAATCTCAAGGTCAAACCAATTAGAATAGAATAAAAAAATAGTGACAATTCTAGATCAACAACTAGTTTCAACATAAGACAATAGTTCTATAAATAGATAATAACACCAAACATAATGGTGTCCTCATTTCGGCACTCTTGTCTAGGCAAAAAAACATGCATGTTTTCCAATTATAGTTAAAAAATTTAGCTTAATTACTATTTTTGCACATCCAAATCAGTCAAAATTAGTAGTTTTAATATAATTTGCTCAAGGAATCTAGATATAGGGGCATTATGCACAACATGATTGCTCTCATAGGTAAGATTACAATCCCACTAGTAGGGAATAACAAGATCACAATCATGCTATTGGGGAGTCATGAGATTATGATCTTGTGAGTGGGGAAATGATGGTATTATATATCCCATGATTAGAAGTTATGCAATTTATTTCCCATCAAAGGGGGTCATGGTATTGCAATCCCATGAGTAAGGACTCATGGGATTGTAATCTGATGAGTAGGGAATGGTAGGATTGTAAAAATACTAGAAAGATTTTGATGGAGGAATGAAGGCTAATATTGGGATGATGGTATGGGGAAATTAGGTATTGGATAAGATAGGGGGTTAGATGAGGGTGAGATAAAAGGAGTTTTAATTATTTGGGAGCGATTTTGGCTATTTATCTAGAAAAATATTTTGGTCTTGGGATAGCTAGATAAGAAGATAAATGGGGCTTGGCCTTAGGATAGTTAGTGGATAGGCTAGATAGTTGTATATTGGGGATAATGATAAGGTGTGGGTATGGATTGGGTAGGTGAGTGATAAAATATGAGTGTAATAAGGTGATAATAGGTGGTTGTTGTTTTTTTGATGCATTAGCATTTGGGGATATTGGCATCATGATTATGATAACTTGAGATTATACATGAGATGTGGTGAGTGACTCTAGAAGAGTATAGTGTCCTATAACTAGTGGGGTTACATGATGTGGCTATGATGCCATCAATCCAGATTGACTAAGCATTGATCATGAATGGGTAGAGAGATGGTACTCAAAGATGAGTACCTTTTATTTTGTGACAGGTGAGATGAGAGTGACCCTAGAGGATGCCTATAGGATCTTCTATTTACCAATGAGGGATGCAAGGATCTATTGGAGTTCATAGACACTGATGTAAAATTTGTAGTGACTAGGTGGTAGTTTATAGATAGGAGTGCAAGACAACTATATTTATTTAGATTAATGATGACAAGAGGGGACCCTAGATAGATTGATGCTAGTGATGATGGCTCCTGTGTCTGGCATCATATTGCTAGATAAGAATGGGTGATGGTTTCACCTAGGCCTAGAAGATGTGGTAGTAGATATGATCAATGATCATAAGGTTTTTACTTGGGGACCTATATTATTATTACACCTATACAAAGATTTGTATTTATCCACATACAAGAGAGCTCATTGTTTTATTCACTCCCTTCTATTATAGATATAGAGCTAGGAGCACATTATGATACAATAACCATTGGGTACTTTGGTGGGCTTAGAGCTTGGATAGTTAATGGTATTTGGATGGAGGATAGTTATAAGGGTATCACTAGGACATGTAGGATATATGTTATACTATGGAGAGGAATTTGATGGTTTATGACCTAATGACTTAATTACGATGCCTTATCTAGGGATCAAATTCAACCAGGTAGATGAGGGATGGATTAAATGCAGCACCAGTTTGGGTTTATACAAGACATTCCAGTCCTAGAGAATATATTTATACATAGTGAGCATGAGATAACTCATTAGGGGAGGCCTATGGTGAGATTATATTCCATTTTTTATTATGATATGGTAGCACCCTAGTAATGGGATTTTTATACACTAATTCTTGATCTAGGAGTGATAGTAGTGTATATTATATGGTGGTAGGCACATGCACCTAAGCATTTGAGTTGACCATGTGTAATAGTGAAGGGTGTCATATAGTGAGTTCTAGAATCATGTGTAAGGATTAAATGGTGGATGTGGTAGAGGAGGATAGTACCAACTCAAGAGATATAAGATGGGGGAGGAGATCAGGATGCTATAGAGGTGGATGCAGATGATGGGTAGGATGGGTAGAGATAGGGATAGGGGAAGCCTAAGAATAAATAGTAGTGCATATAGTACCCCATATGTTGATGTCATAGGTGCCTCTAGTTTAGGTAGCATTACATATACCTCAAGAACTAGTAAAGGGTCCACAAGTGTAGATAGGTGATGATGGGAGTGCAAGTCCATCATGATCCCGATAAAGGATGAGACATTAGTGGCTAGACTATAGACAAAGATAGGCACAATTTGTAGATATTTTAGGCATTACCTAAGAGAGGGATAAACTTCATTAATATCTATAGAAATTGAAGACTTAAGAGGATGGCTACCTGACGTAAGCATGGGGAGACAGTGTATTTTTGTAAGGTCATATTGCCTAGAGAGACTAGGAGGTGACCTAATTGTAGGCACAAGTGATGGATCTTTAGACATAGGTATAATAAAGAGATACTCAAATTAATACCCTCTAGTCATAATTTATTCAAATAGATACATATATTTCCACTTTATAAGGATAGCTAGATGGATTCATAGGATAGATCATGTACCTATAGTTGAGGATTCAGGAATTATAGAGCTAGTTGGCTATATCTGAGAGGGTGTGAGATGTATCTAATGAGGGCCTACAGTGGTAAGGTATGATGGGGATAATATGCCAAATTATTTTTCTTACTCAAGAGGCTTAGTATTACCATACACTTTATGAGGGTGTTACAAATATATGATGTCCTTTAACATATGCATGTGTTATGTGTTTATTGATTTTTGGACATGTGTTATGATTATGTTTTTGAAGGATATTGACATGTGATATGATGATGTTATATACATGATGGTGATTTATTATTGTTGACTTATGTGTTATGTATATTATTGATTTATGGATATGTGTTTGATGTTATTTATATGATGATGTTATATGATGGATATTGACATGGGATGATTTATATTTTAGATGTTATGATAAATGTAAGTGATTAATTTTTTATGCATATGTGAATCATATGTACATGTTATGGTTATATTTTATATGTTATGGGCTATTGCTTGTTCTTGATGTATGGTAGATGCTTATGTTAAATGGAATGGATGATGGATGCATTGATGTGATGATGTATTGATATATCATTGTACTTGTGTTTTAATTCATGGGTAATGTTTTTTGGCTATGTAGAAGATGGTGGATTGGTCATGATGAGATGCTCATTTTTATGTTATGTTATTTAAAGTCTCATGCATGAAAAAAGATTAATCCTCTTACACCATGGAGGTAAGGTGGATAGGTTAGATGGATTAGATGCAAGCTTGGGATAAAGGTATGTATGGGATGGGTTGGTTTAGGATGGGTGATTGGAATTTTTATAATATTATCAATCCATAAACATAATAAATCCTTTTTAATGTTTCATCTTCATGTAAGGTGGCAAGGTTATGACAGGGCCTTGTCACCATGGTAAAGATGAATGGGGGAACTACAATTTAGGGGATGACCATTTTTGGAAAGGAAATTTAAAAGGTCATAAAATCCATCCTCATTCCATTAAGAGACTATAATAATGAAAAAAATTATACATAAACATATAAATAAAATTATATTCATGCACATGTAACACACGCATACACATACATTAATATGCACAACCGATTAGGATTGGGATAGAATGAATAGGGAAAATGATGATGATAATAATGAGGGGATAGGATGATGAAGATAGTGGTTGAGATATCCTTATGAATGAAAAGTGGCCAAGTTTTTCCTACATATTTTGAAAAGACCTCAAGCCAATGTAGTTTTAGCTAAGAGATGGTAGACGATGGATGAAGATGAGGACAATTATTTTAGTGATCAATAAATAATGATGACATGGATGAAGAGGATAAGTGGATATGTACAAGGGTTAAGTGATATAGGAACTATTAATAGGATATATGATGCCCAATAATTTGGGTCATGGTAAAAACTCAAGGAAAGTTACACCAATAGCGCTTATGAGAACCCTTTGAGAATCAGTATTACAGTGATTGCTAAGAACCTTGGGCAAAGAATTTTTGTGTTCTAAGATAACACTCCATAATGATAGTGGGAAGGGGTGGAATTAATGATATAAAGTAATTATATGATGTGTTGTGATCAATATGAGGCTAAGAGGAGGCATATCTGTCAAAGAGGACTTGTAGAGGGAAGATGGGGATATTATGGATATAGATAGGACTTGGGGAAATGGATATTTTCTCCAAGTGTGGATAAATGACTTAAGAATATACCTTCAATAAATAGTCATTGAATATCCATATATTATTCACTTATTAAAATAGTGATCCTATTGTACTAATAATTCCCACTTATTGAGACTAGGGTCAGGGTAACCTTACCATGGTGGTGGAGGTTGGTTTTCACCATGGTACTTGCCCAAGGTGCTAACAAGTTGGTTTTCACCATTGGATGTTTTTTTTGGAATTTATTGGGATAAATTTAGAATGGATGTGGATGGATATGCGACATCCTATATATGGAGGATGTTGATATCAAGACTAGGCATAAAAGTGCTTAAGGTGCATGATATTCATGAGATCATCCAATTCTTTTCCTTCCAGCATGGTTAACTTGTAAGCTCTTAAGCCAAACTTAGTAATAATAACATAAGGTCCAACCCATTTTGCTTCAAATTTTCCATTATTATCTCTATCTACATTGGTATTCTTCTAATTTTCTTTGAGGACTAGGTCACTAACTTCAAACTCTCATGTCAGAATCTTTTTGTGATACTAATTTTTTATCTTATTTTGATATTAATGTAGGTGATTTAAAGCCTATTATCTCTTTTCATCTAGGAATTCTAATTATTATCATCACTCTTGTTGGAGATTATGATAAGTGATTATCCCTCATAATGAGAGATGAAGAGAAGGGAGTTCTAATTCCACTGGTAAGATAGATTCAACTTCATACACTAAGGCATATGGAGTACCTCCTATAGGTGTGTAGACACTGGTGTGATAGGACTACAAGGTGGGATATGATTGAGTATGCTAATTAAATTTAGATTGATTAATGGTTTTCTTGAAGATTTTAACCAGAGTCTTATTTATCAATTCTACCTGGCCATTACCTTAGGGATAGTATGGATAGGAGAAATGTTCTATGATGTGGTAATTTTTACATAAGGCCTCAAAATATTGAATCTTTAAATATTTTACATTATCATAAACTATTTGGGTAGGGATACCAAAGAAACAAATGATTTGATTGAGAATGAACTTGGATATCTAGAGGCCAATTATGTAAGTCAGTGGCATTACTTTGACCCATTTAGTAAAATATTTGGTAGCCATTATAATAAACTTGTCTCCATTAGAGGAAGTAGGATTTATTTTTATAATCAAATCGAGGCCCCATATAGAAAAAGGCCATGGACTCATGATAGGTTGTAATTCATGTGCTAGTGCATGGATGAGATTCCTATGTTTTTGATAAGCCACACACTTTTTCATGTAATGTTAAGCATCTTTTTCTATGGTCAACCAATAATATCCTATTTATAAGAGCTTCATGGCTAGGGTGTTTCCATTGATGTGACCTTTGTAATACCATTATGGACCTCCTTGATGGATTGATTTACATCATCTAATGTTAAACATGTCAATAGGGTTCCATCATAACCTTATTGATAAAGTGTGTTATCTAAGATGGTTTAGTAGGAAATTCAATGGATGAAGGATTTTCAATGGTGGTGGTTAAGGTTTAGGGGAAGGATATTTTCATGGAGGTACCAATATATATCATGATACCATGGAAGACTAGGATTATCGATTATATAAATTTGAAGAGGAGCCAATGATTGATGGGATAAGATAATGAGGTGCTCAATCATAACTTTTATCTCCAAGAAATCTTTAGGAAGGTCAATGAGTGAGCCTAAAGTGGCCATAAATTTAGTTTCCTTATTGCTTCGGTGTGGTACTTGTTCAAAGGTGATATATTGAAATTTTGACTTCAATTGATCCAACAAATGTTTATAGAGAAGGAATATCTCATCCTTCATTTGGAACTCCTCATTGACCTATTTGATAATTAGTTATGAATCCCAAAATACTTATAAAGGTTAGATATTCTATTGGATATCAAGGTGAAGTCATACTATTAGGGCTTCATATTATGAAATATCATTTGTACATGTGAAAGTGTGGTAGAATGATTTAGGAATAAGATCACCTTAATGGGTGACTAGGAAGATACCAACCCAAAATCCATGTGTGGTGAATGAGCCATAAAAATATAAATTTTATCCTTCTTTTTGTGAAGTATTCATAATGGGCTCATTTAAAAACATAGTGATAATTGGTTCAGTCAATTCTAATGGTGCTTCAGCCAATTGATCTACTATGATGTGCCCTTTGATAGATTTTTTATTAATATATTATATATAAAAATCATTTAATATCATGATCCACTTTTATACTCATCTTTCTAATGTTGACTTGGATAGTAGATACTTTAAAGGATCAACTTTAGTAACTAGTTGAACTTAGTTATTAAGTATATAATGTCAGTTTTTTATGATACAAAGACTATAACTAAACATGAATTTTCAATAGGTGTATAGTTAAACTTATATGATATAAATGTGTGACTAAGATAATAAATAGTCTATTCCTTTCCTTAATCATTATTTTGAGCTAATAAAGCACCAATGGCATATGGTGTAGCTAAAATATATAGGAGCAAAGGTTTTCCCAGAACTGGTGGAGATAAAATAGGTATATTTTCCAAATACTATTTAAGATTATTGAAGGATTTTTGGAATTATTAATTCCAATGTAAAATAATCACTTTCTTGAGTAAGTGGCTAAAGGGGTGACATTTATTAGAGAGTTGAGAAATGAATCGCCTAATGGCTTAAAGCTTGCCTTGAATATTGTGAGTTGTTTAAGAGTATGTAGAGGTGGTATTTTAGTTATGGCTTGTAATTTTTATAGATCCACTTCAATACCTCTTCTTTAAATAATGAACACTATCAAATTTCTAGATGTTACCCTAAAGACACACTTTTTAGGGTTAAATTGTACCTTATATTCCTTTAATCTTTCAAAAATTCTTCTAAGGATTGTAGGGTGCTTGGATTATAAGCGAGACTTTCTTAAGATGTCATCGACATAATTTTCCACTATATCATGCATCATGTCATGGAAAATAAGGGCCATTATTAATTGATAAGTTACCCCTACATTTTCTAGGCTAAAAGGCATGACTTGATAACAAAAGGTGCCCCATGTAGTGATGAATGTTTTTTTATGCTGGTCTTCAAGAACAATCTTGATTTGATTATATCCCAAGAAACCATCCATGAAGGATAGCATCTCATAACCAACAATAGAGTCTAAGATCATATCAATGTTCAAAAGTGGGAAGTCATCTTTTGGATGTGCCTTATTGATGTCTTAGAAGTTGGTGTATATCTAGATTATGCCTTGAGGTTTGATGATAAGAACAATATTTGATATCCAATATGAATAGTTAGTGGGGTGGATGATCCTTACTTCAAATAATTTTTTTAATTCTTCTTTAACTAGTAATGCCACATTTGGATTCATTTTACATATATTTTTCTTGATGGGTTTGGCATTTGGATGTACCATAAGGTGGTGGACTTCTAGTGAAGGATCGAAACCTAACATGTTGGTGTATCTCCATGAAAATATATCAACAAACTCTTTTAGCAACTCAATGAGTATTTCACACTTCAACGTGGTGAGAGATGCCCTCAGTTTTACTATCTTAGGATTTTCCTCAGTTCTAATATTTACTTATTTCACATCCTCAATGAGTGAGGTTGATTGATCTTATATATAAGGGGAAATTTTATTTTAGATATATTAGAGGTGAAACTATTTCAAAAGTTAGTATCAATATCCAAGTAATCTCCTAATATAATGGGGCTAGATGGAATTTCATCTGGTTCTTTGGAAGACCCTTTTTCTTCTTTTGAACTTTCATCTTCATCTTGGACATGAGATTTTTCTTACTCTTTGATGTAGGGTGATTCACATAGATTGATAGAAAATCCTTTCATATGGTCTCTGGATGGCATAAAATCTCTTGCCCCCATATATTCAAGGATGGCCTCATAATTTTGAAACATATCAAAAGTAGGTTCTTGTTTGGAATCCTAGTCTATGAGGAAATGGTAATGGAGAGAAAAATTGATGGTGAATAGAGTGGTATCAAGGAAAAAGTTTGTCCCAGTCAACTCTTTGAAGTGACTACAAACATAGCCTATTTTGATGTCTTTATCAGGGAGAGGTTGCTCATTGGTTAGGATAAAGTCCATAATGATATTGATTGGGTCATCATCATATAGTTTGTACCCTAAACCAAAGTTTGATTATTTTTATTAAACAATAATAGGATCCATCCAACCTTATTCTTATTTTCCTAGTCCTTTTTGTTTGTAGTTCATGTTCTCCATCATGTGGTGGACTTTGGGATAGTTCCACTTAGGTGAGATGAAGAATTCATCAAGCAAGAGCCAAGAATCACCACCGTCTTCAATGTATTATTTAGATTAAAATCCTATGCTTTCAAATGATATAGGCCTAAATTTATATTTGATGGGCTTGTTCTTCTTTATGCTAGGGGACCTATAGCTTTATGGAGGTAAAGGAAGATGGCCAATGCAAAAGGTTTTATATTCATATTCTTTATAACTACTAGATGTGATTTTCATCTTAATAAGATCAGGTGTTGGATTATATGTGAATTCTAATTTGTTGAGAGAGAGATATTTTGTATCCATAAGACTAAGGATGGTGTGTTCAATGTCATGATATTGATATGGAGATATGGATTGATCCATCTAACAATTGTAATGATTGATAACTCTAGGAATGGTGACTTCCATTCCTGAGTGAGGAAATTTCAAATACTAATGAAAAGTGGATGGGAAAACTATTTCATGGATCCATGGCCTCCTAAGTAATATATTGTATGGTAGATCCACATTTACCATATGTACAAAGGTTGGATGAACCATGGGTCCCATAGTGATAGGAAGATATATAGACCCCACTGATGGCTACTCATTGTCATCATATGCCTTTATCATTATAAGGGTAAGCCCAAAATATGATTTAGAATATCCTAGATTCTTTAGGAAGTCCATGTTACATAAATTAAAATTTTTATCCTTCATCTATAAGGACATGAGAAACATGGTGATGAGCAATGGTGACTTCAATAAACAATGGATAATTGTGGTGAGGGTCATTCTATGGTAAATCTTAAGAACTAAAAGTGAGCTATGGGGAGGAGGATAGGTGGGCCACTAGTGCTTGGAATTGATTTATATAAAGGTCACTAGGTACTTTTAAATCATTAAGCACTTGATTTAATATTTACTTATGCAAAGAAGATGTTTTGAGGAGCTCAATTAAGGAAACTTGGGAAGGGGTCCTTTTTAGCTATTAAATAATATCATAGGATTTATCTAACCCATTTGTAGTTTTATTATAAGTATTCCCCATAGGTGTAATTAATGAGGTGGAAGTTCGTTGAGAAGAGGCTATCAGAATGATTATTTTATTGCATTAGGTAGTGATAACACAATCGACTATAGCCCTATTTTTTTTAGGATGTGAGATGGAGAGGGAGATGGAGATGGAGTGTACTCTTGGGTGTTGTATATTTTTATGGTATTAATATAATGGTAGGGGACATTATGGAATTTAGTGTGATTGGATTAGGACACCTGACCCTAGTCCTATTTTATATTTTTATTCCTTTGATGCTGTTTTGGAAGAGGATCCTTGTAGATACCAAGTTGTTCATTTCCTAATTGACTTATAAGGGTCTCTCCTAGTTTTATATATCATTTTTTAATCAAGACTTGGACATAGTTATTGAACTACACACATTATTTGGTGTCATAACCCTTTACCCTATGGTACTTATAGTATTAATCATCATGATACCAATCTAGTTAGGTTGGCAATTATCCACAAGCCATATCTCTAGTAGAGTAATCATGTTAGCAATAATTAAATATTCTAAAATAGTTTCTAATGGGATCACCAGACTTATAAGAGGTATTTTTCCTATATGAGTCCTTGGCTTACCTCAAGGAAACTTGATAGAAGAGACATGAGGATGTCGTGGATGCCCTTTTTTATGAATTGTTTGGAAATGATGTGTTTTTTGTTTTGAGTATGTCACCCCATCATCTACAACATTCTTATTCTTGTTAAATACCATGGGATTATTTGAAAAGGATTTCTTAGTATTTGATGTTTGATTATTATGAGAAAATAATTTGATGTTTCCCTTATATATAAGGGAATTTTCAATTTTCATTCCATTTTCTATAATCACATCAAAAAATTTATCATATTGTAATTTTAACTAATTTTTTAATTTCATGTTGAGGTTATCTACAAAGATTTTGGCTAATTCCTTTTCAAGCACATTACACCTCAACTATATTTCCAAGCCTCATCAACATTGTAAGAAGTTGACAAGGATTTCCCCTTTACTTTATTTTGTGTTATATAGGTTAATAATAGATATATCATGTTCTATTTTAAAAGAGAAATGTCTAACTGACTGCTCTATTAATTCACCAAAACTTGAGATTGACCCCTTTTGTAGATGCATAAACCATTCTAATTCTAGTCCTATCAAAATATTGGGGAATATCCTCAAAAAATATGTGTCCTCATGCTAATTCCTGTTAGGTGACATAGAACCCCTTTATGTTGTCCCTTAGATCACCCTTTCCCCAATATTTTTCAAATTTAGGGACCTCAAAGTGTGAGGGTAAGGGGACTTTTATAATTATGATGTGTAAAGGTGATGAAAAAATCCTCATATCTATATTTGAGGGGTTGGGACCATAGATCCACTTTTGGAGGGTTTCTTTCATCATTTTCCACTCTTGGGCAAAAGCAAGATCCCTAAGAGGATTGATGGTATGATTATGACTACCTTGTGTAATGTGGGTATGGTGATTATTTTTGGTAACATTATTGGTATGACTAAGGTTATTAGTATCATTTTTAGTGTGATTATGATCTTGGACATTGTTGGTGGTATTGGTGTTGTTGTGTCATGGTGATGGTGGTCATTGGTCACGAAGGAGGAGGTTAATTTGTTGTGTGATTTGATTTAGGTGGTCTTTGATGGTAGCCTATCTCATATTAGCCTCAATATGATGGTTGAAAATAGGTGGTTGTTGTTCCTCTTTCTACATTAATCAATGGTCTACTTCTATTTATTGTTGAGGATTTGGATGAACTTTTTGATGTGGGGATTCTAGTCTTGATGGGTGGTTGATATTATTTAAAAGAGTGTGGGAAAAAGTAGGTGGTAAGGTGCCCCCAATTTCTATAGTTTACACTAGTACTTCATCATGGTTTTCATATAAATATTGGTAAATTATATTGTGAACATCATAATTATGGAGGAGGTTGTTTGTCTCATTCTCTACTTGAGGAGTATGCATGTCACTGTGATAGTCCTCATACTCTTAATTAGGATCCATTATTTGTCCCATAGTATTATTTTCTTGACAAGAGCCTTGTCTTAGGTAGTGTTGAGATCATGTTTGGATTGCCATGGTAAAATAAGATGAAATGTGATGAAATACATTTGAAGGGTTTCAAATACTATATTTGTCAAAAGATTAGTCTAATAGTGGTCAAGGATGAGGATGCTGATAGATGAGGTAACTAGATATTATTAAGAGAAAAAAGACTTTTAAGAGATCAATATAAAAAAAGGTGAGAGAGATTGATGGGATCAAATAACTTCATCAACTATAAAGTGGAAAAATTGATGGGTGCTATGGGATGAAGATACCTAATGGAGATAAAAGATAGTGATGGGTTCTAGATTGATACCTTATAAAGCTATGCATTATGATAATTTCAAGTTGAGATAAGATGATAAATATTGATTTGAGAGAGATGGGTTACCACCAAAAGTTTAGATTTTAGACAAAAACTAATATTTGAAAAGATGATGGGGGGAGTGGATGGTAGTGATATGTGAATTAAAATGGGAAAGGTTGGATTAAGTCTTTCACTCAAGATAAATGAATAGGGGAGATGACAAAAGGATGGGTATGTACAAGTGATAAAAGGAAAGGGGTTTTACAATGGAAGGGGTAGAATTCCCAAGTAATCAAATTAAAAGAGGAAGGATTAAAGATATATACAAGTTGATTTATGGATGGATTTTATGAATAAATTGTGGATTGGTAAACAAATGAGGATATTATGAGATAGGAAGAAGGCATATGGAAAGGATATAGAAGACAAATTATATGGGGAACTAATATGAATAAATGTGGTAGATTAGAACATATGAAGGATGTGAAAGATGGATTATATGGATAAGATAAACAAAATAAAATGGATTGTGGGGATATGATCAGATGGAAATAAATGGATGAGGGATGATTAATGATAGAGAGTAGGGGTTAAATTTTTGAAAAAGATGAAAGGTAAGTTCAACATGTGATTGGGATGAATTAAATTTAGACTAGGTGGATAGACTACTTAGAAGGAGATATGATGACATAAGGATGAAGTGGGGGGTTTATCTAGATGAGTTAGGTAATTTGATGATGGTTTATATATATATATATATACTTCCATTATATATATACATATATATACATATATATACATATATATACATATATATATATATATATATACATACATACATACATATATATATATATATATATATAATGGAAGTGATAATGATGATAGGTGGTACTATGTGGATGAAATAACATGGAAGTAAAGAGAGTAGGTAATTCTTATGAAAAATGGATTAGGGGGAATGAAAATATTTAAAAGAGGATTAGGATGGGGTAATAATAAAAAAGAGTCAGATGATGTGGAATTTGAGGGTAAAATATCTTAAAAAAGGATAGGATATATATGGTATATTAATATGATGGTATGAAGATGATATGAATGAGGGTAGGATATATGGATAATGATATGATAATAATATGGATGGGATGGATATGTAGTTGGGGAAGAGAAATTTATATAGATATAATAAAGGGGATAAATGGATAAAATTATAATGAATGGATTACATGGGTAGGGTGATAAGGTATTAACAAGATGAGATGGGGATAAGTGGATGTGGGGACTAGGAAAATTGGATAATATAAGGGTGGAGGGATAATTAATAGATGGATTATGAGGACAAAGGAAAAGAGGAAGTGGGACTATAAGTATATGATGGGGGTTAGGTGGATGCTAGGAGTGGAAGGTAGATAAGATGTGAAAAGGGATGATGGATTTATCCATAAAAATGTCAAGGATGATACTATGCATATAGGTAAATATGATATGGATATGGGGTAAAAATATAATGAAAGACAAAGGGAGAATGGGTAGAAAATGGATAGGCTCTATATGTGGGATGGTATGAGATATACAATGTGATGGTCAATAGAAGATCAATGGGTTAATGTGGATAAAAGTGTGGATATTATGTGATCAAATATATAAGGATATGAGGTGGATAAATATATATGATAATATGGAATGGACAAGATGTAGGTAATATGAGATAGATAGGATGTGAGATGTGGATAGAGGTGATGGGTAAGATAAATATGCGAGATGGATTATGTGGATAGATAAATAAGGTTATAAGATGGATAGAGTATGTATGGATATGAGATAGATAAAAATGTGAGTAAAGATATAGATATGAGATATATAAGGTGTAGGGATGGATAGGAAGTGGATAAGGTATGAATGTCAAAACACTATGGGATGGATCTTAGATGAAAGAATGTGTAGAATTTTGATGAGGATCTAAATGTGATGCTCAAAGAAGATATGTGGAAGGGCTTAATGTAAATAGGTCCTATGGGGTGTGAAAAATTAGATGAATGGATTAGGAAGTGAGTGGGTCAAAAGGGGTATGTGACTAAAAGATGAAGACTAAGTGGGTATATACATAAAAGGTGCTATGGAATGACTAGGATGAATGGCACTATGTATAGTGTATAAAGGGATATAATATGGTCAAGATGAAAATATGATGATGATGAGTGGATAAAATATATCCTATAATGTTTTATAAGGTATGCATAGACAAATTAAGGGTGTGGCTAACTCAACTATCAAACAAAATGGGTCTTGGCACAACACACAAATAACACTCACAAATACAATCCTAAATTAGTAAATTATATATGAGTGTAATGTAATTTCCATGCAATCCAATGGCTTCACAAGTGAGGTTGTAAGCTAATGACCCATTATGGATGTTGGAAATATTGTCATTGATGTCAAAGGTCTAGCATTATTGGTGATAAAGGCCTCATTGCATTTAATATTATTTATAATAAATATATCTTGGCTAATATGAGTTGATATTTATTTAATATTAACGAATATATTTTTGGTTGCATATGAGACAAAATAAGGGCCCATGGATAAGTCGAAGAGCCATGGGGTAAAGATAAAAGAAGGATGGGATGCATTTTCCCATGAAGAGTCATCTTGGGGAATACCAAGAGTCACCATGTAAAGACAAAAGAGTAAGGGCACAATTTCTCATGAAGGGACACTTTGAGGAATATGAAAAGTCACCAAAGATAAGGACAAAATTGGGGAGGACGTTTTTGATCATAAAGGGTCACCACATGACTTTTCAAAGGCTTGAATATGAAGGGTCATACAAGTTTGGCACCATTTTCCATGAGGATTGGAGGGTCACAAAGGGGGAAGGCCAAAGGTCATTTGGAAAGCTATAAATAAAGGCTTGAGAAGCCATTTGTAATGTGGAAGACAGAAGTTGATTTGATATTGTAATATCTAGCTTAGAAGAGAAATTGTGAGAGATGAATATGATTTGTATTTGTTATATCTAGCTTAGAAGAGCAAAGGTGAGAGAGAGGAAGGAGATGTTGCATTGATCTATCATTTGTTGAGATAACAACATTGAGAGATAGGTGTGTGGTATACACAAAGGGATTGGTGCTCTTGTGGGTTGGTGCTCATGAATTGTTGTTGGGTTGGTGCTTGGCAAAGGGGTTGGTGCTCCTCTGGGTTGGTGCTCACAAATTGTTGTTGGACTGGTGTTCGGAAAAGGGGTTGTTGCTCATGAATTGTTGCTAGGTTGGTGCTTGGTAAAGGGGTATGGTGCTCCTACAAGCTTGACTTGTTAATAATGTTTGGGTTTGTGCTCATGCATATACTTGAGATTGTTCTCCATGGTTTTTCCCACATTGGGTTTCAACGTTATATCTGGTGTCTCTCTCTATCTTGTGTGGTGTTTATTGTTTGAGTTTTATTTCATATCTTGAATGTTTGATTAAGTGGATTTTGGTTAAAGGAAAGTTTTATAAGATATATGATATACTAATTCACCCCCCTCTCAGTATATCCTATGCTTAACAATTGGTATCAGAGCAAGTTCCTTTAGAAAGGGTTTAACATCTTGAAAGTAGATCAAAGAAAAGCATAAGATGGCCAAACAGCTAAAGAAAGAGAATCAAGAGTTGAAATTTGTGGTTGAGGCTCTTAAGGAAAAGGTGTGTATCTTGGATTCTAAGTTGGCTATATAAGTAAAAGAAAATAAGGTATTTATTCAGGATCTTAAGAATCAGTTAGAGGTTGCAAATTCAATTTTAACATCAAAAGCAGAAGAGTGTAATTAGTTGAAGGATGAGTTAGGTTCTTTAAAGGATAATCATGAGAATCTTATAATCAAGGTTGAGAAAGATCATGAAATATTGGTCCAAGGAAAGAAGGATGCAGGTTTTGAAGGCAAATCAAAGAAATCGATTAGGTAGCCTAATGCTTAAGTTTTCAAATTCTTTTCATGGCCATTGTTTTGTTTGTCATCATGTTGGTCATAGGAAAAGAGATTGTATGAGGAGAAGTAATCAGTCAAAGGGAGATCTCAGTCACATTCAATAAAAAGGTATGAGAAATATTGTTTGCTTTTATTGTCATAAGGTTAGACATATTGCTAAATTATGTCCAAAACAAGTAAAGAGATCTCCAAAGTATGTCAAAGGTTATAGAGCCCTTAAAAGATATGAGAAAAGTCAAATTAAGGTTTAGAGACCTAAAATAGTAAAGGTTGATAAGGTTGAGTTTAAGAATGAAAATGAATTACTTGTTATAGTAGATAAAGAATCAAATAAGAAGGATTGTGAAGAATCTCTTGTTACATTTGAGCATGAGCTTTGTCAAGATAAGATAGTTGTAAAAGTTGAGAAAAAGAAAAACATCATAAATGATAAGGTTAGTAAGTCAAAAAGGTTAGATGTGCTTAAATGGATTCTAAAAGAAAAACATAAGAAGATGTAGGAAGAAATAGAGGAGATGTGGGAATCTCCTGAGATTTATTTCTAAAACCCTATTGTGTGGGGTGTCTCTTCTAGGCTTCAAGGAGACACTTTTAAGAAAAATTGAAGCATGGTGGATGCTATTGGGTCTTGGCTATGTTGCATGATAAGAAGGTGAGTTGACAGATTAATTTGTATATCTTTTGAGTGAATAGATTTTTGAAGAAAATTTTGCACCAGTGTTAAGGTTTGAGGCTATTAGAATGTTTCTTGCATATGCAGTGTTTAAAATTTTTAAAGTGTTTCAAATGATTATGGTCACAAGAAATTAGAATGTTGAAAAAGAGCTAACAGTTTTAGAAAGAAGGAAAAGAATACTCATGTAGATTCAATGAAGAAGGATCAGAGTTTCAAAGCTCCATTCATTAGGGAGAAGGTTCAGACATTTTCATGGTAGAAGAGACAACATGAAGATTCTATGATGGTTCAGATAACCCTGCATGTAAGAAATAAAGAGCAGCCATGGTTCATTGATAGTGGATGTTTGAGGCATATGATAGGAGATAAGAGTAAAGAAGATCAATGGTGGCATAGTGAAACTTGAAGATAAACCACTGCTAGGATAGCCAAAAAAGGTATTTTAAGTTTGGATATTAGTAGAACTAAAGCTAATAATGTTTTTTAAGCATAATCTATTGAGTGTAAGTCAAATATGTGATCAAGGATATACCTTAAAGTTTCATGCAGAAGGTTATGAGATTAGAAGAAAATATTTAAATGAGTTGATTGAAAATTCTCAAAGGATAGGTAAAGATTTATATGCATTATCAGATATCTTCTCAAAGGCATGATCAAAGGATACATTCAAAGATCAGTGAGAGGAGTTGGGAGTAATTTTTATTACTTCCTACCATTGATGTTTAGCATCGATTGAGGGGGAGCTAAGTGTTAGCTCTAGGTAGGCCCTTTGCCATTGATGTCAAAGGGGGAGAATAATAGATATAGGTATAGGAGCAAAAAATAGGTATAGGTATAGGTGCAAAAAATAGGTACAGGGAATAGGTACAGGTTGCTACAGTAAGGGGGAGTTATTGTATGTTTTTAGATGATAGTATGTGTAGATGATAGGATGTGGTAGTTTCAAGATTGAGGTTGCCATCAATGACAAAGGGGGAGATTGTTGGAAATATTGTCACTGATGTCAAAGGTCTAGCATTATTGGTGATAAAGGCTCCATTACATTTAATATTGTTTGTACTAAATATATCTTGGCTAATATGAGTTAATATTTATTTAATATTAACAAATATATTTTTGGTTGCATATGAGAAAAAAGAAGGGCCCATGGAGAAGTTAAAGAGCCATGGGGTAAAGACAAAAGAAGGATGGGACACATTTTCCCATGAAGAGTCATCTTGAGGAATACCAAGAGTCACCAAGTGAAGACAAAAGAGTAAGGGTGCAATTTCTCATGAAGGGACACTTTGAGGAATATGAGAAGTCACCAAAGATAAGGACAAAAGTGGGGGGACGTTTTTGATCATGAAGGGTCACCACATGAATTTTCAAAGGCTTGAATATGAAGGGTCATACAAGTTTGGTGCCATTTTCCATGAGGATTGAAGGGTCACAAAGGGGGAAGGCCAAAGGTCATTTGGAAAGATATAAATAAAGGCTTGAGAAGCCATTTGTAATGTGGAAGATAGAGGTTGATTTGATATTGTAATATCTAGCTTAAAAGAGCAATTGTGAGAGATGAATATGATTTGTATTTGTTATATCTAACTTAGAAGAGCAAAGGTGAGAGAGAGAATAAGGAGATGTTGTATTGATCTATCATTTGTTGAGATAGCAACATTGAGAAATAGGTGTGTGGTATACACAAAGGGGTTGGTGCTCCTGTGGGTTGGTGCTCATGAATAGTAGCTAGGTTGGTGCTCAACAAAGGGGTATGGTACTCCTACAAGCTTGGCTTGTGAATATTGTTTGGGTTGGTGCTCATTCATATACTTGAGATTGTTCTCCATGATTTTTCCCACATTGGGTTTCCACGTTATATCTGGTGTCTCTCTCTATCTTGTGTTGTGTTTATCGTTTGAGTTTTATTACATATCTTGAATGTTTGATTAAGTTGATTTTGGTTAAAGGAAAGTTTTATAAGATATATGATATACTGATTCACCCACCCTCTCAGTATATCCCATGCTTAACAATGGAATAGACCAAACATTCTCGATCTTTCTTGCACTTGATGGTCACTTGGGTACTATTACTAGCATTAGTAATGAAACACTTTTTACAACCATAGCCTCCTATTATAAGGTTTACGAAAGGATCTAGGGAAATCCCTAATATACACAATGGTACATTAAGGACCAAGTCTATGTAGGAGGTTGTATAACTACCTTGGGTATATGGGCTTAATTTCCCATCGCTCCATATAACCCTTTATGGGGAATTCCTCTCTGGCCATAACAAAATCTCTTCTTATTTTTATACTCCACTCAAACATGGAGTGTGTTAGAGCGTGGTAATGAAATATATGACACTAAAATCTAATAACTAATCCACATGCATGGTGATGAAATCCACATCACATGCTATCCTAAGGGAGGGCTCAATAGATAGGAATCTATTTGATATAATTAATTAACCTTTATAATTACCTATGTGAGATTTGCACAATATAACCAATTATTTACAAACAAAATACACACTCACACAATAATTAAACATATATTTACAATAATTTTTTAAATAAGATAATGATCTATCAATATTTATCAACTATAACAAAATCTAAAAATAACCAAAATGCTACCCTTCCATACAAACCCAAAGGTCGTATATCTAATAGGAGTACCAAAAATACTTACAGGCCAATATCACTACTCCAAGAGTTGTGGGATTGTGAAATGCTTGTAAGACCTTCCTCCTAGTTTCAAGATAATTTCTCCTTCTATCTTGAACATAGTTTCAATAGTAGAGGGAAAAAATTTACAAAAGTATAAGGTGACCCAAAATAGAAGATAATGTGGATCCAAATACTAATTTAAACAAAGATTCTACTAGACTCGATGTTACCACTAATAGCCAAACAATATCGCTACTTAAAGAGTGGTAGGATTGTTTAAGATGTCCAAATACATTGACTTCTAAAGTAGTACTACCTATCCTAAAAATAGGAAATAACACACCTATAGATAGGCACACAGTTAGTTTAATAGGTCTCAAAATGCAATATTTTCTAATAGGAGTTGTAATACTTCCACTAGAATCATCAATATCACTAGTCTTAGTTCAATTCCATGACTGTTAGATTCATAGTATTATCAAACCTATACCTTATTAGAAACCCTATCCCATAATGGCCTATCCCTCAATATCACTACTCATGTTGATGATGCTAGTACTAAAGTATTTACTTGCAGTGCAATCCTACTACTTGCCTAAAATGCATGAAAAGTGAAATTTTGGGCTTGATTCAATGTTTAGTTGGTCCTATAATCACCTAGAATGATTCCAACAAGAGTTAGTGTTAGCCTAAATAAGGGAGGATATCCCATTATGGTCACCAAAATGTGTACCAAATTTGGGATTCTTACAATATTATCAAATGACAATAAAACACATAAAATCTAATGACAGCAATAAGAAGGGATAGAGCGAGTAAATCAGAATCAATAAAGCATTCTTACCATCATCTTTAATTTCTCATAGATCCATTCTAGTATTTGAAATTATATGATTTGACTTGAAAATATTGATTTTTGGATTGATTGTAGTTACTTGACTATGGCTTCCACAAATACTATGGGTATTGGACAATGGCTTTGTGAGTGCTTGAATGCTAGTATGGATGCTTGACGAGAGTGCTAAATGGATTTGATCAAAGGATTCATTTAATTTTTCATTAATTTTGAGAATGGAGAGGTGTTTTATTTTTATATGCATATGGGGGGAAGATCTATGGTCCAATTTTAAATTTGGGTCATCAAGATCTATGGTTGAGGAATTTCCATGGAATTTTTAATTCCATGGACATATCTAAAATAGGAAAATTATAGAGGAAAAAGGGTTAAATTGGAGATATTTATAGAATTATCTAATTCTTAAAATTTCCATATAGGCTTTGGGGATTTAGGGAAGGCTAATATAGGGTGGTGGGTGGATAGTTGGGATTTTCTTGAATTTAAAATTGGCTAGTAGGATTAGGGAGTAGGTTAGTAGGTGATGGGGGTTTATTAGTGGTTTAATGAGAAGACTAATTAGGTTTAGGATGGGTTAAAGGTTATATGGGATATAATAATGGGTATGGTATTTTTTCCAAGGGTTATTATGACTATGAAATGGTTAATTAGGCCAAATTAGTCAAAATTAATGGGGTGAGCATATTTTAAAGCATACAATTAACATACTAGTAACTAGGTGAGATCAAGACCTGATAAGGGATAAAAAAACTAACACATGTTAAAATAAAATAACATAAACACACTATACCAAAATATTGAAATATTAAAATATACATTTTATTATCTCAAAAGGTTACAAAATTCAATCTTGGTATATTCTAGTCATGAACAAGAAAGGGATCCTGAAAATGGCTTGAAAACTTGAATATATAGAAGTGTAGAATAAAAGAATTTAGCCAAGATATTAGAATAAAATATAGAAGAGGGAGTAAAATTAAGTTAAATTTAAATTCAAACTCTAGTTACTAATTTATAAAAAAGTCTTTAATAAATCTCATTTTGTTGAAAACCTTACATGATCTTTCTTTTGGCATTGGAAAAAGAGGTCGGCCCATCTTGAGTTACTCAATATTATTCATGAATGAAAGATATGAATATATTTGGTGATTAAATATACTTTAAGGTGATATAAATATATGTTAATTTCCTCTTTTCCACTAAGATCAATAAATATGCATGATGTTAGTCAACTAGTTCATCTAGAGTGATTGTCACTTCAAGACTAGTTAACTCCATGTGAACCCTTTTCGTGCATGAATTGACACTTTATGGATGAATTTACATGATAGTATCAACTTTAAATTAATTTATGTAGTGATATAAATCCAAATTAACTCTTGGATAGCCTTCCAATGCTAATTTCAACTTTGATTGTTTGACCCATTAGGCGGACTATGACAATTAGGCCTATTAGCCTACTTATTGTATTTGAATTCCATTAGAATGTATAATAAAAAAATAAAAAATAAAAATAAAATGAGTATTATAATTTTTAAAACTTATCACACCATGAGATATGTGTTTTTTTATAAATAAACTCGTACCACTCAGTCACCATGGTTGACTAGGTCAATTTTGCCTCATTTTCCTTTAGACTGGTTGTTTTGAAGGAGCTAGTAGGAGAATAAAAAATATATTTTTGACCATTTTAATATTTTATGATGAATAAAAATTCTCAATATTTTATCTCCATGCATTTTATTTCATGTAAACTTCCTTTTACCTAATCTTTTATTCTTTTTCCTCCAACAAACCTCAATTTTGACCTGATTCATATAGTTCCATGCAAAAAATTGGCATTTATGGGATCCTCTCTAAGTGTAATTGAATTTTTAATATTTTTAGGTTGATACATGATGTTTTAATATAAATAAAATCAACTTTTATAAAAATTGGTCATAATAAGGGTTTGGGAGGGTTTTGGAGTAGAATCTTCTAAACAATGATTCATGATGCACAAACGTCCAAATCAAAAATTCTTTCCATGAATGTGTATTATAGATAATCCGTAAAATTCCTTGATAATATTGGGTTCCCATGAAAAATATATGAAAACATATCACATGAACAAAATTTTCTTGTAAGGTTTGCAAGCATTCTAGAAATGCTTATGCTCTTAGCGATTGTTCATAAATCACAATGTATTAACCAATATAAATTATTAATTAATTATAATTTAATATGGTTCCTAAAATAATTATAAGAATTTTTGGCCAAAATCTTCACATGGTGAAAGATACGAGAATTTGATCAGGTGGCTTGAATATGTGTCGAAAACTATAAAATTCAAATTTATCCCCATGGATGAATCTGAGTACTCTATTGATTTTACTTGATTGAAATCATCATCATGGGAACTATACAAAATTATTATATCAATCTCAAGGAGTCATCATTGATTGAAAGATCTAAAACTGCCTTTTGTATTAAAGGCCTTATAGGCTTAAAACTAGGGTTTAGCCTAAAAATGAGTTTTGATGATTGAGTAACCTATAGGATGATATTTAGGGATAATTTTTTTTTTATAAATTCACATTTTATCCCTATTAACTCTCTTTTTCTACCCAATCTCCAATTTTCTTCATGCTTCTTAAGGTTGCCTATGGGGTTTATTGCATACATGACTTGTGTGACCCTAGATATTTGAGTCATCATATATTACCATCTTAATGGAGATATAAACATTTTATATAATTTAAAAATTGTCCTATAAACCTCTCTTTAAGTGAAATATATCTTAAATAAGTCTCAAAATAAGTAAAAGTCTCTCAACCTACCTAGATCTTTCTTTGACTACCATGGAACAAGAAGTTAACTATGCTAAAATAGTGAGGATCTCCACATTTCAAGTGACCTTTAAAAAATAATTAAATTATTTATTATTTAATCATATTTACTTTCTCCAAATTTTAGAGTCTAACTCCACTTATAGGTGCTCCAAACTCATCATTTCCCCCAAAACTGGCAACTTTGTCTTTGATTGTGTATGTGATTATGTTTGGATGCATTTTTTATGTGTTTTTCATGTGTAATATAGTTTTATAAGATTATTTTAAAATTAATTTAGTACCTTATATTCCTCTTATCTCAAATTTAAACCATCTCTCACCCTTTACCTAACATGGTTTACTCAAACAATGCTTTTGGGCTCTTGCATAATCATAGTCCATACAAGTTTGAGTTATACCTTCATAAATTGACAAAAGTCTTAATGATATTGATAAGGTATTTTTAAGGTGTATAAAATCAATTTTAAATATTCAATATCTCACCATATTTCACTCCTTGATTTAAAGGTACCTTGTAATGTACTAACTCATATGACTATGCTAGATAATTACCATGAATGTGTGTAAGTGACTACTTATAGTTTCCATTCAAATGTGTCATTTAGTGTTTTTGTGTCCCTATTTATGGTTCCAAATGGATTCAAATCTCATAGTATTATTAAAACATTCTCCTGAGTATGAAATTACTCATTATGTTATGTTCTCTTTCCTCTCTATGTTCAGAGAGTTGGCAATATTCATGAGGCTATAGGTTATGTTACTTGGGGACTTTAACTAATTATAGCACATTTTAGAGTCTTTAATTTTATCCTTTGATGTAACCCATAATAACATGTTTATATTAACCTTTTTTACCATGAATAATTCACCAATGATCCATTTTCCCTCATCCTTCAAGAGATTGAAGGTATGATTGTACATTAGTAGCTCTTTGTATTGTTGTAGCTTGGTGTTTCAAGAGGTATTACTCACTGTAGTAATTACCTAGGATTTGGAAACCATTAATATCCCTTGATGAATATGTATCATCATTTTCTTATTGATTTTATTCTAGTTAAAAAAACCCAACTATTAATAACCTTGACCTCATGATTCTTATGAGATTAAAGATAGGTTAGCATTCTCATATGGTTGTAGGTGAGGGTATTAAAATGACATGATTATAGATGGGCTAGAGTAAATTATAATCTTATTATATATATTTATTTATAAAATTATTTTATGAAACCTTCAAAATGAGATTCCTTTATAGACCACCGCCTCTATGGAAACATACCCCTTCTATGAGCAATATACTTGACTATGCTTCTTGATGTAGGTGGTAGTTTTATGAGATGGTTTTTTTTACTATAGTTTATATCTATAAACCTCACTTAATTATTTTTATGAGTTCACATCACTTTTTATATTGAATATAATACTTATTTAACATGAAAATCCTTTTGAATTTTTCCTCTTAACTTGAAAGAAAACACTTTAACAACCCTTTTCTTGATTGTACTTGATTTCAAGTGTTTATACAGACTATTTAGATTTTAGAGATGATTTTGGAAGCTTTATCAATACACAATAATATAGGAAAAGTGAAGATAATATCTCTAACATATGATCTCAAAACCACCTCAAAACCCTCCTTTAAGAACAAACCCTTGAAACACCTTTAAACATTGTTTACCTACTTGGTTGTAGGTCATTAAATTGGGTTGGTTGTAGGTCATTTTATCCTCTTAGGCCATATATGAAGGATTTACATATCCTTATTGAGATTTTTATGTGGGCTAAGAAATCCTCATTATTATCCATGTATTATAATTATTCTATCCTTTCACACCTCTTCCATAGTTAATTCTTCTTCTTATTTTGATTGTAGTTTTCCCTTAAATGGCTATAAGTCATCAAATTAGCACTATAGGTCTCCTTTTAGATTATTTTACTAAGAATTCTTGAAATAGAAGAATATTATTCTTTAATAATTATAATTAGGTTAAGAATCTTCATGGCCAACCATGCATTACCTATGATCCTCAATAGGTCTCTTTGACTTTCAAAAAAAATTATCACTGTGTTCAACTATGACCTTAAAAGTAGGCTCGTAGATGAATTTTATGCCTATTCAATGCTTAATGATGGTTTAAAATACATAAATTAATATATAAAATGGATAATGACTATACCATTTATTTTCATCTTCATTCATACTTCCATAGCATGAGATCAACCTCAAATGGGTATATTCTTACCATATTGTTATATAGTTCATTTGTATGATCTGAGACTTTATATAGACCTTAATTGAATAAGGTCACCAATGATGAACTAGATTATTGTCTCCCCATCATTATAGCTTGAAGTGATCATTAGGTATGAACCTTTAATAAATTATCTCTTCAATATGATTTTGGATTTTGTACCTCAACAAGATTATGACTATATTGGTACCTTGTTGAAGGTCCCTTCCATGGTTGTATATGACTTTTGTAGATGTATATATCTCCTTTTTTCCATGATCATGATGACTTTCGTCCTACTTAACACCCTATAAAAATGTATTATTTGACATTCATAGGCCTTTAAATAGGTATCTCTCATGTTTTCTCCTCACTGTACCATCATGACCAATACCTGACTATGGTATACTATTGTAGGTGCTTCTTCTTGGTTGTATATGATGTTTCAAGGTCTGAGTAACTCCTTTCCATGCTTGTGATGGTATATAATAAACCCTTAGATATCTTTATCAATGAAAACATGAAATGGAGATGTGTGTAAGGGTGGTGAGGTGACCAAATATGATGTAAACACATGGATGGAGATGGAAAATAAGACAAAACACAACAAGAAGATAGTGTATGATAGTGAGGTTGAAGGTGAGTGAGATAGAGGTGAGAAAGATAATTTTGATCATGAAAAGGGTCACATGAATGGTCATATGGAATAATAAACCTTTCCTTGTCACACCATATAAATTTATATTCCATTGGAGGAGCACAAGATGATAAAATTGAAACTTGGTAGTTTACTAAAACCTTAAAATATGTTATGAAACCTTAAACATTGCTAAACTGGCCCTTTTTAGATGCTTTGAGAGTATATTAATGGTAGTATTTGATATTAAACCTTATTAAACTTGGATAAACTTTAATGTAAAAAATGATAACATGATGGAAACCCTATAAACAAATTTTCTTAAAATCTTGATGCTACCTTCTCTTCCCGTGACTGTGCAATTCTCTTTTAAAGCTCATAGACTAAAGATTCACACTTGTCTTATAAAATGTCCTTTGTTTTAAACTCACACATTTTAAAATTACATATATAATTTCATGGTAATGTATATTAGGTTATTGATAATCTCCACAAACTTACATTTTATTGAAATGATGCATTGGTAAGGAGTATTTGAAGAAAATCAGTTGCCTTCATGGATGCAAAACTACAAAAATTAGCCTAAATTTAAATGGATGATTCATGAGATATAAGAGATAAATTATTTAACCACTTACTCCATCAATAATCCCTCTGATTCTATTTTATTTGATAAAATTTTTAGACTTTTACCTTTTGTCTTTGATTCGTACCATCATCAAACCTGCAAGGTAGTCTCTATATGAAAAATAGCCAATTATCTAGAGATGATTGGTTTTGGGCTTGTACTACATCTAATTAACATGAAATTATTCATCAAAATCTATCATATCCTTCTCCTCATACTTCAAGCTTCATCTATATGGAATTTTGTATAGATTTGTACTTCTCAATGAAAATTGAATGAAAATAGCCTTTTTTGCCCTTCTATTGATAACTAGAGCTTATAACAACCAATTTTAGTGAATATAAAGGATATAAATGAGTCTTGGACATGTTATAACAATTATTTATGTTTTTTACATATTTTAATAGGTCAAATTGGCATGTGGGAGTTCTAAAAGAGGCTTTTTAGGCTTAAAAAATGCAAGAAATCACCTTTTTAAAGTATGAAACTTTAGAATTTAGGTAAGAACATGTATTTAAACATATTTTCAATATTTTAATGACATTTTGGCTCAAATTTTAACATTTAAATACCAAAACTTGTCATTTTAAATCAAAATACACCTAGTATACCACCTTATAGAGGCTATTAAATTGATCTTGGAAAATTGTGAATTATAGGAGTTGATATTTGTCCTTGATAGGAAAAATTACCCAATTTTTTGGTGATCAAGTGGGTTTACCAGATTGATGGTCAAAAAAACTAATTAGATTTCACATGATAATGGAAATCTAAAGTGTTGCTTAATGATTTTCTTGACTCGCAAACATACTCTTTAGGATTTGTAACACCTATTTTTATTGTGACAATGAAAAGACTAAAAAGAAACAATAAACTAGTAATAAACTATAAATAACCCTAAGGAAATAGTAAAACCAAAAAAGGAATCAAACTACTACTTTTTCTATTCACTTATTGAAATAAGACAACCTAAAATAACTAACTTAAAATGGAAATATTTCATCTAGGATCAAATGGAAAGCTATTTTGTCCACTAAAGAACCTTGAAACATGTTTTTCATATCTTAATTTCCTCTTCTTGTAGATTAAATAAATTATATGCTCATGATTTCTTGATGATGTAGATGAGCCTTCTACCTTCAATCTTAAGTACATGGATTGAAGATATAGATCAAAGGCCCAATCCTCCTCCTCCCAAATTATTCTTTCTTGTATTAATTATACTATGTTTTCCTCGTTAATAGTTTGATCTTGATTTATCACATTCTCATTCAATAATTTTATTAGAAAATAAACCTATGTGCTTGGATTGGTGTCTTCATCATGCTTCAATTGAGTTGGTGCTTTGTCAATGTCTTCAGCTTCTTGATAGCTATCCAAACATGGCTGAAATATGTCATTAATTTCTTCTTGATGAATATATACAATAATAATCTTTACAATACATTCATAAATGTTCATATGGGGTGGAATTAAATTATTAAAATTTTCACAAAAACCCTCCAAGTCATCCCAAAAGGCCATTTCACCATGATCAACTGAAAGGACATAAAATTAATTTGCATCCTTATCATTTAAAACCTATTGATCACACATTTCTAAGCTTTTGGTGGATTTATATGAAGGCTCTTGATTAATTGCACTTGTTTCATCTTCATCTTTAGTAAATAATGACATCTCATCTATCCACTCAAGCTCCAACTCATATTGCCTTGGCATGTCCAAAATGACATTGCCTTCTTGAAGTTCCAACAAATGGGTGGAATTATTAGATAAATCATCAGATTGTTGTCTTATCTTAGCATCCAAATATTCCATCTTAAGCTCTTTAATTTCACTCAAGAACTCATGGTATAGATGTTGCTAATGATTAGCAACCTTAGGAATATTATACATCTCAATAATGGCTCTATGTGAGTGATTTTCATGTCTATCTTCTAGATAAATATTAGTTTATACTTCATCCTTATTAATGGTTGCAAGTTCTTGAGAAAGATATTCTTTTTGTTCATTTGAAACTTCTTCCTATTTGGCATCATGAAAAAATAAGGCATGCTTATACTTACCAAGTCGTGTCCAAATCATGATTTATTCTTCTTGGTCACATTCATTTTCTATCTCCTTACCTCTATCTTATTCTCTTACCTCACAAAGGATAGGTTTTTTTTCTAAGAGTGGTATTGTAGACCCCTGAAAGCACTCAAGAATATTAGAAAGGACTAGAGATGTTACCATAGATACCTAATTTTTCTCATGTAACTTCTCCTCTTGGATCACCTTCACCTCCTCTCCTTGTTGCACTATTTATTTAATAGCTTTCCATGAAAGAAAGGACTTAGGATTTTGAGGAGAAAGGAGTGGATACTAAATTATTTTCTACTTGATCTTGACTTTAGAATCCTAAATAATTCTTGAATGTTCCTCTTTCTCTCTTGATTTTTGAATCTACCTCTAAGTCATGAACTTGGCATTATAAAATTATACTTTTGTACTTGTTATAGCCATAGGTGTGAAATAAGGAACTTGATGTTATGTTATATTTGTAGCTGCCATTGAATATTGAAGATGCTAATTTTCAAGCTCAATATACTTGGCTAGGTGAGCCTAAAAATCATGAAATAAATCACTAGATATCTCTCCCTTTAAACTTGAAGATAAATTAGAATCCTCAAAGCATACTTATTTATCCTTCTGAGGTTTCTCTTGGATATATTTCTAGGTAGGAAATCTAGGTAAGGTTTTGTTTGACTCTTGATGGATGTGATAAAAAATTTCTTGACATTAATGAAGGAAAAGGAAAATCTCTATGGGAACATACTACTTATTGTGATGACTCTAGTGATTCTCATAATTCACCAACCTCTCTTCAATGCTTAAAATTAGGCCACCTATATCTAGAATATTAGCACTAACATTTGAATGTTCTTGACTTATGAAGGATGCACATACCTCTTTAGCCTATTGAAAATTATCTCTCATTTGCTAAATTTCATGTTCAGGTATCTCTTATCCATATCTCTTATAAGTGCCTATGATTATACTATATTTCTCATATCTAAACAAAGCTTGTTTGAAACTTGAGATGAATTGTTTTTGGGATTGTTTGGGTTGATAAGGAAAATAACCAAGTTCATAAGGGATATTATAAAATTGGTATGCGTCATTTTACTACTGATATCAATTATGGTAGAACTGATATGGGTCATGAGAATCATAATGGAAATGCTGATAAGGAGAAGAATGATAGAATTATTCTCTATAAAATACCATAACCTAGAAAATCATGATGATAACTAAAATTATGAAAACAAATATGCCTTTTACCTCTAGGATAAATACCATAAGAGTACTTAAAACTACATCTAAAGACCAATATGTTATAAATTTATACTCCAATGGATGAATTTGTATCCCGCTAGGTATGCCAAAACTATTAACAACATATATAACACATTGATTGAAGGATAATAGATTTCTATAAATATCCTTCACACATAGACTAACATTGGAATGATCTAAGGTGTGGGACACTTGAACTCAGACCAAAACTCTAGTTTTGATAAGGCTATCTCCTTTGATGTATCACTTTGCTTACTACTACTAAAACCTACTATATTTTTTGGGATGAAAAGGGTTAGAGAGATACTAAAAGGGAAATTATTTTATATTATTTGTGATACACCTATATTTTTGGTTCATCAACTCTATTTGACCTCCTAAAACATTGATAATATAAGCAATGAATGAATCTATAACTTCAAATGACTCATAAGCATCAGTATTTTTATAGAGGTTTTATCTAGTGATAAAAGAATGAGGTAAATGATGGAATATGACTAATTCAAGGCACTAAATAATCACTTATATCCATTTTATTTTATTCAAATGACATAAAACATTGAACATGACTTGCATAAGTTAGTATACTAGTAACTAGATAAGATCAAGACATAAAAAGGGAGAAAAGACTACCACATGTTCAAATAAACTAACATAAACACACTATAATATAATATATAAATATAAAAATAGTCATTTTATTATCTAAAAAGGTTATAAAACTCAATCTTGGTAGAGTCTAGTCATGACCAAGAGAGGGATCCTGAAAAATGGCTTGAAAGACTGAATATATAGAAGTGTAAAATAGAAGTGGCTATCCAAGAGAATGGTGTGAAAGATATAATAATAATTCAAATTAACTTAAATTTCAATTCAAAATTTAGTTTAAAATATATTAAAATGTTTTTAATAAATATCCTTTTGTTGAAAATCTTTCATGATCTTCCTTTTAGCAGTGGAAAAAGAGGTGACCCCATCTTGAGTTACTCAAACTTATTCATGCCTAAAATCTATGCCAATATTTTGTGATTAACTCCACTTTAAGGTGAGATAAATATATTTTAATTTCCTCTTTTTCATGAAGATCAAGAAATATACATGATGTTAGTCAACTAGTTTAACTAGAGTGATTAGTACTTCAGGACTAGTTAACTCCATGTGAACCCTTTCCTTCCATGAATTGGCACTTGAGGGATAAATGTGAATGATAATATCCACTTTAATGGTTGTTATGAAGTGTGGTAACTACAAAAAACCTCTCAGATAACCTTTAAATTTCAATTTCAACTTTGATTATTTGACCAATTAGGCTTACTTGGCCAATTAGGCCTAGTAGCCTACTTATTGCACTTGAACTCCATTAGAACCTATAATGAAAGCATGAAACCTGAAAATAAAATGAATATTAGACTTTTAAAAACTTCTCCCACCATGAGATAGGTTTTTTTGATGAATAAACTCTTGTCACTTAGTCACCATGGTTGACTAGGTTAATTATGACTCATTTTCCTACAAACTAGGATTTTAAGACAAATAAAAAGTATCAAGATTGATCTTCATGTATTTTATTTCATGTAAACTACCTTGTACCTCATCTTTTGTGCCTTTTCCTCTAAAAACCTGATTTATGACTTGATATGTACAATTATGTACAACAAATTTGCATTTTTTGGATCCTATATAAGTTTAAATTATGTTCTAAGATGTTTTATGCTGATATATGAGGTTTTTGTAGTAAGGAAATCAACTTTTCTCAAAATTGGTCACTATAAGGGTTTTGGAGCTAAATCTTCTTAATGGTTATTTATGAAGCATAGAATTCTAAATTTAATATTGTTTCCAAAAATTTGTAGTATAATACTCCCTCAACTTCCATAATAATATTGGCTTCCCATGCCAAAGATATAAAAATATATCATGTGAAGGAAATTTACTTGTAGGGTTTGTGAGCATTGTAGACATGCTTATACTCTTATCTATTGTTCATAAATCACAAACCTCAACTAAAATAAATTATTCATGAATAATAATTTCATATTTTTCCTCAAATAATGATAATATATTTTTTCCAAACTCTTCATGTGGTGAAAGATATGACAATTTGATCAGGTGGCTTGAATAGGTGTCTAGAATTGTATAATTCAAATTTATCCCAATGGATGAATCTAAGTCCTCCTTTGCTTCTCCCTAATTTGGATCTTAATCATGGGACCTATAATAAATTATTATATCAATCTCAAGGATTCATCATTTCTTGAAAGGTCTAAAAGTGCCTTTTAGGCTAAAGGCATTCTAGGCTTAAAACTAGGTTTTAGCCTAAAACTATGTTTTGATGATTAAGAAACTTGTAGGATGATATGGGGAGATAAACACACCTTTTATACATTCACATTTTATCCATATGACCTATATTATATTTTCCAATCTCTAATTTTCTTCATGCCTCTTAAGGATACATGTGGGGTTTCTTACATACATGGTCTATGTGACCCTAGATCTCTAAGGCTAGCTATCTTCCCATATTCATAGATATCTAAAAATAATATATCATTTAAAACTTGTCCTATAAATATATCTTCAAGTTTCATATATCTTATAAAAGTATCAAAATACGTAAAAATCTCTCAACTTGCCTAGTTATTTCTTTGACTGCCATGGAACAAGTAATTGACTATGCTATAATAGTGAGGTTATCCACCATTAAAGTCAAATTTAAAAATTAATTATAAGATTTATAAGTTCATCTTAATTAATTTCTCCAAATTTTAGATGCTAACTCCACTTATAGGTGATCCAAATTCATCATTTCCTCCAAAACTAGGAACTTTATCTTGGACTGTGTTTGGATGCATGTTTGATGTGTTTTTCATGAGTAATATACGTGCCTAATATTAATTTCACATTAATTTATTACCTTGTAGTCCTCTGATCTCAACTTGAAACCATCTCTCACCCTCTACCTAGCATGGTGTACTCTCCAAATAATGCTTTTGGGCTTTTGCATAATCATAGTTCATAAAAGTATGATTTATACCTTCATAAATTAACAAAAGTCTTCATGATCTTGATAAGGGATTTTTAAAGTGTCTACCATCACTTTGACATATTCAATATATCACCATGGGTCACTCCTTGATTGAAATATACCTTTTACTGTACTTACTCATATTAATATGATAGAGAATTGCCATGAATGTGTGTTGGTGATTGATTACAGTTGGATTTTAAATGTGTCATTTAGTTTTTTTGAGCCCCCATTTATGCTTCCTAATAGCTTCACATCTCCTATTCTTCTTAAAAAAACTCTCCTAAGTATGAAACTCCTAAATATTCTATGTTCTCCTTCCTCTCTATGTTTATAGAATTAACTATATTCATGAGGTTGTAAGTTATGGTACTTAGTGACTATGACTAACTATAGCACATTACAGAGTATTTAGTTTTATCCTTTTATGTACCCCATACTACCATGTTTCCATTAACATTTCATACCCTAAAGACTTCACCAATGATCCATTTTAACTCATCCTCTATAGATTTAAGGTATGATTGTACATTAGTTGCACTTTGTATGGCTATAGCTTGGTATTTCAAGATGTCTTGCTCACTATAGTACTTACTTAGAGTTTACAAACCATAAAGCTCCCTTGATGAATATGTATCATCATTGTCTTCTTGATTCTATTCTAGCTAAAAACCCTAACTATTGATAACCTTTACCTCATGTTTTTTGAGATTGAAGATAGGTTAACATTCTCATGTGGCTATAGGTGAGTGTTTTGGGATGACCTAACTATAGATAGTTTGTAGTTCATTCTCTTCTTCTTCTAGATCTTTATTGACAACATTGTTTCATGAAACCTTCACCATGAGATTCCTTTATGGAAAACCATTTCTATGGAAGCACACCACTTCTATGAGAAATATACTTGACTGTGCTTCTTGTTTTAGGTGGTGTTTTATGAGATGGGTTTTTTAGTCTAGTTTTTGTTTCCAAATACCAATCCTTATAATCCAAAACTTTCTAGAATCTTATTAATATCTTATATAAGGTGTTCTTCTAAGTGTATTTTGACTAAAACTGATAATTTTTGGTCTTTAAATTTTAAATTGTGATCCAAAATGTCATTAAAATATTCAAATACATGTTCTTACCTTAATTCTAAAGTTTCATATTTTAAAAAGGTGATTTCATGCATTTTTAAAGCCTAAAAATCCCCTTTTAGAGCTCTCATGTGCCAATTTAGTCTATTAAAATATTCCAAAAGATTAAATATTTTTTATAACATATCTAATACTCATGGATATCCTTTAAATGCACTAAATTTGGTAGTGATAAGCTGTAATTATCAAAAAAAGGTAAAAGAGTCTATTTTCATTTAATTTTCTTTGAGAAGTATGAATTTATATAGAATTATTTACAGATGAAGCCTAAAATATGAGGATAAGGATATGATAGATGTACATTAATAATTTCATGTCAATTGGAATCTACAAGCTCAAAAATGGTCATCTCTAGACACTTGGCTAGTTTGCAAATAGAGATTACCTTGCAGTTTTGATGATGGTACAGATTGGAGAGATAAGGTACAAGTCTAAATTTTTGATCAAAGAAATTAGACTTAGAGGTATTATTTATGTATTTTTTTTCTTTAATTGGTCTCTTCCCCCTCATGAATCATCCATTTCAATTTAGGATAAATTATGTAGTTTTGCATCCATGAAGCTAACTGATTTTCTTCAAATTCTCCTTACCAAGGCATCATTTCAAGAAAATTCCAATTTTTGGAGCTTATAATAAACCTAATATACCTTTCCATGACATTATATATGTCCTTTTCACATGTGTGAGGTTCAGAAAATGGAACTTTGACAAGATAATTATAATTTTGTAATCTATGAGCTTCAAAAGAAAATTATATGATCAGTGGAAGAGAAGATAGCATCAAGATTTCAATAAAGTTCATTTTCAAGGTCTCCATCATGTTATCATGTTCTCCAATAAATTTTATAAAAGTTTCATAAGTTTTAATATCTAATAAGACCATTCATATTCTCTCAAATCATCTCAAAAGGGTCAATTTGGTAATGTTTAAGGCTTCTTAGCATCTTTTAAGGTTTTAAAAAAGTACTAGGTTTCAATTTTATCATCTTGTGTTCCTCCAATGGCATAAACTTTTATATGCTATGAGAAAGATAGGTATATTCTTATTTATTAACCTTTAGGGTTCCCTTGTCATTCTCATAGTGTTATTTCTCACCTTTGTCTCACTCACCTTCAACCTCACTATCATACACTATCTTCTTACTATGTGTTGGCTTCTTTTCCATCTCCATCCATGTGTTTTGATCATATTTGATCACCTCACCACCCTTATACCCATCTCTATTTCATGGGTTCATTTCCAAATAGATCCAATGGTTGATAAGAGACCATAAAAAGCATGGAAAGGAGGTATGTAAACCTTGAAACCTCATATATAACCAAGAATAACTTACATCTGTATACCATAGTCAGGTATTGGTAATGAAGGTAAATGAGGATAATACATTAGAGATACCTATTTTAAGGACTATGTATATCAAAGAACCCATTTTAAAAGGTATTAAGAGGATTTAATTCATTGTGATCATGAATAAGAGGAAATATATTCATCTATAAAAAAATCATATATAACCATGAAAGTGACCTACAATAAGGTAAAAATACAATCATAAGATTTTTGAGGTACAAAATCCAAAAGCATGTTGAAGATATTCCTTCTTAAAGGTTCATGCCTAATACATAAATTCAAGCTAAAATCATGGGGAGACAATCATCTAGTTCATCATTGGTGACCTTATCTTATTAACGTCTATATATAGTCTTAGGCTAAACAAAAGTAATCTATAGAAATATGGTAAGAATATACCCTTTTGAGGTTTATCTCATCATATGGAAGTATAAATTAGGATGAAAAGTAGTGGTTTAGTCCTTATCCATGTTATAACTTCATTCATGTTTTTTAAGCCATCATTAAGCATTTAAAAGGCATAAAATGCATCTACAAGCCTACTTTTAAGGTCATAGCTGAACATAGTGATAAGTGTTTTTCTGAAATTAAAATAGACCTATTGAGGATCACTACTAATGCATAGTTGGCCATGAGTATTTTTAACCTAATTATAGGGATGAAATAATAAAATTGGTATATTTCATTAATTATGAGGAAAAGGATACCTACAATGCTAATTTGATGACCTGCAACCATTTAAGGGCAAACTATAGTCAAAAGAAGAGAATAAGAAGTATTAATTATGGAAGAGGTGTGAAAGGATAGAATAATTTTAATACATAAATAATCATGAAGATTGATTATCCTACATACATATATCAATAGGGATATGTAAAGATTTCATATATGGACTAAGAAGACAAAATAACCTACAACTAGCCTAATTTGATCCCCTACAACCAAGTAGGTAAATAATGTTTAAAGCTGTTTCAAGAGTTTGCTCTGAGGGTTTTGAGGTGGTTTTGAGATCATATGTTAGAGAGGTAATATTCATTTTTCATATCTTACTTTTTATTGGTCAAGCTTCCAAAAGCATCTCTAAACTCCACATAGTTCATACAAATACCTACAAGCAAGTAAAGTTAAGCAAAGGCTTGTTGAAGTGGTTGTTTCAAATTAAGAGGCATAGTTCTAAAGGATTTTCATGTTCAATAAGTCTTATATTGAAAATAATTAGTGATGTGAACTCATCAAGATCATCAAGTGAGTTTTATAGACACAAACTATAGTAAAAAAACCATTGCATAAAACTAGCACCTATAACAAGAAACACAGTCAAGTATATTACTCATAAAAGGGGTCTATTTCCATAAAGATGGTGGTACATAAAGGAATATCATGGTGAAGGTTACACGAAATTTTTTTGTCAAGAAATATATAGAAGAAGATGAGAATGGAATCCAAACCATCTATAGTTAGGTCATCTTAAAAACCTCACCTACAGCCACATGAGAATGTTCACCTATCTTCAATATCATAAGAATCATGAGGTTAAGGTTATCAATAGTTGGGGTTTTTTAGATAGAACATAATCATGAAGAAAATTATTATACACATTAATAAAGGGAAATTCATGGTTTCTAAACCCTAGGTAAGTACTATAGTGAGCAAGACCTCTTGAAACACCAAGCTACAACCCTATAAATAAATGTTAATGTATAGTCATCCCTTTAATTTATTTAAGGATAAGGGAAAATGGATCATTGATGAAGTCTTCAGGGTATGAAAGGTTAATGTAAACATAGTAGTGTGGGGTACATAAAAGTATCAAATTCAATACTCTACAATGTGCTACAATTAGTGATAGTCTCAAAGTAATATAACCTACAACCTCATGAATATAATCAAGTCTTTAAACATAGAGAGGAAGGAGAACACAACATATTGAGGAGTTTTATACTCAATATAATGTTTTAATAAGACTAGGAGATGTGAATATATCAATAATAATAAATAGGTACTCAAAAATATTAAATGACACATTTAAAATCCAATTGTAGGCTGTCACCTACACACATTCATGATAATTCTCTAGCACAGTCATATGAGTAAGTAAACTACAAGGTACCTTCAAATCAAGGAGTGAAATATGGTGAGATATTAAATAGGTAAAAGTGACGGTTGAAACCTTCAAAATCACTTATAAATATCATGAATACTTTTATCATTTTATGAAGGTACAACTTAGACTTGTACGGGTTATGATTATGCAGGATCCCAAAAGCATTGTTTGAGGAGTGAAACATGCTAGGTAGAGGGTGAGAGATGTTTTAAATTTGAGATAAGAGGAATATAATGTACTAAATTAATTTTAAAATAATATTATTCATATATATTAGTCATGAAAAACACATCAAACATGCATCCAAACACAACCAATGCAAAGTCAAAGATAAAGTTGCTAGTTTTAGGGAAAATGATGACTTTGGAGCATGTATAAATGGAGTTGTTTTATCAAATTTGGATAAATTAATCATGATTACATTATAAATATTATAATTCATTTATAAAGGTCACTTGAAAGGTGAAGGACCCCATTGTTTTAGCATAGTCAATTTCTCGTTCATGGTAGTCAAAGAAAGAACTAGGCAAGTTGAGAGACTTTTACTTATTTTGAGACTTGTCTAAGATATATGCCACTTAAAGAGAGGTTTATAGGAAAAAATTTAAATGATTTGAAATTTTTATATTTAATTTAATATGGGAATATAGGTATACTTAGAGATCTAGAGTCACATAGGCCATGTATGCAAGAAACCACACAGGTAGCCTTAAGAGGCATGAAGACAAGTAGAACTTGGTAAATAGAAGAGAGGTAATAGGGATAAAATGTGAATTTATAAAATTTGGTTTTACCCACATACCCCCCCCCCCCCCCCGCCACCCCATATCATCATATAGCTGCCTGAATCATCAAACTCAATTTTAGGCTAAAACTCAATTTTAATCTTAGAAGGCCTTTAGCACAAAAAGGCACTTTTAGACCTTTCAAGAAATGATGACTCCTTGAGATTGATATAATATTTTTTTTAAATTTACCATGATTATTATTTCAATCATGGAGAATCAATAGAGGAATCAGATTCACCCACAGGGAGAAATTTGAACTTTGTAGTTATAAACACCCATTTAATCCACCTGATCAAATGATCGTATCTTTCACCACATGAAGAGTTTGTCAAAATAATATTATCATGATTTTAGGAAACCTATTAAATTATAGTTAATTAAAAATTGAGGTTTTTTATTGGATATTCCCTATAAATAATTGATAATATTGTAAGCATGTCCAAAATGCTTGTAAACCCTACAGGTAAATTTCCTTCAAATGATATATTTTCATATATTTTTCATGGGAACCCAATATTATCAAGGAATTTTAGGGAATATATATATAATACACATTCATAAAAATAATTTTGGATTTGGATTTTTGTGCTTCATGAATCATCGTTAAGAAGATTCAGCTCTAAAACCCTCCCAAACCCTCATAATGACTAGTTTTGAGAAAAGTTAATTTTTTTGCTATAAAAAACTAATATATCAACATGAAAACTATTCAAAAACAAATTAAACCTAGAGGGGATCCCAATAATTCCAATTTTTTGTATGAAAATATATGAATTAGGGCATAAATTAAGTTTTTTGAAGGAAAAAGCACAAAATATGAGGTAGAAGGTAGTTTACATGAAATAAAATCCATGGAGATAAAATAATAAGACTTTTTATTCATAATAAAATCTTCAAATGGTAAAAAATATTCTTGAAAGTGACCCTACCAGCTCTTTCAAAATAGCTAGTCTAAGGAAAATGAGGCAGAATTGACCTAATCAACCATAATGACTAAGTAGCAAGAGTTTATTCATCAAAATCATCTATATCATGGTATGATAAGTTGTTACAGGTATTATAATCATTTTATTTCTAGGTTTCATTGTTTTATTATAGGTTATAATATATTTCAAGTGCACTAAGTAGGTTACTGGGCCTAATTAGCTTAGTAGGCTTAATTAGTCAAACAATCAAAGTTGAAATTGGCATTGGAAGGATATACAAGAGTTATTTTGGAGTTACCAATTTGAATAAATGACCTTCAAGTGGATATTATCATGTACATGTATCCCTCAAGTGCCAATTCATGAAAACAAAGGGTTCACATGGAGCTAACTAGTCCTGAAGTGCCATTCACTCTAGTTGAAGTAATTGACTAGCATCATGCATATTTATTGATCTTCATGAAAAATAAGAAATTCCCATATATTTATCTCACTTAAAGTGGATTTAATCATATAATATTGGCATACATTCCATGCATGAATAATTTTGAGTACTCAAGATGGGCCCACCTCTTTTTCCAAAGCCAAAAGTAAGATCATGCAATATATTCAATAAAAGGAGATTTATTAAAGACTTTGTTATAAATTTGTAACTCAAGTTTGAATTCCAATTGAAGTGAAGCTGACTTCCCCTTTCATTTTGTTTACCAATATCTTGGATAGTTACTTATATTATGCACTTCTATAAATTTAGGCTTTCAAGCCATTTTTTAGGATTTCTCTCTTGGTCATGAGTGAACTCTACCAAGCTTGAGTTTTGTAACCTTATGAGATAATAAAATGATTATTTTCATATTTAAATATTTTGGTATAGTGTTTTTATGCTAATTGATTTTAACATGTGGTAGTCTTTTCTCCCTTGTCATGTCTTGAAATCACCTAATTACTGGTATGCTAACTTATGTAGATCATGTTTAGTGTTTGATGTCATTTGACCAAGCTAATATAGATATAAGTGACTAGTTAGGGAATTGAATTATGCCTATTCCATCATTTTTCTCATGCTTTGATCACTTGATAAAACCTCTATATGAAATATTGATGCATATGAGTCATTTGGAGTTATAGATTTAGTCATTGCTTGTCTTATCAATGTTTTAAGAGCTCAAATAGAGTGGATAAACTATAACTATAGGTGTATCACCAATATTAGAATAGAATTTCCCTTAAAGTATCTCTCTAACCCTTTTCATCACAAAAAGTACAATAGGTTTTAGTAGTAGTGAGCAAAGTGATACATCAAAGGAGCTAGCCTCATCAAAACTAGAGGTCTAGTCTAAGTTTAGGTGTCCCACACCTGAGATCATTCTAGTATTAGTCCAAGTGTGAAGAAGTGCTAAAGCAATCTGTCAGCCCTCAATCAGGGTGTTATCTAGGTTTTCAACAATTCTCATATTATTTAGAATGGGCATATACAAATTCTACATAAGATATGAATAATAACCTCTTAATTGATAATATTCCTATCTTGTTAGCTACCTAATTTGAACAAGATGGGAAAATTAAGTTCATTATTCCTATTAATAGAATTATTTATAATTATCATATTCTTATAAAACCAAAGTGTTTTCCTTATAAATTTATCAAAAGTTCAAAAGTTCACACTTTATGTACTAGGCTTTTTGACACAATTAATCACTTATCAACTAGTCTAATATGTTTTATATCAATTTCACATTTAGTTTTAGGCCAGTGAGTAAATGATATCTTTATTATTAATGGTATTATTCACAGTCCAATGTGAAATCCACAAATTAGCATGTCCATGAAGATTCCATTTATTTGAGAGTTAAGATGTGCTTTAGGAGATTTGATGACTCTATGATCTGGTTTTGATTGCCACATGTATTCAATTTTCTATCACAATTACTAATTTTAAAAATATTGACATATGTGATTTATTCATTTCAGGGACATGATTGATGTATGTTTTCATATTTTGAGCATGAATAAGTGGATATATGGATAGATAAATTACATTAAAATTTATAATGAATCCACACATTATGTTGATGCCACCTTGAGAATAAATTAGGGATCCATGACTCCATGGATTCATGATGATTTCTATCTACCAATTATATTGTGATATTGTATAATTAATAAAATTAATATATTATGTGCTTTATATATATATATATATATATATATATATATATATATCATAGGGAATCCAAAAATGTGAAGGAAATATAAAGCAAAGATAAAGGTTCACCATATCCATAAACTATTAATATTTTTATTAAAAAGTCATCAGACCCAAATCTAAACTTGAAATAATTTCCTTGTAGTTAAACACTTCACATCCCTCTCCTTCTTTCATCATTATATTCTATTTTTTTCTTAAAACACACATAAACAAGTTTGAACTTTGAAACCTATAGTGTTTCACTCCTACTATCACATCTACCATGAAATTACGTAAAAAAATGATAGAAAACTCAAAAAATTTGAAAATTGTTATGATTACATATTTTAATATTAATTGAAATATATTATAAGATTGACAATTATGAAAAAAAATTAAAATTAATATTAATATTCCACACATATATAATAAAAAAAAAAGTTACCCCATTAATGGGTCAATAGTAACAAGTTTGAATAGAAGCAAAAGTAAGAAGCTTGAAAAGAAGTTGGTCAAATAGAACCAATCAATATAAATATTCAATGTATATTTAAAAATAATGGTAAAAATGTAAGGTAAATTTATTTGAGTATGATTTATAATATAAAATTCAAAAAATACACATTTTGGGCCAAGATGATGTCACATATTAATTTATGATCGTCAATAGTTTCACCTTAGAATTCATTACCCTAATCAAGTAATGAAAGTAATGATTCAATGGCCTTGTGTCCTTTTTCAAGTATATTAATAAATACTCATTTACATTTTATATTTGGTGTCCATGTATATATTATTATATTCACATCAATTTATTGTTTAATTTCAACTATTTTGATCCATGTTTACTAGGTTTGAAAAAATCTTGATATAATGCTTCCCCTTCTTCTCCCTCTGAGGGTTTCCAATGTTGAATCCTCACCTTCTTAGACATATTCTCACCTTATGGTTTAATTTTAATATCCCCATATACCCTTCCCATCCCTCTATTTTATTTTTCATTTATTGGCCATGGTAGTAATATTTATCCCACATGCACATCGATCAATATATTGAATATTTGTTTAGATATTTCATAAATAGTCCCAATATGAATATCATTTTTACTTGGGGTATGTTGATTAATATATTATTATTTATGAAAATGTGAGGATTTAATTATTTATTCATATGTTTCATTTTTTAATATTGTGTGTGGTAAAAAATAAGGCTTTGACATCCTAATAAAATTTAAAAATAGTTTATCTAATGTACACAAAAACATTTCACAATATGTTATATTTGGAAGACAATAAATTATACCTTTATATGTTAAACTTTTCCCTCAATGTTCAATACATTATTTTATTCCATTTTTCACATCTTATATTTATATTCTTTCTTTGAAATGTGAAAGAGGAGGTTGCCCTTTTGGAAATTTTTGTTCACAATTATCCTTTGTTTGCCAAATTGGGATTAGATAAGGCCATTACAAATCCTTTATTATTATTTTATATTCCATCACTTTTATGATATACAAAACATGGAACTTGAACATCTTAGGTTTTTTTAATACCTATTATCTTGTAGTTTCCATCCAACAAGTTTGGTTCCATGAAGGCCTTTAATTCATACACTTCCTTAAAAAGCTAAGGAGTGAATGTAATTTAAACCTCTTCACATGTTATTTAGTTGTCCATGATATGTTAAAAATAAAAATTGTCTAATTTAAATAATTATGCTCATGAGTGTGTCCCTAATGATGTCAAAAGTCCCATCTATATACTCATGAGTGTGTCCAACTAGTAGGGATATTACATAAAAAATGTTGCATATCCTTATTGCTATCAACATTGATGTAAATGAAAATAATGTATGATTCATTTTTCACTAGAAGTATTATCTAGCTGCAAGTAAAGGATTGATGTATATTTTAAATTGATTTACTTTACTAGAAATACTAATTACTTCAAAATGGACAAATT
>JARHVA010002972.1:375000-435000 GCA_037957365.1 Torreya grandis
TCCATAATCTAAAGCAATGTGATTTATCAGTGAATGAATACTGGGAGTAATTCACCAAGATTATTATGTATGTACCTCATTATTAGGAAGATGAGAGGTTTAAAATTAGAAAATTCATTATGGTCTTCAAACCCTAAATAAGTAGTGAAGTAGATGTACATGGTCCATCTACCATGGATTAGGTGTTAGAAAAGGTAGTAAATCAAGACAAAAAACTAAAAACTCTTACTCAAGTTAGAGATAAATTCAAAAAGAAATTTGGAATTTATAAACCAATTTTAAATAAGAATAACGTAAATCAGATGAGTGGATATTCTAAGGGTAAGTTCAAGAATCATAATGCTAAGTTTAACAGTGGTTCAGGGAACATGAATCCTAGTATTGGTTTTAAGGGAAACTAATAGATCAAAAGGAAAGGACCAATTGGAGGTTTCTTCATCTATGGAGATGATAATTTTGATCTATAATGTCTTTAAGACAAATTGAATATCAAGGGATCAACTTCTTAGTAAATTACATTTCATTAGTTGATTCATATAGTTGTTAATAATTGATAGGATAAATTTCAAGATTCATCGAGTTTCTATTCTAATTGATATAGGATCCACATAATGTTTTATTGATTTTATAGTAATTAGAAAATTGTCTAGAAAGAATGGAGTTATGGAAAATGCATGATTGGTATAATATGGGAATGAGTCAAAGGTCAAAGTTGGCAAGTTTCTAGTCAAAGTAAAGATTAGATTTCCTGAGTTTACTACCATAGTGGATATCTATATAGCACCATTAATATCATATGATGTGATCCTATGATTCAATTGGACTATGAATCATAAAGACAAGGTTGAATATTTTATTAATAAGATTGAGTGTAAATGTGATTTCAAAAATTAGACACAACTTCAGGGAGAGAGAAGGGAGTTGAAGCTAAGGCATATTTCTGCAATTTAACTCAAGAAAACTTAAAGGAAGGGATATCTATAATTTATCATTAAGATAAATTAGATGGAATAATCCATGGAATTATCTATTGAATATTATTTTATTCTACGAAAATTCTATGATGTATTTCTAGAGGAATTACCAAGATTACCACCTAAGCATGAGTTTGATTTCTTGATTGATATCATAACTAGATCAAAACCATAGTCTAAGGTGCCATATAGATTGAAGACAATTGAATTAGTTGATTCAAAGGCACAACTTTAGGAGTTATTATTTAAAGGTCTAATTAAACCAAGTGTGTCACCATGGGGTGCTCTAGTTTTATTTATCAATAAAAAGGATGACACTCTTTGCATGTGAATAGACTACATAAAATGGAATAAAGTAATGATTAAGAATAGATATAAATTTCCATGTATTTATGATATTTTTGATCAAATACAAAGGGCCACAATCCTTTCTAAGATTGATATTAGAGTAGGGTATCACTAGTTGAGGATCTATGAAGAGGATATTCCAAAGACAACATTCATGAATCTTATGAATAGTGTGCTTAGAGATTACTTTGATCACTTTGTATTGGTCTTTCTTGATGACATCCTTATTTACTCCAAGGATGAGGAAGAACACTTATAAGATCTAGAATTGGTTTTGTATCATTTATGGAAGCATAGATTATATGTAAAGTTGTCTAATTATTCATTTTTCAAAAATAAACTATATTATCTTAGAAATATTATCTTTAAAGATGGAATTTTAGTATATCTAACAAAAATAAGAGCAATTAAAGAGTGGTTGGCACCAAATAATGTGCATAAGGTAAGAATTTTAATGGGATTAGTGGGTTACTATAGGAAGTTTGTTCTAAATTTTTCTAAGATAGATAATCTAATTACCTCTCTTCAACATAATAATCAAATTTTCATCTGGTCAGATACGTGTGAGATAGACTTTCAAGAACTAAAAAGGAGGCTTACTTCAACACCAGTACTAATATTTCCTGACCTTGATGGTCAATTCTTAGTGACCACCAATGCATCTGGAGATGGACATAGAGGAGTTATTACGTAGTAAAGTTTAGTGGTAGCCTATGAGTCTAGGAAATTGAAGATTTATGAGGTGAATCATTCCCCTCATGACCTATAACTTATGACAATTATGCTTGTTGAAAGTTTAAAAGCATTATCTATTAGGAAAACTATTTGAGATCAAGACTAATAACTTAGGACTCAAGTAAATATTCACCCAACTAAACCTAAATGCTCATCAAAGGTGATGGTTATAATTCTTGTCTGATTATAATTTTGATATTAAATATATAAAACGTAAGGAGAATAGAGTAACTAATGCTTTAATCCATAGAAGGTACATAGCAATAATGGTTACTATCAAAAGTACTTTCAAGAATCAAGTGATCAAATTATTGTCAGGAGATGAATTATATGATTAGGTTAGGAAAATATTGTCTAAGAATGCTTAAATTTTAAGTATAAAATTTTCAAGATGGATATGATGGTCTTCTATGGTACAACAATAGGATGTGTGTACTTGATAGGGAGAATATAAGGAAAACAGTGTTAAAGGAATTACACAGTGCCCCATATGCAGGACATCCAAGAGTAGCCAAGCTCATGGATAATATTATAACACTCTATTTATAGAAATGAATCAAGATATATGCAACATATTTTGTGTCTCATTTTATGAAATTTTAGCATGTGAAAGATAAACATGTGCATCAAGCTAGATTATTGTATTTGTTGTCAATCAAGTGTGTGCCCTTGTGAGAAAGTGTGAAATTATTCACTCCTATTGGAAAATGTAATCTATCCAAAGTTTGGGTGACTTAAAAAGGGAGATGATATCTATATAGGTATGGTTCCCTTGGTTCTTTCACTAAAACTTACTTTTAAACTACTACTTACTGATTATAACAAGGAAAAAGGTGCAAAAGATAATGAAAATAAAATAAATTGAATGAAAATTGAAATTTAAGGTGATGAAAAAATTGTTTTATAAACTCCTATTCTTTAAATTAAACTTATATGAAAGGTAAAACATATTAAACATACATTCACTTCACCCAAGTAAGATTTCTACATGAATATTTCACAATAAGGACCTTACAAACTTAGCTCATGTAAAAAAGGACTAAAATCACATCTAATACATGAAATAAAAATTTATTTGGACACTTATAATTAAATTTATAACATCAAAAATATCCCATGAAGGTAAAAAACTACACTATAATGAATAAAAATAAGTATTTCACTAAGTTATATCAATGGCAAACACATACACTTCACTAGAAAATCCCTAAAAATGGAGAAAATTTTCTTATTATTTCTCTCAAAAGGTGAATAAATTTTTTTCAATAATTTAGGAAAAATAAAAATATAAAATATACTTATTACATTCTATAAAAAATAATACATATATCAAATAAATTCTTGGAGATAAAGCATCCCCAAAGTAGGGGACCTCAAACTCAGTCAAATAGCTTATCCAAAAGTGACACATAGCATTTTTATCTTATAAAATATTTAGCCTTAATAAAGTGGCGTGGAAAATTATTTATATAATATTTAGGTGTCTTATGATACTCATAATTATGTTTGGTTAATCTTAGAGCACTTGTAGAGTGCATATATTGTTGCACCAATCCCTAGATTTTAGCCTTCTTGTCTCTTTTGATGAAAAATTCTCCTACATGATGTAGGTATTAAATTATTTTAAAATATTTCATTTAAAATATTATATATTATTAATTATTCCAAAACACTTTTCAAAATTTGGTTACAAGACTCCTTAATCAAATTGGCTTTGTATTGCACATGTGCATTTGGAAGAGGAAGAGTCCTATTTGCACTTGTTGGAGACCTTTTCAAAATCCTAATTTCATTATAAATCTTAATTTAATTCCTAATAACTTAAATATAGTTTGAAATATCATAATTAAACTTTATAATTCCTTTGAATAGGCTATATGCACCTATTTAGCCTTCAAACTCTTCAAAAGTCCCATTTTTCACCAAGGCATAGAAGGAAAAGGAGGATTTTTCTTCAAATTTGAATCAAGATAGAATATATATATTATATGGAAGGATTATAAAGGGAGTAAATTACCTTATTAAATTCAATTTTATGCATCAAACACTCATCAAGACATGGAACAACACCAAAAACATGCATTTTCCATGGGCTCCTTGTAGCCTTTTTTAATGTAAATCTCCTTGTCTGAGTGACTATGGAAGTGATGGTGAGAAAATGAGACTTTTTAAAAGTTAATTTTGTCCTCTTACATCTCCATACAAAATTTGGTGGTCCAAATCAAAGTGGAAGTGTGTTTTCTAGCCAATAAACTTGCCAAATTAAGCCTAATTAGCCCTTTTAAGCCTAGAAGTGAAATCTTGCTCTTGGGAGATCACACATGGGTGACACCTTAAAAAATTATTTAATTAAATTTTATAATTCCCCCACCATTACAAATGTCAAATTTTGTGGTCTAGAACTACCTTGAATTATCAAAACCATGAAATGGCCTTTGGAAGGCGTATCCTTTGAAGGCATTTTCTAACTAGCCCAAAAGAGTTGAATGGTTAAGGAAAATGTGTATATATTTTTATATATTTTTTAATTTTATTAGGTAAAACAAGTCCTAATCTTAATTTTTACATTTGTTAGAATCTTTCTATACTCCTTAGAACATTCATTTTAGCTCAAAAACATCAAAAAATACCATTTTTGTATAAATACGTACAAGTGAAGGTACAACAAAAATATATGTGAAAAACCATCTAATATTCCCATAAAACATTTGGTAGGTTTTATTAATAAAATATAACATTTGGTGTGGTATCCAACTCAATTTTTTCAACTAGTCCTTAGCAAGGGTTTAGAAGGGTTTTAGGGGTAATTTTTGCTCTTAAGGTTGGTTCATAAATTTTGGATATCAAAACTTAAAAAAATATTATTAAAAATGGTTTTAAAGTAAAATTATAACATCTCCAAATACCTCGGTTTCCCATGCAAAACCTTAAATGAGATATGAGTGATCAAACTTGCCAATTCGAGCTTATTTTCACCATTTTGCATGAGTTTGGGGTAACTCTCAACCAAAATGGCTTCTCCAAGGTTTCCTTTACTCTAAAAAATATTCTACACCTCTATAATGACCTCAAGAACATGTTAAAAAAATGTTTCAAATCATGTATAAGATCAAAATTGTGAATGACTTCCTCTTTGCTCACTAGGCCTAATCTTTGCCTAGTAGGCCTACCTGCATTTTTGAGCTTCGAATGACTTATGATGGATTTATTTTCCTAAGAAAATATTTTAAAAATATTTAATCATCCCACACACATTTTAAAATATCTTTTAAATCTCACTTCAAAATATAAATGACAATGCTTACTTATTTGGGCCTTAGGCTTGCATTTTGCCTAATAGGATTGGCTACACATTGAGGCTCAAAATAGGTTTTTGATGATTATTATTGAATAAATATCTCAAAAACTTATAAAATATCCCCATGAACATTTTTAAATACTTTTTAGTGTTCATTAGACCCTAGAAGTGGAAATGACCTCCTATTGGGCAAAAGGCCTAGTCTAGGCTAGTGGGATTTGAGTGCAAATGGCCACCCACCAACACTTATGAGTTTTTTATTAACATTAATGATCTTAATTAATAATATTTAACACTAAATATATATTAAAACAAAATATCAAAGTTTTCCAAAGTGTTTCTAGGATAAATAACACTCTTTTTAGTCACTTTTTCTCCATTCTTTGTCTCTGTGCACACCTGAAAGTGACCTAAATATGAGACAAAAGAGTGAATATGTACCCAATTTATCCTTGAAAAAAATTATATTAGGGTGTTAATAATGTCATTAATATTATTTTTTAAAAAATTCATGTCAAAATGACATCTCTATCACCTCCAAACTCCAAAATTACGAAAGCAAACTTTTCAACAATGACTGTGTGTAGGGTTTTGCAATCATGGCTGCAATTTGTACTTTTATGAGTGTTTATGACCATGGTTTATTATATATATCATATATTTTAATATATTAATTATTTTAAATTTCTAATAAATTCTCATAAAACATCCTTTCTAGGCTCCAACACTCATTTTGGTCACTTTTCCTTCATTTTTCACCTCTATGCACGCCTAAAAGTGGCATACTTTTGAGACAAAAAAGTGAATATGTGCCCCATTTTATTAGGAAAACCAAATGTTTTTTGGTGTTACTTGTGTCATTAGGACCCTATGTACAATAGTTTAGGTTATAATGACCTCTCTATCACCTCTAAACCTCAAAAATATGAAGACAAACTTTCTGAATGTTGACTGTGTGCAAAAATGGTATATGGACTATATTTTGCTTGGGTTATAGCATTTCCTTTCACGGTTTACTTATGGAAAGAGACTATTTATAATTATATTTTCATTATTAAATTGATATTAATCTCATTCATTACTCCAAACTACCCCTTACTTCCTTATAGACGTTCCAAATGGCAAGGATTCAATGCAAGTGTTGACTATGTTTGCTTGCAAGTCCATAGTTGTAGGTTGTGTTTCACTCCAAAAGACATATGTTACACGAATTTTATTATCTTAATCACCTTTATGTATTTATCCATGGTTTATCTATACTCACCCTCCTTAATTATTTTATTTAAACTCTATCATATTCAATCCTAACTTGCCACTATCCATTTGACACTCAAACTTGGATATGAAGGTTATCCTAGGATTAATAGACTATATTTCACTTGAAACCCTACCTTATTTTATAATATTAATTTTATTAACCTAATTGTAATGTATTTAATATCAACTTCATCCTTTTTCATGGCCTAATAACTCATTATGATTCTAATTCTAATCCCTACAACCTTTCTTATGTGATTGCCTTATTTTTCTTCAAACAAAATTGTAGGTTTACTTAAATAGTATTAAGCCTCTTAGATAACTTAGAAGTGTCAAAGGATGGTTAAATTCCTTAAATAAAAAACATAAAAGTCACTAAAACCCTAACCTTAAGGTATCCTTCAAAACATACCTCATGGAACTTCCTGATGCTTGGAGAAGCAACCTTGAATGACTCTGAGTTTTACCACATCTATACATGTCAACTTGAAAATTCTCAAAAATAAGATCAATGAATAGATAGACCTAGGCCTTCGTGACAACTTGAGAGTACCCTAGTTCATTCTCCCTAATTAAGCATGCTTTAACTTCTCATCAAATCACATAACCCTAATCAAAGCTCCAAACCTTAATCCATATATGGTTGTCATTGTTCTCTTATGCTTGGCTGTAGGTGAGTATTCTACTTGTAATGGAGATGGGGAACTCACTTTGAAAGTGTCAATGTTCACTTTGAAATATATTTCACTAGCCATTCAAACTTGAGACCCAACCTCTTAGGTGCACGTAGTGGCCAAAACTCTTGTTTGACTACATCCATGCTCTCTTAAGCTGACTGTAGGTTTCATTAGGTAGGCTATAGGTGAGTATTGTTATCCATTTAAGCCCTCTAGGACCTTGAAAGGGTCCTATCAATGACATTCAATCACATCTACATCTTGACTTAAGGTCTCATCATGCCTAAACTACATGGACCTCCTTACTACTATTATATGTGCTTGAATGGTTCATCACCTTGGGATGTGAGGATCAGTTAAACACAATCATCAAATTCTATATAAGGTTCTAAAACAATTTAGTGAGTAAATTCACATATTGGAGATCCTCCAAACACCTCCTTGATTTAACCTTAAATATCCTATATTTTAAAGATTGCACTTCTATGTGAGAACTTCAGGTTAAGTGCATTTTTTATAACAAACTTTCATTTCAACATTATTTTGGAATATCATCAAAAACACCTAGTGCTTTGTTTTGTGCTCTTAGGGATTTGGTTCCTTGACACAATCATCATCAAAGGATACAACCTTTAATGCTTGTTTTCCAATTTAACAATCCAAATATAGTTGCCATGATATTAATAATTTTCTAAGACATCAACAAGGTTTTTAATCCCACTAAATCTCTTTCATGACCATGCTCAGGTCTCATCAAAGGTTATAGATGCACACACAATAGTGCATAAGACAAAAAAGGTGGCAAATTGATTGTTTGGTGGAGTATGACCTTAAATCTAGGCCTAGTTGAGACCCATCCTTTACTCCAAACATGGTGAAGGCATAAACACTTTCTTGAATCTACAAATGGAGGAATTCATCTCTCTATCAATACCACTTGTAGGTAGACATTTCATATGTAGGTAATTGATAAAAATATCAAATAAAAACATGAAAAAAATTAGAAATTGGCTTCGATAAATCATGTTGTTTAAAGGAACATTTTCAAGACATGCAAGAATCCTTATGACCTCTAATGAATTTCCAAATACCTTACTCTTCAACCTTAATTGAGAATGAGTGAATGCAAGCAAGGGTGATCATGTATGGTGGATTTGATATCATCTTATTCACTTGTGATGACCTTATCATAATCCATAGAGTCAAATGCATTCAAAGCTTGATCTTGAAGAAAATTATTATATCTTAATCAATATTTCATACTATGACACTAATTTTCCCTAATTGGATCATCACAACCTAGAGGTACTCATCTTGAATATATGGACTGAGTGTCAATCATGATGCTAGAAATTGGAGGCTTTATCAAGGTCATGATGTATCTTAAAACCTATTTATTTCTTAAACCACTTGAAAACCCATCTCATACACTATGACTGAATAATACAATTGGAAAAATATCAAAAGTGCATTAGTACCTTTTTGAAGAAGCATACTCCAATAAATCCCTCACAAAGAGATAGACCTAGAATGGAAACTTTTGAACCTTTAATTAAATGATATAGGTATTTCATGAATTATAAAATCCATTAATAACCTATAAATATTAAAAAATATGATTAACCACTCATATTTTGATGTAAAACTAGTCTAAGGGATCACTCAAAAAATAGTGAAAAGAAAAAGGTTTTATGCTATAAATTCTTTTCTAGAAGGAGTTATCAAATGATAAAAATACAAAAATTAACCTCATAACCCATGAAAACATTAAAAAAAATCATTTATCCTAATTATTTACTGACATTTAGAAATATGTCCAAGAACAAACCCCTCTCAGATGCATAGGCTATAGTGACCTATTGTCACTCTTAGCATTTATTCATAAATATGAGGGAAAAATATGGAAAAAAAGTTCACTAATTTAAATATTACTAATAAAAATAATAGTGTAGAAAATTTCATCTCCTAACTCTCTTTCCTGTTCTCAAATTGAGCATTTGAAAATTACCCTTTTAGGCGTGCAAGAAAAGTCAAAATTGGAGTAAGTTTGTATTTTGAAAATTTTCACTTGGAACTTAATCCAAACCACTTATCTGACCCTAGAAATAAAAATTGAATCCTCCATGATGTTTTCATCATAAAAATCCTCTAAAAACCAAAGTGAATGCCTTAAAAAGGCCTATTTTTGCACTAAAAATGATATTTTCACCAAGGAGATCTGAATGTAATGATGTAAAATGTTTTATATAGTCTTTAAAATGTCTTATTATGTGAATAAACATGTAATAAATCTTCATCTTGATCATATACTATCAAAACCTTATCTGAATAACAAAAAATGGTCAAATTTTGCATACAAATGAGTCATAGAATTAGTCCATAATGTAATCAACCTGTTTATTCATTTTTTAGGAATTTAATGACATTTAATCATTCTATTACCCTTATAAATACTCTCTAGGCTCTTCTTACCACTGAAAAATAACTCAAAAGGCCCAAAAATGACTATAAAACATAAGATAAGTGAAGGAAAAGATCTTAAATCACCTAAACAACCTTATGACCTATTAACTAGGGATTATTCAAGTAATTTTTAGGATAAAATAATGACTGACAAGGCTAACTTACATGGTATGCAAAGGTCTAAATTGTAGGGGTGACAATTTGACTTGTGAGGTCAAAATTGTCAATATTTTAGTGACTCAACTGGGAAGCATGCTTGCTATGCTTGAGAACTAGATCATATACATGACATTTGGACTCATAAAATAATAATAAATCTGATCCATGACTTAAATTAAAACTTTTAATTTTAAACTAGACAACTCATTCCCCCAAAACAAGAAAGGAAACACGCAAAACAAGAAAACTAGCTCTTATTTGGAACAAAACATAAATAAACTAGTGTGTTTGAACAACACTTGGAGGAAAATAAATTATGTACAAGAAACTTAGCTCTTTAGTAGTAATGTTTTAAATGTATCCCACTGACTAGGATTGAATGTTCCTCACCATCCATCTTTTCAATTTGGAAGGCTTTGTGGGATTTGTAGCTAGAGATTGTGTATGGAGCACTCCAAAAGAAATCAAAGTTTTTGTGTCTTCTTGGTTTATCTCTATCCTCATCCCACTTGAGGACCAAATCTCCTTATTTGAAACTTCATGAAGAAGCTCCTTTGTCAGAAACTCTCTTCACTTGTGCTTGATGAATTTCCATGGCTAACATGGACTGATTTTTGATCTCTTCCAACTCCATAAGCTCAGAATACCTAATCTCCATAGGCTCATTCTCCAACAATTCAATTTGATGCATTAGTTCTAAAGTAGGAAACTCAAGAGAAATGGGTAACCTTATTTCCTTACCATATACTAGCTTATATGGAGAGTTGGCTATTGATATTTTTTAGGTGATCCTATTAACCCATAGAGCTGACTTTAACTTGAGATGTCATGACCTCTGATTGTCTTCAATAGTCCTTCTTATGATTTTTTATAGGTTCTTATTTGTAGACTCAGCAAGGTCATTACCTTATGGATAATAGTTTGATGAAGTGATAAGATAAATTTCATGTTGGACATCCCATTACCTGATCCTAGTTCCCAGAAAAGCCATTTCATTATCAAAAATAATAGTTGAAGCAACTCTAAATTTAGTAAGCAAAGTTCATTAAAATATAGAAAATTGGTTTCATTTGTTTCTTTCAATGCTACTACTTCTGTCCAATGTGTGAAGTAATCTATATCAGTTATAATCCATTAATATCCCAAACTTGAAGGAGGATTTATGAGACCAATAAAGTCCAATCCCCATTAAACAAAGGGTTGATCCACCATAATTGGTTGGAGAGGTAAGGCTGCAAGTTTCACTTTTTCTACAAACATAGCACACTGCTTGCACTTCCTAACCCATGCATGGAAATCACCAAATATACTAGGCCAATAGTACCCACCTCTCATGATTTTAAGGGCTATAGCTCTTTCATAAAAAATTCTTCCACCATGTCCATCATGGAATTATTCAAGTAATCTCTGAGTTTGTCTTGGATTTATACATCTTAGCAACATACCATTGATATCTTTCTTGAACAAAAAACCACCAACAAAAAAAAATGGAATTGATTACAACCTAAAATATCTTCTTTTTGAAGAACATATATGAGAGAGATAAATACCATCTTGTAGATAGCTTACCAAGTCATGAAACTAGTTGGAAGGTGAGTATGACCATATGCAACCTCTTCATCATTTCACACCAAAATAACCTCATTAGTCTCTTGCAAGTCTTGAGCTAGATGTTCACAAAGTCCTTTTCCTCTAATCAGCTTTGTGACCTTAATTTCCACATAATACTCTATTACTTTGGTTATCCAATCAACTATATTTTCATTTATATCTTTGTTCAAAAGGAACTCCTTGATGCTTGGATGGGAAACCATTAGGTGTATCTTATTGTTAGATAACAAGTATCTAAACTTCTTAAGAGACTTTATAATTCAAAGTACATGTTTTTCAAGAAAAGAGTACCTTGTTTCATACTCTTCCAAGCCTTGACTAAAGAAGGATATTGGCTGATATAAAGCCTCATGATTTTGTTGCATAAGAATGCCTAAAATGGTTTCCGTGTTAGCATATGTATACAAAATGAATCCTTTGTGAAATCTATATTTATAAGTGTAGGAGCACTAGCTATGGCCTTCTCAATCTCTTCAAAAATCTTCACTCCTTATTTGGACCAGCTAAAGCTCTAATTCTTCTTTAACATGGCTATAAGTGGCTTAGCAAAAATAGTAAAATCTGAAATATATATCTTTATAAAATTGATTTTCCCTAGGAAGCTTTACAAAGATTTTTTCTACATAGTCAAGGAGAGTGAAAGAATAGAGTCTACCCTTTCATAATCTATGCTTAAACTATACTTTGAAACCACATGTCCAAGGAGTTTACCTTCATAAATTGAGAAGACACACTTTTTGGGATTTAGAGATACCCCAAATTGCTTACACCTTTCTAACACTTGTTTGAGATGAACCATGTGATCGCTTGCACTCTTTGAAAACATTGCTATATCATCCAAACAAACAAGTACAAACTTGTTAAGAAGGCTTTGGAATGCCATATCCATGGCTCTCTAAAAAGTTAATCCAGTATTGGATAAACCAAAAGGCATCTTTTTGTATAAAAAATATGATTGAAGTTCTCCACTTGGTTATGAAGGTTGTTTTGAATTGGTCCTCTTCTTTGACCAAAATCTGATTGTAGCCACTATATCTATCCATCAAGGAAAACCTCTCTTAATATGTAACCAACTATAATATTTGTTCCATGATGGCAAAGGATAGTGATCTTTAAGTTAAGCCTTATTGAAATCATTGAATCCAACACACAATCTAATCTCACCATTCTTATTATGTACTAGAACAAGATTTTCCACCCAGGTTGAGTGCTTTATTGGAAATACAATAGCTGACTCTATGAACTTGTGAAGCTCAACTCTCATCAAAGGTTTAGGTTTATGATTGATGGGCCTTTGTCTTTGTCTCACTGGTTTAGTTTTAGCCTCTAAATTAATGGTGTGTTGAGCTAAACTTGGGTCAAATCCCTTGAGATCACTATATTTCCATGTAAATACATCAACAAAACTTATGTATAACTCAATGAAAGCTTCCTTTTATGAAGGAGTGCATACCTTACCCAACTTCAAATTCTTAATAGCTGCAATCTCTATAATGGCATAGTGCTCTTATTTTGTTGACAAGGATGATTTTTCTTTCCTTAACTCATCATCACCACTAAAAATGTTCTCAAGTTTGGCCAATCCCTTGGGAATTTTTTTTTTAGTTACACAATTTATTCATCATACTACTATAAGTACTTTGATTGGTTTCTTGAGGAAAACTCAGCTTCTTCTTGCCAAAATCTCATAATTTGATTGTCATCTTTGAATACTTTCCAATTCTCATGATTGTCTAGAATAGAAGGCCTTATAACCACCTTTATGTGTGACTGAATTTTTCACTTTTTATATCAGCTTGGATACTAAATTGTGCCCCAATGGTAGCCAACCTATTTGTATATTTATTTTCACCTCTTGGTATTACCTAAATTTTAAATTCTTGAAAATCCTTAATTCCCATATTATATGCTTATAATATTTAAGCCACAATTTTTTTTATACATTCAAACCTCTTACTTGGTGAACTATAAGTTCACTATCACCAAAAACTTGCAAGATGTTGACTTTCATCTTCCTAGCCCACTACAAACTATGAACTAGTGCCTCATACTCTATAACATTGTTTGAACAACCAAACTAGAACTTAATAGAATAGAAATAAATTTTATTTTTTGGATAAACCAACATCATTCCATCCCCAGTACCATGTTTATTCCTTGATCCATCAAAGTACAATTTCCATAAACCTTCACTAGACTCATCATCCTTAACCATGACTGGAATTGGTGCATCATTCTCATGAAGGCAATACACACCAAGTCATTCTTATTTAATTATCTTATAAGGATCATGATCATGCAAAGTATAATCCCACTCATCAAGAAACAAGTCTAGAAATCCATCCAAAGGTGATTCCTTTTTCTACTTTACTAGTTTTTAGTACCTCATCTGAGGTGATATAGTTAGTGTTTAAAACACTTGGCATATATGGCTCCAAATGGAAATGTGTAATAGGTTTATAATGAATTATTATCTTGTTACCATACCTAGTTTTAAACATTAAATAAGTTTATTCAGCTGATAAATATCACCCAATCTTTGAGGTGAAGTATATTGAAAGGCACATAGCAAAGTAAGGAGGCAAGTCTACCACAACAACATCTTGTTGAATAGTAACATTGGGACAAGAATGTAGTGTCAACTTAAGATATTTTATGATGATTACCATATTTTTTAGTGACCCATCCAATTTCAATACCACCTTAGTATTTGTCTCATAAACATGGCCAAGCTTGTTTGCAATTTGCTTAGGCATAACTGTGCTACTAGCTCCACATCCACCATACGGTTATGAGCCAAAGTATCACCCAATATAAAATAAAGGTAGAAAGGAGGATTTTTATTTGATTTTATCTCATTTTTTTCCACATTTACCATCTTATTTACTTTCTATACTTGTTGCTTAGTTGGCTGATCTGAATTAGTTAAGACAACACCTTCTTTTTCAACCAGTTTTGGAGACAATTTGAGAGCTAAAATATCTTGGATGAGCATATGTTTTTGTCCTAAAATGAAAAGATAAACCCAAATGATAATGCTGATATTATACTTCTTCATCTAATCCAATATACTGAAATGAGACCCACCAACCTTTGGTTACACTTTTTGAAGCATTGGCTACTCATGAACTAGAGGTATTTGATGAACTTTATTAACCTCTATATTTTGATTTTTTTGAGTTGTAGGGGCATCAAGTTTCGCTTTTATACTCTTAGAAAAAACATTAGGAGTACTTGAATCATTTTTCACATCTTGATCCTCATCAATGGCTCTTATTTTAGCTCTAGTTATAGCTGCAACTTGACCACTTGTATTGTTAGTTTCAACACCTTGAGTAAAATCAACATGATCATCCATTTGCCAATCACATTAATGGCATAAATATTCCATTGAACCTATTGAGTCTCACCTTTTGGTGCCAAATTTGTGTCTTGGTACTAACCTCCTTGAAAAGAAAACTCTTATTGTGTCATTTGTGGCATAGTGATGTTTTGTGATACCAAGGCTTGGTTTTAAGCATCATTAAGATTAGAGGGCTACCAATCTGAGTATTACACAAAGATATTCTAAGGTGGGATGGGAACAATTAATTTTGAAGTGGAATGAGTATTTAGATCAAGGGCAGCATACAACTTAGCAAGATTTATGGTTCTTTGTGCTTGGTAAGGTGTTTTATTCTCTCTAAAACCTTGATAAAGAGGCCTTTGATATTTGAAGGGCTAATATGTGGTCTAATTTTATTGTTGATAAGGCCTATTAGACTTAAATTGTTGCCTCTTCAGTTGTACTATTTAATTCCTAGAAGATTTTAGTAAACCTTTCAACTCTCCTATCTCACTATCTTGACTAGTGGAGGATGCAATTTGAGCTTGAGGCGATAGAATAGGAGATAAAGATAGAATTTAAGGAATTTGAGGGGATAGTATAGACTTCAATTTTGGGAATATAGGCATTGGAGGTCTTAGAGAAAGATTAGCATCTTGTATCAAACTATTCTCTATCTTTATTACAACCTCATAAGCATTTGGAAAAGTAGTACCACCCATTGACTATATCATCACACTAATGTTAGAGTTAAGGGATTTTAAATAATATAATAATGCATATTCAAGGGATGGCCTAATCAACATAGATAGCTTAGTCCATGTTTTTTAGAATTTGAGGTTAAAATCAAACAAGAACTCATGAGGATCTCTCTTTATGGTAGTTAATCTTAACCAAAGACAAGTGATCAAATTTTTACTCAAATTGATTGACTAAGGCTACACCCAATTAATCCCAGGTAGTAATGGAGTTTAGTACGAGATTTCTATACCACTGTAGTGATTTTACTTTGAAGGAAGCAGTAAGCAATCTAAGACATACATTTTCCTAAATAACATTATGGATTGAATAAATATTAGCTACATACTGGATGTGATCAATAGGGGTTATTTGATTTTATTTTGAGAATAATGGGATACTCTTGAGGGAAGACACTATAATGTCATCAAATTGGGCTAAATTCAGTGGGCTACCTCTATTGAATGGAATAAACATCTTGTTTTTTATAGCCATTTAGATAGTGGGGATTGTAGTGCTTGGAATAGTAGGATAACTAGGAAACAAATGTTACTTTTGAGGATATATATTTGTCCTACTAAACTGTATCTCTTATATGATGTAGAAGATAACTCAATGAATTCAAAAGGAATACCTTTACTAGATAACCTTATGGTAATCTTTGGCATGAAAGAATTACTTGAATGATGATATGAACTTTGAAACCTAAAGAATATTTAGCTTGTGATGAAGTTGTAGATTCTCCTCTACTACATATTCTTTTCCTTATCTCCAAACTTCAGCTATGCCAAGGAGTAAGAGTCCCATTGAGCATGCCAAAAAATATTGTCAATCAAGAGTGTGCCCATGTAAAAAGGTGTGCAATTCCTTACTCTTGTTTGAACATGGAATCTCTCTAAAGTGTGGGTTACTTCAAAAGGAAGATAATCCCTAGAGAAGTATGGTTCCCTTGGTTATCTCACTAAAACTTACTTTTAAACTACTACTTACGAATTTTGACAAGGAAAAGGATGCAAAAGATAATGAAAATGGATGAAAATGAATGAAACTTGAAATGGAAGGTGATGCACCAATAGTTTTTTGAAATCATATGATTGAAATGACACTTATATGGAATGTAAAAAATATTACACACACATTCACTTCACCTAAGTAATATTTCTACATTATTATTTCACAATAAGGACCTTACAAATTTAACTCATGCAAAGAAGGACTGAAATCACATCTAATACATGTAATTAAACTTGATTTGTAAACTTATAATGACCTTTAGAACAAAAAATTTATCTCATTAAGGTAAAAAACAAAACTATAACAAAGTAAAATAAGTATTTCACTAGGTTATATCAATGGCAAGCACATACACTTCACTAGAAAAGACCTGAAAATGGAGGAATTTTGCTTCTTATTTCTCTCAAAAAGTGAATAATTTTTTTTCAAACTTTAGGAAAAATCCAAATATAAAATATTCCTCTTACATTCTGGACAAATAATACATATATCAAATAAATTCTTGGAGACAAAGTAGCCCCAAAGTAGGGAACCTCAAACTTGGTCAAATAGCTCCTCCAAAAGTGACACATGACATTTTTAGCTTCTCAAATATTTACCCTCCATAAATTTGGGTGGAAAATAATATATATAATTTTTATGGGTCTTATGATACTCATAATTATGTTTGGTCAATCTTAGATCTCTTGGAGAGTGCCTATACTCTTGCACCAATCCCTAGATTTTAGCCTTCTTGTTTCCTTTGATGAAAACGTCTCCTCCATGGATGTAGGTTTTAAATTTTTTGAAATTATTTTATTTTAATTCTTATATAGGATTATGAATTATTATAAAACACTTTTTAATATTTGGTTACAATAATCCTTAATCAAATTGACTTTGTCTTGCACATGTGCATTTGGAAGAGGAAGAGTCCTATTTGCACTTGTTGAAGACCTTTTCCAAAGCCTCCTTTCATTATAACTCTTCAATTAATTCCTAATACCTTTAATATATAATTAAATATCATACCTCAACTTTAAAAGTCCTTTAAATAGGCTATATGCACCTATTTAGCCTTCAAACTCTTCAAAAGGCTCATTTTTCACTAAGGCATAGAAGGAAAAGGAGGAATTTTCTAAAAATTTGAATCAAAATAGCATATATATTCCATGGAAGGATTATAAATGGAATAAATAACCTTATTCAAGGAAATTATAGGCATAAAACACTCATCAAGACATGGAACAACACAAAAAACATGCATTTTCCATGGGCTCCTTATAGCCTTTTTTAACTACAAATCTCATTTCTTGAGTGAATATGGAAGTTATGGTGAGAAAATGAGACTTTTTACAAGTAAACTTTATAATCTTACAGATCCACACAAAATTTTGTTATCTAAATCCAAATGGAAGTGTGTTTTATATCCAAAAACCTTGCGAAATTAGGCCTAATTAGCCCTTTTAGGCCTAGAAGTGAAATCTTGCTTTTGGGAGCTCACACATAGTTGAAACCTTAAAAAAAAGTTTGATAATTTTTATCATTCTCCCACCATTATCCATGTCAAATTTTGTGGTCTATAACCACCTATAAGTATCAAAACCATGAAATGGCCTTTGGAAGGCTTGTCTTTTGAAGGTATTTTCTGACTGACCCAAAAGAGTTGAATGGTTTTTGAAAAAAATTATGTATATTTATATATTTTTGAATTTTATCAGGTAAAAAAATTCATAATATTCCTTTTACATCAATTTTAATCTTTATATACTCCTTATAACATTTATTTTAGCTCAAAAACATCAAAAAGTACCATTTTTGTACAAATTCATACAAGTCAAGGTAAAATAAAAATATATTTTAAATACCCTTTGAGAGTCCCCTAAAACCTTCAGTAGGTTTGATGAATAAAATATTCCATTTGGTAGGGTATCCAAATCAATTTATTTAAACTAGTCCTTAACAAGGGTTTTAGGGGAAGTTTTTGCTCTTAAGGTTGGCTCATAAAATTTGGATGTCCAACCTTCAAAAAAATTTCAAAAAAATGGCCTTCACGGACCTTTATAAAATATCTAAATACCTTTTTTTTCCATTCAAAACCTTAGATGAGATATGAGTGATCAAACTTGCCAATTCTAGCTTGTTTTCACCATTTTGCATAGGTCTGGGGTAGCTCTGAGCCAAAATGGCTTCTCCAAGGTTTCCTATGCTCTCAAAAATATTTTACACCTCTTTAATTCTGTTAATAATATTTTTAAAAATGTTTCAAATCATGTCTAAGATCAAAATTGTGAATGATTTCCTCTTTGCTCACTAGGCCTAATCTTTACCTAGTAGGCTTACCTACACTTTTGAGCTTGGAATGACTTTTGGTGGATTTATTTTCCTCTAAAAATATTTTAAACCTATTTAATAATCCAACACACATGTTAAAATATCTTGGAAAAATCACTTCAAAATAGAAATGACAATTCTTTCTTATTTTGGCCTTAGGCTTGTATTTTGCCTAATAGGATTGGCTACACCTTGACGCTCAAAATGGTTTTTTTTAATTATTATTGCATAAATATATCCAAAAAATATAAAATATCCCTATTAAAATTTTTAAATACTTTATGATGTTCATTAGACCTTGGAATATGAAATGACCCCCTCTTGGGCAAAAGGCCTAGTCTAGGCTAGTGGGATTTGAGTGTAAATGGCCACCCACCAACACTTATGATTGTTTTATTACAATTAATTATCTTAATTAATAATATTTAACATGAAATATATATTTAAACAACATCTCATATTGTCCCAAATTATTCCCTAGACAAATAACACTCTTTTTGGTCACTTTTTCTCCATTCTTTGTCTTTGTGCATGCCTGAAAGTGGCCTACTTCTGAGATAAAAATGAATATTTTAAAAATTTATCCTTTAAAAAAAAATATATTAGGGTGTTCTATATTTAATTAGGACCATATTTACAAAAATTCATGTCAAAGTTACCTCTCTAGCACCTCCAAACTCCAAAATTCCAAAAGCAAACTTTTCAACAATGACTGTGTGTAGGGTTTTGCAATCATGGCTGTAATTTGTAATTTTATGAGTGTTTATGAAAATGGGTTCTTATATATAACATATATTATAATCTCTTAATGATTTTACATGTCTAACACAGCTCATTAAACATCATTTCTAGGCTCCAACACTCATTTTGGTCACTTTTCCTTCATTCTTCACCTCTATGCAAGCCTGAATGTGGCAAACTTATGAGATAAAAAATATGTTCCCAATTTTATAATGAAAAATAAATATATTAGGGTTTTACTTGGGTCATTATGAACCTATGTAAAACATTTCATGTCAAAATGACCTCTCTATCACCTACAAACCTCAAAAATACAAAGACAAACTTTCCAAACATTGATTGTGTGTAAAAATGGCATATGGACTGTATTTTGCTTGGTTAGATCCTTTAATTTCACGGTTTAAATATGTTAATAGCCTATTTATACTTATATTATCATTATTAAAGTGATATTAAACTCATTAATTACTCCAAACTACCCCTTACTTCCTTATAGAAGTTCCAAATGACAAGGATTCAATGCAAGTGTTGACTGTGTTTACTTGAATGTCCATAGCTATAGGTTGTGTTTCACTCCAAAAGACATATGTTACATAAATTTTATTATATTAATAAACTTTATGTATTTATACATGGTTGATATATACTCAACCTCCTTAAGTCTTTTATTTAAACTCTATCATATTCAATCCTAACTTTCCACTATCCATTTGACACTCAAACTTGGATATGAAGGTTATCCTAGGAGTAGTAAACTATATTTCAATTCAAACCCTACCTTCCCATATAATATTAATTTTATTAACCTAATTTTAATGTATTTAATTCACCTTAATCCTTTTTCATGGCCTAATAAATCATGGTGATTCCAATTCTAATCCCTGCAACCTTTCTCATGTGTTTGCCATGTTTTTCTTCAAACACAGTTGTAGGTGTAATTTAAACAACATTAGGCCTCTTGCTGAACTTGGAATTGTCAAAGGATGATTACCTTTATTAAATAAAAAAATGAAAGACACTATAAGCCTAACCTTAAGGTATCCTCCATAACATACCTCATGGAACTTCTTGATGCTAGGAGGAACAACCTTGAATGACTCTGAGTTTTAACATAGTTGTAGGTGTCAACTTGAACATTTGCAAAAACAAGATCAATGAGTAGATAGACCTAGGCCTTAGTGACCTCTTGATATTACCCTAGTCAATTATACCTAACTAATCATGTTTTAACTTCTCATCAAATCACATAACCCCAATCCAAGTTCCAAACCTTAATCCATAAATGGTTGTGATTGCTCTTTTCTACTTTGTTGTATGTGATTATTCTACTTTGAAAGTCTCATTATTCACACTGAAATAGATTTCACTGTCCATTCAAACTTGAGACCCAACCTCTAAGGTGCATGTAGTGGCCTAAAATCTTGTTTGACTTCATCCTTTCTCTCTTAAGCTAACTATAGGTTTTATTAGGCAAGCTATACATGAGTATTGTTATCCATTTAAGCCCTCTAGGATCTTGAAAGGGTCATTTTGATGACATTTAATCACATCTACATCTTGACTTAAGGTATCATCATGCCTAAACCTTATGGAACTCCTCACCACTATTATGCATGCTTTAATGGTTCTTGTCACCTTAGGATGTGAGGATCACTAAAACACAAGCATTTAATTCTATAGTAGGTTTTGAAACAATTTAGTGAGTCAATGCACATATTGGAGATCCTCCAAACACCTCTTTGATTTGACCATCAACCTCCTAGATTTTCAAGATTAAACTTCTATGTGAGATATTTATGGTAAGCTCACATGTTAGAAAAAGTAGTCATTTCAATATTATTTTAGAATATCATCAAAAGCACCTAGTGCTCTATTTTGTGCTCTTAGGGATCTAGTTCCTTGACACAATCATCATCCAAGGATACAACCTTTAACATTTGGTTTCAATTTAACAATCCAAATATAGTTGACATGATCTTGATAATTTTCTAAGACCTCAACAAGGTTTTTAATCCTACTAAATCTCTTTCATGACCATGCTCAGGTCTCATCTAAGGCTATAGAAGCACACACAGTAGTGTATAAGACAACAAAGGTGGCAAAGTGACTATTTGGTGGAGTATGACCTTAAATCTAGGCCTAGTTGATATCCATACTTTACTACAAACATGATGAAGGTATAAAAAATTGATTGAATCTATAAATGGAGGAATTTAAATCTTTGTTAATACCACCTATAGGTGGACATTTCATATGCAGACAGTGCATAGAAATCTTATCTTAAAAACATGAAAACATTTAGAAATTGGTTTTGCTAAATCATGTTGTTTAAAGGAATATTTTTAATACCTTAAGGACTCCTTATGACCTCCAATGAATTTAAAAAGACCTTAATCTTCAACCTTCAATGAGAATGAGTGAATGCAAGCAGGGGTGACTGTGTATGGTGGATTTGATATCATGTTATTCACTTGTGATGACCTTATCATAATCCATGGAATCAAATGCATTCAGAGCTTGAACTTGAATAAAATTATTATATCTCAATCACTCCTTTATACTATGACACTAATTTTCCCTTTATTGGATCGTCATAACCTGGAGGTACTCATCTTGAATATACATACTGAGTGTCAATCATAATGTTAGAAATTAGAGGCTTTATCAAGGTCATGACATCTCTTGAAACCTAGTTCTTACGTAAACCAATTTAAAACCTATCTCAAAAAATATTATTTGATAATAACATCGGATAAATCTCAAAAGTGCATTAGGACCTTTTTGAAGAAACATACTCTGTTAAATCCCTCACAAAGAGATAGACCCAAAATGGAAAATTTTAAACCTTTGATTGAATGATCTAGGTATTTAATGACTTAAATAATCTATTAATAACCTATAACTATGAAAAAATATGATGAAAAACTCATACTTTGATGTAAAACTACTCCAAGGGACCACTCAAGAAAATAGTGAAAATAAAGAGGTTTTATGCTATAAATTCCTTTTTGGAAGGATTTATAAAATGACACAAATATTAAAATTAGCCTCAAAACCCATAATAAAATTTAAAAAAACCATTTATCCTCATTATCTACTAATATTTAGAAACAATTCCAAGAATAGACCCCTCTCAAATGCATAGGCTATAGTGACCTACTGTCACTCTTAGCAATTATTCAAAAATATTAGATCACAAATATGAAAAAACTACCCTTAATTTAAATATTAATCATACCCATAAAAAATTTAGATCCTAAATCTCTCTCCTCTTCTCAGATTAAACATTTGAAAATTGCCATTCTAAGCATGCAAGAAAAGTCAAAATTGGAGAAAAGTTGGATTTTGTATTTTTTCAATTATAAATTCCTCAAAACCACTTATATTAGCATTTTAGGACAAAATAAATCCTCCATGATGTTTTTATCATTAAAATTCTCTGAAAACCAAAGTGAATGCCTCAAAAAGGCCTATTTTTGCACTGAAAATGATATTTTCACCAAGGATATCTGAATTTAATGTTATAAAATGTTTTATATAGTTTATAAAATGTCTTATGAGGTGAATAGACATGGAATAAATCTTCCTCCTAATCATATACTATCAAAACCTTCTTTGAATAACATAAAATGGTCAGATTTTGCATAAAAATGAGTCATAGAATTATTCCAAAATATAATCAACTTATTATTCATTTTTTAGGAATTTAATTACCTTGAATCATTATATGACACTCATAAATACACTTTAGGATCTTCTTACCACTACAAAATGATTCAAAAGGCCCCAAAAATGACTAGAAAGCACAAAACAAGTGAAGGAAAAGACCTTAAGTCACCTAAAAAACCTTATGACCTTTTAACCATGGATTATTAAAGGAATTTTTAGGATTAAATATTTATTCATAAGTAAAAATTACATGTCATGCAAAGTTATGAATGGTAGGCATGGTAATTTGACTTGTGAGGTCAAAATTGCCAATAGTATCCACATGACATACTAGAATGAATGTGGCAGGTGATCAGTATGGAATTTGTCTAAGGTTTTTCATTATCTTGAAACATACGTGACATTATATTGGTATTAGTTGATAGGATAACCAGGTTATCTAAGTTTATAATGGGCAACTTAATGGATCATGCACCTATTCTTACAAAAAGATTCTTAAAATAAGTTTATCGGTTACCTAGATTTCTAGATAAGATCATTTCTGATCATGATCCAAAAATGACTTCTATATTTTGGTTGACTTTGAATTCAACTCTAGGTACTCATTTAAACTTCAACACTACATATCATCCATAAATTGATGGACATATAGAGTTAATCAAATTTAATAAGATTTCCTTCATATGTATTGCGTGGATTATCAATATAAGTGGAAAGAGTATCTTATGTATAAATGGATTACAAAGGTGATTAGATCAAGAATTAGTTAAAAAAATTCAATAAAATGTATAAGAACATAATTAGCTAAGCCAAATCACTCAAATGGGGTTTAGAAAATGATAATTAAGAGAAAATGAAAGAAAACATACATAATACCTTCCCAAGATCATCCCATCACCCAAATGTGGCTCAAAACATGATTTTCCCATCAATTCTTGCTCACCAATGAAACTAGACTCATGATACAAAAATCAATGTTATGCATACCTTGAATTTTTTCTATTAAAAATTAAGCATAATAAACACCACTCATAAATGGCTTGTGGAGAGAATTATGAATAATAAGTTTACACAAATGAATCTTTAAAATGGTGGTCTTAGCTCTCCTATTTATATATTTTTAAATTTTATTATGATTAACCATGACCATCCATATTTATTACAATATATGTGGACATAAATTAATCCAATATTGCATAATTAATCAATAGATACCCTCATAAATATTGGAACGAACGGGAATTAAAGAGACATGGGAGGCCTTAAACTTGATATTTGTTCATTTATGTCTTATAAATGCCACCCCATAAATTATGTCATTTGATGATGCCGATAATAAGAATCAATTTCCAATTAAAATATATTCAATAACTTCCATGGATTTTCCACTTAAGCTCATAATTTGGCTTAATTTACCTAAGTGAGATTAATCAATTTTACTGCAATTATTTGGAAATTGGATTTGAAAAATTAATCAAATTATTACAAATGTCATATTACTAGGTCATAATTTGACTAGAGAGGATTTAGAAGGTCGTGTTAATTATGTAAAGACCAATATCTCATTTAGGATGTTGTCGACATAAAATAACACATTCATGTGTTTTGTGCATCTGAATTTGAAGAAAAGAGCAATCCAAAACACCAAAATGCATTTTCATTATTTTGACTCAACATGATTTGATAAAATTTAATAATCACTTAATATACATTACCAAATTTAGTGATGCATTATCCTAAATTAGCACTTGTATACAACAAGCTCAAACCATTTAGCGTGTTTAAGTGATTTTGGCCCAAATTGTGCATTTTCATAAATTTCAAGTAAGATTGATAGTTTCAACACAATGGTGTTAGGAATTAGATGTCTACATTTTCCCCTATTTGAGAAGGCATGGTGATACATTCAAGTGAAGAAACATATTTTCAAAGAAAATATTTGTCAAGAAGAAGTTAGAAGGAAATGACCCATGATGCCCCATCAAGAGGGCATACGAGGATGAAATGGAATGATGGACTCTTGAAAAAGAGAGATAAAGTGAGATTAACTTGTGGAAAAAATTAAATCCATATAATCTAATGCTTGAATTCATTGATTCCATAAATGATCAAAATATAATTAGACTATAATTGGACCTGAGGATAGGGGAAGGGGAAGGATACAGTCCAAAAATACAAGTGACACACTTTGAACACACCCAAAGCTAGGGTGGAAGTTACACGCTTAGGAACTGATCAATCCTGAGACAAGTTGCACACTAAAATATTGCCAAAATGAGGGGGAAATTATATAGAACTTGGAATTAGAATAAATGGGAGAACATTTATCTAGAGAAAGGAATTAATAATGTGCTCTAGTAGAGCGAATTTGATTGGGTGATAAAATATTTTTTCCCCAGTATAGCTGATTTTGATCATTAACAAATAATTGTGCCCCAATAGGGCTGATTTTAATCAATAGTTGGTTCAGATATTGTGCCCATTTAGGGAAAATTGGAAAGCATGGATCAAGGATATAACCTAATACATAAATTAAGGATTAGGAGATGCAAATGTAGAGGTAATGGTCTAATGAGTGAAACAATGATTAAAAAACTAGGCATACGTGGATGCACAAACTTATGAAAGACATGAATAAAATAATGAAGGTGGTTGAGCTAACCTGAGATATGCCATGTATCTAATATCTTCCTAAAGAGTGTAGATGGACCTCAAGCCAATGTAGTTCACCCAGAATTGGGATAAAATGGAATGAGGAATGAAGATAACTAACCACTATTTTATTAGACTCATAATGTATGCCAAGAGATGCATGTCTTGCATATATTCAGGGTGAAAGAAAAGCCATTGGTACCTAGTTTTATTGGTGTACTTGAGAGATGATCATTAGAGTTGAACTACTTTTGAGACTTGGGTCCAAAGCACATAGTTCTTTAAATAACAAAATGAAATTATGAATCATAAGTATGAAGAACTTATAATGACAATAGATTTCAATTGCATTAAGCCAATTCAAATGTGAATATCCATAACTAAGGATAATGATAAGAAATATCTATTGTCACTTAGATTTTAATCCTTTGAGGATATACCTAAGCTATCCTCATCCAAGTGGCATAATGGAAACACCTATAGGCTTGTGGGTAGCTTAAGAATGACGTGAATCTCTAGATAGGTCTAGCTCCCTTGATGTACCACTTTGGATCACAACTACACATAAACTTTGGAAGGGGGGAAGGGAGAGAGTAAATTGATATCAAACTATCCTAATGGAGGTGATACACCAAATAAGTTGATGAATTCCAACCAGCTACATGTTACACATGAAACCAAAAGACTAACCAAACATACACTTCTTCAATTTTAATCTTCTCACATTAATGTTACATAATGAGGTTATGAATGAATGTTTAATCTAGGAGGACTAGACAAGAGGCCTTAAATGGCACTACTGAATAGACTAACTCAGTCAACCTAAACACTTCATAGAAAAATTCACATTCCCTACAAGAAGAAGCTTTCCAACTATAAATAGGATTAAATAATGAGATAACATGCTAAATAATTCATAGTCCTCACTAAGAAAGATCCAAAATTCAATTATAACATAGTATGAAGAGTCATGAAGAGGTAAAAATCAGTAGTATTATTGATCAAATGGTATGTAAATGAGCAGGGCTTCACCATACTCAAAAATGGCTAGTTTTTATTAAACTTGAGAGAGAGAAGAAGAGATTAACCATGCAAGGTTAGGAAGCACAAGTGTCCATAAAAGGCATGAAAATCTTGCAAAGTGGCATAAAACTCCTCATTCTAGCTCAGAAAACTACCTTCATAATTTTGACCTATTTGAATATCGAAAAAGTAATTAGGTATAGGTATGATGATTGTAATGAAGGATACTTTTAGGCATTCTTTTCCATGTAGTGGTTTCAATCCTATTCATCTAGAATCATTTGGGAATGATCCATCATCATCTGTAGTTAAAAAAACTCTTCTTTCATGTAATTTTCACACTTGTCCTCTAAACAGGCATCAATTTTCCATGAAAATCCATGGGAGGGAGTTTATGACACCTATGAAGACCCTCTATGGCCTTATAATCATCAAGGATAGCTTAAAATCACTTCCACTTGGATTTTTCACACTTCTCACCCTGATGTTCACTATGCCAATTTTCATTGGTTGAGATGAATTTATTTGTTTAAATTATTTGGAGCCTTTTTAAATCATTAAATGGAAATAGGGAGTTATAACAATTCTATATCTTCCTCCTAAACTTGATTTCATCCTTAGATTCCTTATAGAACCTAAAACACACACAAAATAGTAAAAAATACCATGTTTTGTACCTTATATGTATAAGTCCATACAGATCAAAATGGTGGGGAAGAGCCTGAGAGAGTCTTATGAAAGTTCCAATACTTTTCTTTGTTAAACTGGTCCATTAGAGTATCTTTCTAGCTTTATTTCTTTGATTGGATCATTGTAAGGGTTCAGCAAGGGTTTGACCTATTTTACCCTCTTAAGGTTTGTTCATGCAGATTTGACATCCAACCTACAAAAAAATATCACTAATGTTATGTTCAAAGACCCTATTAACATCTAAAAATTCCTTGAGTCTCCATGCAAAACACCAAGGGAGGTATGAGCATTTAAAGTTACCTATTTGAGCTTGACTTCTCATTCCCACAAATCTAAGTTTGTCCTTGAGTCAAAAATGGTCTTCCTTGTGTTTTATCTAAATGCCAAGGTATTTAACACATCTTCTATGATCCCACAATCATTCCCAAATGGATTGGAAATCATATCAAAATATATGAATGCTAATTAATCTTCATTTAAACATTAAGACACAAATATTTCTCTTTAGCCTTGATATCAGGTTTGAGGGTCTAGGCCACCCTATAGATATTTTACCTTGTGTGTAAGTTTATTCATGTTGTTTTAGGTATGTTTCAACTCCACACACCTCTCCTCAAGTTTCAAATAACTTATAGCTCACATCGTCTATCCATTCACCAATATTTGTAGGCCTATGTACCTAGGGAAGTACCCTTTATCTAAGACAAAATAAAGGGCACTTCATCTATTTGATCAATAAAACCAAATGGTATAGGTTCTTATCCTATTTTTATATACTTTATAAATCAAATTTCAACCTTTTTTCCTTGAATTATATCCTCTAAAAGCTTCAAACTTTTAGAAAGACTTCTTGAAGGTAGACTATGTGTATATCTAGAGTATATACTATGTGTTGATTGATTAGGGTTCCTTTATTAGCTTATTTTACATCATGATAGTTCTATGATACCACTTTGACTATGAGGGAGGTTTTATAATTCTATATTACCACTCCAATATTCCATATACATTTCCATACATTAAACTTATCAAGACTGAGTTCTATCATGACTATGTTTTACTCTAATATGCTACACCTGTAGGTGATCATATGTGTTTTGAACTTGGAGACAAAGTTTAAAAACTCATCTTCTTCCCTTAGGTTCACTTTTGTATTTTATTGGATCATTTTATATCATCTCTATGCATTAGAAACCTTCACACCTCACTCCTTAGCCCACTACCTATAACAACCAACACTTGGTTGTAGGTTACATACAGGGCCTTATGTAGGATTTTTCACATTTACCTGGGATTATGGAGGTAATAATGACCTTGATGTAAGGTTTTAATTTTATATTTCATCTTTTTAACTCTAATTACACCTTTCATGTGCACCTTTAGTTCACAAATTGAGTTCTACCCATCATCACTATGAACACCTACCTTCTGAGTCCTATAGGTGTATATTTGCTTCAATTGAGCTTGGTAATAGTGTTTAAGGAAATTTAATGAAGCATTAGAGTCATATAGTATATAATAATACTATAATTCACCTTATATGGGATCAAATAACACTAAAACACCAAGTTTAGTTCACTTTTTCCCTATTTTGTTGTAGGTTGACATTTTCCTGAGGGGACACCTATAGGTGTCCACGGGGATTGGAATACCATGAATCAATGACATAATAATGATATTAAATTCATTTTTTACACAATTTAAAACACAATTCCATTCTAACCAACATGAAATTGTGTTTATTTTCTCTCTTGAAATATTACTGTCATCCAAATCTCAAACCTATAGAGAAGAATGCAAGCTTTTAATGCTTTTTTAGGCCACTTTGAGGCTTTCAAATTATATGTTCCACTTAATTACAAATCTCATTTTTGGCATATATACTCTATATGATAGGGGCTAAAAACTTCACCTAAATATAATCTCTAATTCTCTTGACAAACATTATATAATATATTCACAATACCCTTTAGACCTTAGTCTCCCTGAATTCAATTATCTCATGTTTTGAAGGTATTCAACACTACCTTTTTTCCATCCTAGTCTTATAATTAGGTATACCATGATCATTTCACTAGATTAACCTTAATTATAACTTCATCATTAATTCCAAAACCTCAAAATAGCTCCCTAACTCTCTGTGGTACCACATGTAGGTGGTCATTCTATAGTACAAGTAGATTGAGCTTAGGTAGTGGTCATGGAATGAACAATATGCATTGTCATTTGATTTTAATGGTATAAGGCATATATTAAAACTTTCAAATTGAATATTCACACTTTAAAAATATTTAAACTACTACTAAGGTTTTCATGACATCATCAGGAGATGCATGTATGTGTGTATGGGCCGAATATGGATAATGAGCATGAAATGGAGAAAAAGTATGGAGGAAAAGTCTCATGGACAATTAAAAATTATTTAAAACCATTAAAATAAATTATTGACACTAATGAAATCTTGAAACAAGTTCCAAAACATCTCTTTCAATGTGAAAACCACTTGCATACATATGGAATAGAGAAGGTAGGCATAACTAATGACTGCTTAGTGTGGTGAAAGAGCTTGAAACTAGTTTTACACTTTATCAAACATATAAAAGATAAATCATAATATCCTAAGGTTTTAATAAGTTAATAAACACTTATTAATATTCCATGAACAAGTTAGACAAGCTCTAAATGTGTGACTACAAGTGAAATTAAGCATGGAGTTGACTGTGAGGGATGGCAAGGCTACAAGTTACCCAAAGCATGATGTTATGAGAATATTCATTAAGGTAGGTGATAAATATTACATGAAGATATGTATACAACACCATATCATATTCAAATGAAAGCCACTATAGGGAATTCAACCTTTTTTAAGTGGACATTTGACTGAGACTACACATGGTGGTACCTTCTTGTAACGTGAGATAAATTTGCCCATAAAAATACCATGAAACTTGAAAATAATAATGGAGAGAATATAATAAGATATGAAACATCATTTTAAATAAATATCACCAATTGGTTCATACATACTTGCCCAAAATGAAGCAAAACCTATAGGGTGCATGAAATAACAAGCAAAAAAACATAGTCAACTTCATGAGGATGGTTCATAAAGCACAAGACACCATTATTTGAAATATTTTAGTTTAAATAAAGTTATATATGTGTAATAATAACACCCAAAATAATCTATCTTGAAACCTATTTAGTTATCTGTACTAAGCACAAACTTGATGGTCACTTCTATATGTCTAGGAGGTAAAGAAGGAGTAAAATGGTTTTGGATTAAAAATGGAACTTAAAAATAATATAAAGTGTTTAAATTATTTTTATGAATATTAAGAGGCCTTCCATCATATTATCCCATGTGACACACTTCTCTATGGGTTGTATAAGTGCCAAATGCTCCTTTTTTTTAGTTGGTTTCTTGAATTTTAGATAGAAAACCTAAAATATTATGATTTAACTGATATAATTAATATTTAATCTAACTTATTTGATGTTTTAAAGGAAAAAATTACCATATACACCTTGGTAATTATTTCACTTGCATTTATGACCTGTAAAAGCCTTCTAAATGACTCAAAATGACAAATTGACTAATATGACTAAGACCAAGGATAGGATGAGTTTAAATGATGTATAATAATATATAATACACACCATGGAAATAAATTTTACCCCATAAAACATATAAAAATAAAAAAATTTACCTATAGGGGGCCCAATTTGACCTACAAGGTCAAATTTAATCAACAAATTGATGACTCATAGGCGGAGTATGCCTTATATACTAACTAGACTTGTAGCCTTATTAGTCCATTGGGATTATGGAGTCATATAAAATATAAGACACTAAAATATGAATTTTAAAATATGATTTGATCAAGACAGGACCAATGACTACCTTAACCACACAAAGCAATAGACACACACAAAGCAAAAGCAAACACAGATGTGCTTCAAGAGCACTTATGGAACACACGCACCAAACAAAATAAAAATAATAAAACACTAACTAAACTAAGATGAAAACTCCCTCCTAGATCAAAGGGTAATTTTTAAACCCTTCTTGATTCATGACATGAAGGATTTAATGAGACATGTAGCCCTTTTTTCTTTAACATTGAAGCCTACAACTTTTTCATGATGTTTTCCAACTTCATTGGCATGATGTTCATTGAGAACCAAGCATCTCCAAATAATTTGACTATAGAAATTAACTATTATTACTTCTAAATAGCCTCAACCTTCTCATATAGATCCTTAATTACAATCTCTAATGGTGATTCATATGGGCATACCTTCTTACTTTCCATAATGCTCTCAATAAGATTGGGTTTCTTCTCAGTTTCAAGTTATTCTAGCTCATCAAGGATCTTTGCATAATCTACCCAATCTTGTTCATTTTCCTACATGGAAGAATATTTCTTAACCTTGTCATGTACTTGATCTTTGACTTGGAAAAACTCTTCAATCCCTTGAAAGAACTCTATTTCAATCTATCTATCATTTTTGTTGTCTTCATCATATCGAACCACTACCTCCTCAATATTATCTTATTGGGGTATGAGGTCACGAATATGGTGTTATTCAATATCCAATGAATATTATGGTGATTTAATTTCATTATTAGGTATTGGGTCATCTTAAAGAACATCTTACTCATTGGTCTCAAGAGAGTTTTCTAGGGATGCAACCTCTTTGGAAAACATTTGAAATTATTCTCCATTCATAATATCATATTCATCTTCATACATGAGATGATTATACACAAATTTTTGATCATATGTATATTCTTCTTCAAGGGATTCAAGATCCTCTATCTCCTTCTCTTTCATGGTGATGACAAGATTAGGCATCTTGAAATCATGTGACCTAGCCCAACGAGGTTGCTAAGGAGGTAAGCTTTCTTAAAGAAAGAATTTTGAGTTTTTGTCAAAAAAATACTCTTATTTATTTTCCCATACCATATGTCCATCAATTAAAATGGTTATGGGGTGAGGAAAATATGAACTAGTTGGTGGAGGTGCCACATATAACTCAAAACCATATTAAGAGTGAAATGTAGGGGATTCTTTTAGAAGCTCTTAAGGAAGGGGAGGTAGACCTTAGGCTAAAATAGTTGGTTTTAATTATTTTAATTTTAAAATAACTTCACTTCAACTTTATTTGGCTTGATCATTCTCTTGAGGAAAGTTATATGGGGTGTGTTTAGGCATAGGATCTTCTTTTGGGTCTAAACCTTCCATCGCACCTTGACTTAACAATTTCATCCTTGTCTCTAGCTCTTCTATTTGTTTCAATAGGTTCTCTTGGAATTTTTTTTCTTGAATTTCATATGAATATTCATGAGGATAATTAATACAAGAGGATTGAAATAGAACACAAGAAACTTCTTGAGGAAGGGTGGGAGGGACTTTCATAGAATCAAACTCTATCACAACTTCACACTCCTTATCAAGACTTTCCTCCTGCTTCTTTCACCATGAATCCAATATCTTATTATAGCTTAGGATGTTAGTATTATGAGTCTTTTATTTAGGTTTTGATTCAACTTGAGGAGTGGATGAAGTATTCAAAAAACTTGGAATATCCTTAGGCTTGGATTCTCCACCTTTTCTCCAACCTGGAATCTCATATCTAGAGGACTTCTCTTGAGGTAGGGATATAATTAGAGAGGGAAATGAGGGATTATATTACACTTATTTTATTTATTACATGTATTTTTTAATATGTATATTATCCAACTCAATCTGCCTATCAAGATTAACTTTGAAAATAAGGTTTCTCTTTTCAACTCTCTCTTCCAATTGATTGGGAAAAGAATGGATTTGATAATCTTGATTGGGATCATAAGTAGGAATCATGTAGGATTGATAGCAATGTTGGGGAAGTGGATATGAATAATTATAAGTTTGGTGATATTTATTTTCATGAACTCTTAGCCTAACCTCCAAAGATGAAACTAGGCCACTCACATTTAACATCTCACTTATGAGCCTTTGCCAATTGTCTCTCTCAATAGCTGACCAATCTCTTTTTACCAGCTATAATACATCTCTTAGATAATGAATTAAATTACTAATAACATCTTGACCATGTCCCCTTAGTGTATCAAGATCTAACATATACTTATCATACCCGAAAAGAGTGTGCTTGAAGGTAGAAATGGATGGAGTTGAGAAGTGGCTAGGTTGACTAGTAAAAGCAAGATATTAAGGAGGTTGGCTATAGGACTGATACAAATCATGACAAGGATGGATATATTTCTGATAAGGATCATTATAAGTTTGACCATGGTTATATAAATATAGGTAAAAATCACACCAAGGCTAATAGGTAGTGACATAAACTTGATATGTCTCAGAAACTTGTGTAAAATAAAAATCAACACTAATATTAGTCATGAAACCTCATTGAAAGAAATAACACAAAGGAAAAGGTTAAAAAAAATATTCAAAGGATAACCTAGGGTACTTGACCACTTGATATAACTTTGGAGTCGCCATTGATGCTTGAATAGATGCCTCCAAAGGTTGATTATTGAAAGATAATACAAAAAATCTTTCAACCTCTTAGACTAAGAGTCCCACTAGGTGTGCCAAAAACTATTGTCTCTTAGATTTGTACCATTTTAGGAGATTCCTAAGCTCTCCTCAGACAAGTTGAACAATGGAATCACTTTTAGGCTTGTGGGTAGAATAAGGATTAGGTGAATCTATAGATAGGGATAGCTCCCTTGATGTGCCACTTTGGATCACAACTACACCTAAAATTTGGGATTGGAAAGGGAGAGAGTAAAATAAATGAAAAATATATAAGGGAGGTGATACACTAAATAATTTTATTACTTCCAACTAGTTACATGTTACACGTGAAACCAAGAGACTAACCAAGCATACACTTCTTTAATCTGCATCTTCTCACATTAATGTTACCTTTTGAGGTTATGGATGAATGTTTAAGCTAGGAGGACTAGACAAGAGGCATTGATGGAAATAGTGAATATAATCTCACTCAACCTTATCACTTCCTAAAAAACATCACATTAACTATAATAAGAAGCTTTTAAACTGCTAATAGGATGAAAGAATGAGACAACATGCTAAGGAATCCATAGTCTTCACTAAGAAAGATCTAACATTAAAGTAGAAAAAAATATGAATAGTCATGAAGAGGTAAAATTTATAAGTTTTATTGATAATATTATATTAAAATGAGTATGGCTTTTCCATACTCAGGTGGAGCATAAGTTACATTGGCCAAAATGGCTAGTTCTTATAGATAATGAGAGAGAGAGAAGAAGAGAGAAGTCCAAGGGTCATAAGGACACTTGTAAAGGTAATGAAATAAGTTAATTTTGTATAATAATATGATTTTTTATAAACCATGAAATTTTAGGAAGCATAAGTGTCCATATAAGGCATAAAACTCTTGAAAAGTGGCATAAAACTCCTCATTCTAGCTCAAAAAATTGCCTTCATAATTTATACCTAAATGAATGTCCCAAAACTAATTATGGATAGGTATAATTATTGGAATAAATTATAGGATTTTATACATTCCTCTCCATAAATTATTTTTAGTATTGGTCATCTAAAATCATTTGGGAATGAGAAATCATCATCTGTAGTCCAAAAAACACTTCCATCATGCATCCTACTCACTTGGCCTCTAAAAAGGCATTATTTTTCCATGAAAATACATGTTATTTAGTTTAATACACATTTAAATAACCTCCATGGACTTATAGTCATCAATGACACTTTAAAATCACTTACACTTAGAATTTTCACACTTCTCACCCTCATGTTCACTATGCCAATTTTGACTAGCAAAGATGAAGATTTTTGTTTTCATATGTAAGAGTATTTTTAAATAATTAAATTTCCATAGTTAGTTATAAAAAGTATATATATTTATCCCAAATTTTTATTGCATCCTCAAACTCCTTTTAGAACCTATAAAACACACAAAATAGTCAAAAGTACCCTATTTTTTACCTTGTCTGTATAAGTTCTTATAAATCAAAAGGGTTAGGAGGAGATTTATAGAGTATTCTAAAATTTTCAATCCTTATCCTAGTCAAAATAGTCCATTAGAGTATATTTCTATCTTCATTTCTATAATCGGGTCATTGTAAGGGTTTAGAAAGGTTTTAACCTATTTTACCCTCTTAAGGTTTGTTCATGCAAATTTGACATTCAAATTGAAAAAAAAATCACTAATGTGATGTTCAAGGACATTATTAACATCTAAAAATTCCTTTAGTCTCCAATAAAATCACCAAAGGAGGTATGAGAATTTTAAATTACCTATTTGAGCTTGATTCCTCATTCCCATAGGCTTGAGTTTGTCCTTGAGTCAAAAATGGTCTTAGTTATATTTTGTTTACATACCAAGCGTTTTAAAAAATCTTATATGATCCTAAAATAATTACCAAATGGATTTTAAATCATATTCAAAGCTAGGAATGTGAATTACTCTTCATTTGAACATCAGGACACAAATCCTACCCTTTAGCTTGATTGTAGGTTTGAGGGTCTAGGCCAACCTGTAGAAATTTTACCTTATGTTCAAGTTTATTCATGGTTTTTAGGTATTTTAAAACTAAACACACCTCTCCTAAAGTTTCAAATAATTTATGGTTCACCCATTCTATCCATTCCTCAAGATTTGTAGGCCTATGTACCTAGGGAAGTACTCTCTATCTGAGACAAAATAGAGGGAACTTCCACTATTTTCTTAGTAAAAATGAATGTTATAGGTTATATATATATATATATATATATATATATATATATATATAATAAAACAAACTTCAACCTATAATCCGAAGATTAGATCCTCTAAAACCTTCAAACTTCTAGATAGACTTCTTGAAGATAGATTATGTGTATAGCTGGAGTATAGACTGTATGTTGAATGATTAGGGTTCCTTATTTAGATTTTTTTACATCATGGTATTTATATGAGACCAATTTGACTATGAGGGAATAATTATAATTCTATCTTACCACTCCAATCTTCCATATACCTTTCTATACATTGAACTTCTCAAGACTAAGTTCTATTAGGACTATGTTTTGCTCCAATATGCCGCACCTACAGGTGATCATGTGTGGTTTGAAATTAGAGACAAAGTTTATAACCTCATATGATTAAATTATGTAAATTTTGGTTTTTTATTTGATAATTTTAAATCATCTCTATGCATTTACAACCATCACACCTCACTCCTCAACCCACTACTTATAACATTCAACACCTAGTTTTAGGTTGTATATAGGGCCTCATTTAGTTTTTTTCACATTTACAAGGGATTATGGAGGTCATAATGATATTAATTTATGGTTTTAATTTGTTTTTTCATCCCATTAATTATGCTTACACTCTTAATTTGCACCTTTAGCTCACAAACTGAATTATACCTATCATGATAGTGAGCCCTTGCCTTCTGACTCCTGTAGGTGTATATTAGATTCAATTGAGCTTGGTAATATTATTTCAAGACCTTACGTGAATCATTATATTAATATATTATCTAATAATACTAACATTCACCTTATATGGTCTTAAATTCCACTAAAACACCAAGTTTAGTTTATTGTCTACCTATTTTATTATAGGTGAACATTTTCTTGTGAGGGGACACCTGTAGGTGTCCATTGGGATTGGAATACCATGCATCAATAGAATAGTAATGATATTAAATTCATTTTTTACACCATTAAAACCATAAGGCCATTTTAACAAACATTATATTATGTTTTTTTTCTCTCTTGAGATATCATTGTCATCCAAACCTCAAACTTGTAGATAAGAATGCATGTTTTCATTACTTTTTGAGGCTCCTTTTAGGCTTTCAAATTCTACCTTCCACTTAATTTCTGACTCTCATTTTTGGAATGGATTTTATCTATTCTATGGGATACAAATTTCACTTAGATATATGCTCCAATTCTCTTGTAAATCATATTATATGATATTTAGAAAACCCTTTGGACATATGTTTGCTTAGTTTAGGGATAATATCCTTGAATTCAATTATCTCATTTTTTAAAGGTATTCAACACTTCCTTTTTCCATCCTAGTCTTATAATTAGGTATACTCTCACAATTAACTAGATTTACTTTAAAGATAACTTCATCATTCATTACAAAACCTCAAAATAACTCCCCAACTCTCTGTGGTACTACCTATAGGTGGTCATTCTATAGTACAAGTAGATTGATCTTAGCTAGTGGTCATAAAATGAAAAATATGCATTACCATTTCATTTTAATGGCCCAATGCCTCTCTCAATACTTTTAAATTTACTCTTCATAGTTCCAAAATATTTATACCACTACTAAAGTTTTCATGATGTCATCATGAGATGCTTGTATGTGTGTATGGGTTGAATATGGACAATGAGCATGAAATGGAGCAAAAGTATGGAGGAAAAGCTTCATGGAAACTCAAAATAATTTTAAATCCTTAAAATACATGATTTACACCAATTAAATATTGAAACAAGTTCCAAAACATCTCTTTCAATGTGAAAACCACTTGCATACATATGGAACATAACAGAAATGCATAACTAATGATTGGTTGGTGTGGTGAAAGAGCTTGAAACTAGTCTTACACTTATTAAAACATAAAAAATATATATAATTAACTCCTAATGGTTTGAATAATTTAATACACCCTGATTAACATTCCATTAATAAGTTAGATAAGCTCTAAACATGTGACTGCAAGTGAAATTAAGCATGGAGTTGACTGTGAGGGATGGCATGGCTATAAGCTACCCAAATAATGATGTTATGAGACTAATAATTAAGGGAGGGGATAAATATGACATTGAGACATGGAAAAAACACCATATAATATTCACATTAAATCCCTTATAGGTAATTCAACCTTCTTTAAGTGGAAAATTAATTGAGACTACACATGGTGGTACCTTCCTAAAACATGAGAAAAATTTCCCATAAAAACACAATTAAACGTGAAAATAAGCATGGATAGAATCTAAGAAGATATCTAACATCCTTCGGAGTCAACATCACCAAATTTTTCATATATAATTACCTAAAATAGAGCAAAACCTATACGGTGCATGAAATAACAACCAAAAAAACATAGTCAACTTCATGAGGATGCTTAGTAAATAAAATTCCACAATTATTATAAATATTTTAATATAAATTAAGGTATCTAAGTGTACTACCACCTCCCAAAATCACTTGTCTTGAATCCTCTTCATCTGTCCATACTAAGCACAAACCTGATGGTCACTTTTAGAAAGATAAAGAAGGAGATGAATGGTTTTGTATTAATAAAGGAACTTATAGAGCATTCAAAGCATTTATATGAGTGTGAGGAATATTAAGAGGCCTTCCATGATTTTCTCCCATGTGTCACACTTATCCATGGGTTGTACAAGTGCTAAATGCTCCCTTTTTTAGTTGGTTTCCCAAATTTTAGTTAGACAACCTTAAATATTCTAATTTAACTAACATCCATAATAGGTAATCCAACCTATTTGAAATGTTAAAGGAAAAAAATTCACTTGGACACCTTTAAAACCATGCCACTTGTATTTATGACCTCTAAAACCCTTCTAAATGACTCAAAATGATAAATTGAATAATATGAATAAGACCAAAGCTAGGATGACATTAAATGACACCAAATAACATATAATACACTCCATGAAAATATATTAGACCCATTAAAACATATAAAATCTATGTTTTTACCTATACGGGCCCCAATTTGACTTTTAGGGTCAAATTTGGTCAACACTATCAATATGAAATTTACAACTATTTACATTTAAATAAAAATAAGCAAAAATAAAGAAAGAATATATAATTGTATCCCCAAATTAAAATAAAGATATGAACCATTAGGATATAAGTAGGAACAAGAATGTATAAAAATCAAAGCAGGAATAACTTAATAAACAACATTAATAAAGATATAAAAAATTAATAGCCATGTGTACTATCAAAATGCACTTGAAAAATAAAAGAAACAATAAGACCAAATGGTAAAATAAAAGACCAAGAAGAAACAATCAAAGGAAAATAAAATAATAAATTAAGAGACAAGAAAGAACAAAACACCAATAAAAATAAAATAAACAAACACAAATAAGAGGTTAGTCACAATGTTAGTGTGGTTTGAAAATAATTGTTCAGGAATGTGTAGTAGAGGTGTTACTTTTTATAATAGCGTAACAAGAATAAAGACACAATGTTTCCTCCAAGTGATATGGAAATAACACAAGAACAAAATGGTGGAAAAGAAGGAATGGAAGGGGTGGATGAGCTGACTCTAGATGTACAAGATAAGTGGATGATATCTACATAGTTCCATGGATAAGAAGCCCAACATGAACTTCAGGCCAAATGTATTTCTCCCAAGAAATGGGATAGAAGAAAAATGATGATAAGAAAACATGATTGATGTTGTAGATAAAAAAAACAAATGGTCTTGGAAAATGGCAAGTGCATGTGACAAGAATAAACAAGAGTGTATGAGAATATATATATATATATATATATTCTCATACACTCTTGTGTTTTTGGGATAATCAATAGAATTAAAATGTGTACAAAATGTCCAGGGAACTACCTTGATGAGGAGATGCACATTCAAAGGTAAGAGTTTAAACAATAGCTAAATCGGTTGTAATGGGGATCATGGATATAAACAATGGAATAGGGAACTAACTAATTAAGGAGATGCTCATCTAAGAGTAGAAGTTATAATAATATCTAATTCTAAATACAACAGGCCATGTTCACAAATTAGTGAGAGAGAGAGGAAAAAGAGGGAGCGAGTTGATCTCAACATAGATGGAGCATGGCCTACATACTCCCATTACGACCTTATGTCACAATAGTTTCACCAACATAAAAGGTAGTGAAAAACTTATTAGGTCTCAATAAGTTCTCTAATTTAGGCAAAATGTCAATGTAAATGATAATATTATTGGTAAGACAATGCAACAAGGCATGAGAAAAAGGTGGTGTTCCTAATTTTCCCATAAGCAATTATAATTAGGAAACAATGTCATAATATTAATTTTCCTAAAGATGGTTATAATTAGTGATACCAAATAAAATACTAATTTACCCATAGGAAATTATAATTAGTGGCACTAGATAAAATGTAAATGAGAGATATATTTCCAGATCAACTGTCACACTACTTCCATATACTATCATTTAAACACAAAATTCTAAAAATTGTTAAAACCAAATTAGAATCCCCTCATAGAAAGTGCATGAAGAACCAAAGAAACCAAAGATCAAAATGGGGTAAGGAAGATAGATAAAAACAAGCCATGAACAATATTAAGGACATGGTATGATAAAATGGTATAAGGCATGGTATAAATGAAATGATAACACGTGCCTATAATGGAAAAATGGTTACCCTCAAGTGATAATTGGCATAGTGTGCTTGCAAAATAGCTGGAGCATGACTTAGATGATAGAGTTGACCTCAATAAGAATTGAGTGTTGTCTACATAGTACCAAAAGACCTCAAGTCAATGTAGTTTAAATAGGTGGGAAAAATGGGACACAATGGTCTAAGATGCCAAAAATGAAATGGTTTATAGGATTGATTCCAAGAGATGAAGCGAGGAACAATGAAAGGCTAAAATGGTTCTATTGCTCATAATGATATGGAGATGCATGACCTAGTCAACATATGAGACAATTAAAATGATCAATCATAAAAAATACTAACCAACACCTATTATAAATAGATGCTCTATCAAGAATCTACTATAGATTTAGACTTCAATGATATTGTTGTGATCCTCATTGGTCATTGATTTTACTTCCTTTTGATGTCCATATAAGATAATTTTATAGCCTCTTTAAAGGAAAGTGTTGAGAATTATGGTAAATAATGTTAGGAATAAGATAAATGATATAAGTGGGTAATAAAAAGGTGAATGATAATGGAATGTATAATGACTAGGAAACAAATGAAGATCAATATTTTTAGACATACACAATGTTGTTGGCTACATATTTGACATAATTTTGGTTATGATATGATCTTGATAAGACCACCATTTTTTTTGTTTTTCTATTTTAAGATTAGCTACCTTTTGATTATGCTATAGATTACAAGATATATGGATTTGATCATTTATAATGTCTTCATCAAATAGTGAAGAACTTTTGTGCTCAGTTGTTGGCACCTCAAAGAGCTTTTCACCAATGAAGTTGTCTTGATTATCCCATAGTGCCTCTAATAAAGTTTCCATATGGGATTTTAATGTTTGAATTTGATTGTCTTCTATTGCCTTCATAATTGTTTCACTAAAATATGATGATTTTAAACTTTGATCATCCCCTAGTGTCTTCAAAAAGGTTTCACTAATAAATTATTCTTCTTCTAAATTAATGTGGTTATGGTCCCCCTTATATTCTACACCTTCTATGTCACCATGGATGTAGTTCAAGAAAGAGTGACTCTATCGGTCCCAATCAATGCTTGTGAGAGGTAGAATGTTAATATAATGGCTATGTTAGGTGGTGGTAATAGAATGATGAAATTCAACACAATCCTCATAGAAGATACTAGGAGAACCTATGATGTTAAAGTAATCATCCTCAAAGATCATAGAAAGATCATAAAGGCATTCAAATTTATCTACAAAGAAAGTGTAACCAATGTTGTAACAACCATGACTATACTCTATTTCTAAGGTTGAGTCCAAGTCAAGGGTCTCTAAATCTGATGTTGAGACTAATAGTGATTCTACTTATGATTCTAAATCTAATATTGGTTCAAAAATAGAACCTAACTCTAATTATAGTTATTCAACTAATTTGGATGCTTCTATAATGATGTTTTGTTGAATGCTAAATGTTAGAAAAATAATGGTTTGTGATGGCATAATGGGATCCATAAAAATTGATTCATCTAGGAAAGGTTTGACATAGATTGGCTCATCTAGGTAAAGTCCCTCAAAGAGAAGAAACTACTCAAGGGATGACTTAACAGATTCTAGCTTGTCAAAAGGAGACTCCTCAACGAGTGGAAAAAGATCAAGAGAAAAATCTATAGAGATTGGCTTATCAAGAAGATGGGACTCTTCAAAAATAGGTAAAATATGAATAGGTGATTCATCATAGGTAGATTTATCACAAATGGGTGTTTCAATAATAACATCATGAATTTAGTTAACAATTAGTTTACAAATATCAACTTTTAACACATTTTGGTCCTTAAAAGATGGCTCTTAAAGAGATAATGGTTGTATTTGTTATGTATTGAAGACCTACATGAAATTTATAAAGTTTAGAACAATTGGTTTAGGGTGATCAATGGTTTGTGTTTCAATAATGAGATCTCCAAAAATTAGACTATAAAAAAAAGGATCAATAAAGATTGGTTAGTCAAAGTGACGTTATTCAATAATAGGCTCAATAAATACTAGTGATGGGCCAATAATTGTAATGATGGGGCATTTTAAAGCTTGGTTTCTTACAGAAACAAAAGGGTAAGGGCCTAAAATGATAACATTCATGCACTGTAGATACCTGATGGGTCATACAATCTAAAGCAAGATAACCTAAAATGATAACTTTCATGTGTTGTGGAGCTTGATTTCTTACACAAGCTAAAGGAGGATAACATATAATGGTAACATTTGATCATGGTACATAAATCAAAGGGTAAAGATTGGGATGTCATATAAAAATTGGAATGGATTGGTTTGGCCTTCAACAAATAGGCCCAAAAAGGGTAACATTTTCAAACAAGATGGAGTGATCATGTCCTCCATAAAAATGTTCTTCCTTGAACCTAAGGACATAATATAACCAATTGTGAGTGTACTTGTGTGTCATGTCTATAAGTTTTATCTCTATGTTTGACAAGATTTGGAGAAGGTTTTGAAAACATTTTAAAAAGTGTGTTTTGGTTTTCGTCAAACAAGTGACAAGGCAAAAGAGATAATAATAAAAAGGAGGTGGCGTAGTAACATATAATTAGAATAAATATTAATGAAATTACTCAACCTTGGGTAGGTTTGAAATTATATTAATTAGAAGAGGGTATGATAATTGAAAAGCCTAATTGTAAACTTACACCAAATGTATGTTTATAGATACATCAATACTTTAAAATCTAGTTCAAATTCGATGAGTTGTTAATATAAAATTAGAATAAATACCTTTGGATTAAGAAGGAGATAATGCAAACTAATAAACTCAATAAATGAAAATATGCAATAATTCCTAAGTATAAAACTAAAACCAAATAGGTAGCACAATGCCTCCACATGGTAGTAGGAGGTAGAATAAAAGGTGTTCTAGAACTTAGAGTGTAAGAAACACATAATATAACCTAGGTTAAAAATTATTAGATGATGATGAGTCTATAAGTGACCTTCAATACAAATGGGAAAAGGTACCCAAATTAACTAAAACCAAATGCAAATGGAAAAATCTAATTAACACATTGGCCTAGAACATAGAAAGGTGAGATTTTAAATTTGAATTAAAAAAATGAAGGACTTGGAGATTTTAGGAAAATAGTCTAGACTCAAATGGGTAGCATAACAATGTTGATTAAAAAATATAAACACAATGTTTAAGATGAGGATTTGAACAAGGCAAGGATGATTTGAATTTGACTAACATAATACCTCCTTGTTTAAGGAATGGTGGATAACAAATATGTTTGGTTATGATGTGTTATTTTCAAACAAGTTTTAGACTCAAATAAAGACAAAGTAAGTAAAGGAAAAGACAAATACATCTAAGTAAATCATCCTAATCCCCAAACTAATAATGTTGCTTTGTATTGTTTAAATCCATCTATATGCATGTTCTTGAGAGGATTTTAATTGTTAATCTAAAAATAAAAGTGCATGAAGTAGTAGGGTTTTTACACCCACTTATCTGAAGATATTTTATGGCAACATGGTCCTTTAGGCTACTCACCTTGCATCAAAAATATGTTCGTGGAAAGTGGGGTTGTTCTAAAACTTAAATTTTTGCCCATCTAGATGGTACTAAGTGTGGCTAATGATAGAAATGCCTCATGTCAATTGAGTTTATATTTATTAGCTTACTATGCAAGGGTGTATTCCATTACATAATGATTCCATATATGTACTACTTAGTGGAATCCCTTGGTTAACTAGACTTAACTCAAGTTTTTATGATGAAAAGAAAGGTTAGCCATTTAACCCCTAACTCTCATAGTATGAGTACCCTGATTTATATATGCCAGTATGAAGCAAGGTTGAAACAATTCCAAGAGATGAAACCCTGGTCAAATTTTCCCTAAATAACTCATGAATAAGCTATGAACTCCCCTCAATTAGCCAAATTATATAAAAAATGAAGTGAAAAGACTTTAGATATTACTTTTAGATGACCCAAACCATACTAGTTTTAGGGAAAGCCTAGACAAATTTCTTTTCATGCCTTAGACAAAGGCATAATCATAATGAAAAGGCACTTTTGGTCACCTGAGTTCACTAAAGGAGATGGGGGTAGAGCATATGGGTGCTCTTCATTTTACATAAAAACAAACAAGCAATAATTGATCTATCATAAAATAACACACTTTTGAAAACTTTGCAATTTAGGTGAGTGTTAATTTTAAGCACCAAAGTAGAGTGTTTGATGAATTTCTTGGCCACTTGACCTTAGTTGCAAAACCATAAAAAAAAATCACCAAAAAATTTAACTTAAAAACATCTAGGTTCCTTTTAAACACCAAAGGGAAGGTTCAAGACTTAATCATGCTCAAATTTATCACTTTTCCATGTGGGTCGTAAAAAGGTTAGATATTTTCCCTCTACTTTGAATCACAATTGATAATGAATCAAGCAATTTTTGAAAACTTTTTCTTGGGTTCTCTATTTTTAAAACATAGAGACCAACATTAGTTAATAATGATCGATGCCATTTGTAACAAGATCGATGCCAATTATAAAAGAATCGATGTCAATCAATAAAGACTAATATCGGTCACCTGTGAACTCTTAGGTAAAAATTATTTTTGACAAAAAACACTTGTTAACCTAAGTTAGAATAAAATCTCCAACAAAGCTCTAGATCATACTAATAATGTTCGAATAGAGACTTAAAAACTCAAAATGACACTCTACAATTTTGAACAAAACTCTATAATGTGATTTTTACATCATTTTATGCCATGTAACTAACTAATTCTAGTTACATAGGATAAATGATGGTTACATAGCAATAACTTTGATCTTTGTGTGACCTGTGTATTAATAAAAAAAATCAAAAACACAAAAAAATATGACAAAAAATTGATTTCTAAATATTTTTAATGACTTTTAAGGAAATATAAGATTTCCAAAATGTCTTCCTTACATGAATGGGTTGTGTTTTCCCATCAAGCATGTTAAGATGTAGATATGGATTACAAATATGGTTAGATCGATCATTAGTCAAGAAAACTCAATAAAATGTATAACAACATAACTAGATAAACCAACTCACTCAAACAAGATGTGTAAAATGACAATTAAGAGAAAATGAATGAAAGCCTAGACAAATTTATTTTCATGCCTTATAAAAAGGCATAATCATAATGAAAAGGTACTTTTGGTCACCCAAGTTACCTAAAGGGGATGGGGGGAGAGAATATGCACACTATTCATTTTGCACAAAAAATAAACACACAATAATTGATCTAGTATAAAACAAAACACTTTTGAAAACTTTGTAATTTAAGTGAGTGTTAATTTTAAGCACCAAATATAGTATTTGATAAAGTTCTTGGCCCCTTAGCCTTAGTTTCAAAAACTTTTAAATTTTTTCATAAAACAACTTAACTTAAAAACATCTAGGTTCCTTTTAAACACCAAAAGGAAGGTCCAAGACTTAATCACACTCAAATTTGTCACTTTTCCATGTAATTCCTACAAATGCTAGAGAGTTCCCATCTAATTTGAATCACAATTGATAATGAATCAAACAAGTTTTGAAAACTTGCTCTTAGGTTCTCTATTTTTAAAACACAGAGACTAACATTGGTCAATAATGATCGATGTCATTTGTAATAAAACCAATATCGATAATAAAATAACTGATGCCAATCAATAAAGATCGATATCAATCACCTGTGAAACCTTAGGAAAAAAATATTTTTCACAAAATACACTTGTTAGCCTAGGTTATAATAAAATCTCCAACAAAGCTTTGGATCATACAAAAAATGTTTTGACAAAGACTTAAAAACTCAAAATGACACCCTACAATTTTAAATAAAAATCTAAAATGTGATTTTTCCATCATCTTATGCCCTATAACTAAACCAATTCTAGTTATCCAGGATTGATGATGGTTAAATAACATTGACTTTGATAATTGTGTGACCTGTATATCAATACAAAAAATTTTAAAACCTAAAAAATTTATGACAAAAATTTGATTTCTAAGGATTTTTAATGTCTTTTAAGGAAATCTATGATTGCTAAAGTGTATTTCTTACTTTAATGGGTTGTGTTGTTCCATCAATCATGTTAAGATGTATATATGGATTACAAATATGGTTATATCAAGCATTATTCAAGAAAACTCAATAAAATGCATAAGAACATAACTAGATAAGCTAACTCACTCAAATAGGGTTTGGTAAATGACAATTAAGAGAAAATGAAAGAAATTCTAGACAACCTTATTTTCATGCCTTAGATAAAGGCATAATCATAATGAAAAAGGCACTTTTGGTCACCCAAGTTTCCTAAAGGGGATGGGAGGAGAGCATACACACACTATTCATTTTGCATTTTAAAAAAAAGCAATAATTGATCTAGCATAAAAAAACACACTTTTGAAACTTTGCAATTTAAGTGAGTGTTAATATCAATCACCATATTAGAGTGTTTTATGAAGTTTTTGGCCCCTTGGCCTTAGTTCAAAAACTTTAAATAAAATTCACAAAATAACTTAACTTAAAAGCATCTAGGTTCCTTTTAAACACCAAAGGGAAGGTTCAAGACTTAATCATGCTCAAATTTATCACTTTTCCATGTACGTCATATAAAGTTTAGAGAGTTTCCCTCTACTTTAAATAACAATTGGTAATGAATCAAGCAAGTTCAAAAAACTTTCTCTTGGGTTATCCATTTTTAAAACACAGAAACCAATGTTGGTTAATAGTGATCAATGCCATTTTTAACAAGATCAATGTTGATTATAAAATAATCAATGCCAATTAATAAATATTGATATTGGTCACCTACAAACCCTTAGGCAAAAAATATTTTTCACAAAAAACACTTGTTATCTTAAGTTAGAATAAAATCTCTAATAAAGCTCTAAATCATACAAATAATGTTCTGACAAAGACTTAAAAACTCAAAATGACACCTTACAATTTTGAATAAAACTCTAAAATGTGATTTTTCCATCATGTTATACCCTAAAACTAAACCAATTCTAATTATCTAAGACTGATGATGGTTACATAGCACCGATTTCGATCACTATGTTTCTTGTGTATCAATAAAAAATTCAAAAACATGAAAAAATTATGACAAAATTTTGATGTCTAAGGATTTTTTACTTTTAAGGAAATATAAGATTGATAAAGTGTCTTCCTCACTTGAATGGGCTATTTATGTTGTCCCATCAGGAATGTTAATATGTTTCTATAGATTACAAAGATGGTTAGATCAAGCATTAGTCAAGAAAACTCAATAAAATGCATAATAACATAACTAGATAAGCTAACTCACTCAAACAGGGTTTGGAAAATGAAAATTAAGAGCAAATGAAAGAAATCCTAGAAACATTATTTTCACACCTTAGACAAAGGCATAATTATAATGAAAAGGCACTTTTGGTCACCCAAGTTCCCTAAAGGGGATGGGGGGAGATCATACGTGCACTCTTCATTTTTCACAAAAACAAATAAGTAATAATTGATCTAGCATAAAACAACACACTTTTAAAAAATTTGTAATTGAAGTGAGTGTTAATTTTAAGCACCAAATTAGAGAGTTTTATGAATTTCTTTGCCCCTTGGCCTTAGTTACAAAAACTTTAAAAACACTTCACAAACAACTTAACTTAAAAATATCTAGGTTCCCTTTAAACACCAAAGGGAAGGTTCAAGACTTACTCATGCTCAAATTTGTCACTTTTCCATGTGGGTACTAAAAATGTTAGAGAGTTTCCCTCTACTTTTAATCATAATTGATAATGAATGAAGCAAGTTTTGAAAACTTGTTGTTGGGTTCTCCATTTTCAAAACATAGAGACCATCATTGGTCAATAGTGATTGATGTCATTTGTAGCAAGACTGATGTCGATTATAACAAAACTGATGCTAATTGATAAAGACTGATATTAGTCACCTACAAATCCTTAGGAAAAAAATATTTTTCACAAAAAACACTTGTTAGCCTAGGTTAGAAAAGAATCTCCAACAAAGCTCTGGATCATACAAATAATGTTCTAATAGAGACTTTAAAACTCAAAATGACACCGTATAATTTTGAATAAAACTCTAAAATGTGACTTTTCCATCATTTTATGCCCTATAACTGAACCAATGCTAGTTATCTAATACTGATGATGATTACATAACACTGACTTCAATCACTGTGTGACCTGTGTATCAATAAAAAAAATCAAAAACATGAAAATTATGACAAAAATTTGATTTCTAAGGATTTTTAATGACTTTTAAGGAAATATAAGATTGTTAAAGTGTCTTCCTTAGTTGAATGGGATGTATTTTCCCATCAAACATGTTAAGATGTAGAGATGGATTATAGAGATGGTTAGATCAAGAATTAGTCAAGAAAACTCAATAAAACGGATAAGAACATAACTAGATAATCCAACTCACTCAAAAGGGGCTTGGAAAATGACAATTAAGATCAAATGAAATAAATCCTAGAAAACATTCTTTTTACACCTTATACAAAGTCATAATCATAATGAAAAGGCACTTTTGGTCACCCAAGTTCCCTAAATGGGACAGGGGGAAAGCATACACACACTCTTCATTTTGTACAAAAATAAGCAAGTAATAATTGATTTAGCATTAAAAACACACTTTTTAAATAAAATTAATTTAAGTAAGTGTTAATTTTAAGCACCAAGATAGAGTGTTTGATGAAGTTCCTGGCCACTTGGCCTCATTTGCAAAAACTTTAAAGAAACTTCACAAAATAACTTAACTTAAAAAAATCTAGGTTCCTTTCAAACACCAAAGGGAAGGTTTAAGACTTAATAATGCTCAAATTTGTCACTTTTCCATATGGGTCCTATAAAGGTTAGATATTTTACCTCTGCTTTGATTCACAATTGATAATGAATCAAGCAATTTTTGAAAACTTACTCTCAGGTTCTCTATTTTTAAAACACAGAGACCAATATTCGTTAATAGTGATCGATGCCATTTGTAACAAGACCAATGTTGATTATAAAATAACTGATGCTGATTGATAAATACTAATATCAAATACCTATGGACCCTTATGAAAAAAATATTTTTCACAAAAAGCACTTGTTATCTTAAGTTAGAATAAAATCTCCAACAAAGCTCTGTATTATACAAATAATGTTTTGACAGAGACTTAAAAAATCAAAATGACACCCTACAATTTTGAATAACACTCTAAAATGTGACTTTTTGATCATTTTATGCCCTAAAACCAAACCAATGCTAGTTATCTAGGATTGATGATGGTTACATATCATTGACTTTGATCATTGTGTGAATTTTGTATCAATAAAAAAATTCAAAAACATGAAAAAATTATGACAAAATTTTGATTTCTAAGGATTTTTAATGACTTTTAAGGAAATATAAGATTTCTAGAGCATCTTACTTACTTGAATGGGTTATGTTGTCCCACCAGGCATGTTAAGATGTAGATATGGATTTCAAAGATGTTAGATCAAGTTTTAGTCAATAAAACTCAATAAAATGCATAAAAACATAACTAGATAAGTCAACTCACTCAAATGGGGTTTAGAAAATGAAAGAAATCATAGATAATACCTTCCCTAAATTATCCCATCACCTAAATATAGATCAAAAAATTATTTTACCCTTGATTTGGTACTCAAGTCTTTGATAATGATGCAAGGCAAAGGTCCTCCATCATATATTGCTCACTAATGAAACTAGGCTCATGATATGAAATTAATGTGATGCCTATCAATGAAGTTATCCTATTAAAAATTAAGCATAATAAACACCACACACAAATGGATTGTGGAGATAATTCTACATAATAATTTTACACAAATGAATCTTAAATATTCGTTTTAGCCCTCCTATTTATAGATTTTTGAATTTAATTAGGATAAACAATGACCATCCATCTTGAGATCAATAACTGTGGTCATGAATTAATCCAATATTTCATAATTAATCCATAAATACCCTCATAAATATTTGGAAGAAAGGGGTATTAAAGAGCATAGGAAGCCTCAAACTTGATATTTGTTGCATTTATGGCTTATAGATGCCACCCCATACATTATGTCATTTAATGGTTCATATACTAAGAATTAATTTCTAGTTAATATATATTTAATAAATTCTATAGATTTTCCACTTAATATCTTAATTTGGCTTAATTTTCCTAAGTGAGATTAATCAATTTTAATGAAATTCTTTGGAAATTCTATTTGCATAATTAATCAAACTAGTCAGAATGTCATATTATTGGGTCATAATTTGACTAGAGAAAAATTATAATGTGATGTTAGTTTCATATAGACCAATATCGCATTTAGATTTTGTCAACACAAAATAACACATGCAAGTGTTGTGTGCCTCTAAATTTGGAGAAAAGATAAATCAAGAGCACAAAAATGCATTTTTGTCATTCAAAATAATTTGAGAAAAGTTAATAATCAAATAAAATGTATTGCCCCACTTAAGGATACATTATTCTAAATCAACACTTGTATACAACAAGATCAAACCATTTAGCGCGCTTAAGTGATTTTGGCCCAAATTTTGTATTTTCACAAATTTAGAGTAAAATTGAAAATTTTAACACAATGGTGTTAGGAATTGGATGTCTACACCTTCCATTTGTTGATATTTCTTACAAAAACTCTTACCAATGAACATTGAATATGCTCCATTTGAGGCATTTTATGAAAGGTGTAAAACACTAATTAGTTGTAACAAGTTAGAAGATAGGGTAGTCTTTGGACCTAAAACATTTTTAGAAATGGAAAAGCAAGTTAGGGCAATCAAATAGAGGTTGGCTGAGGCTAATGATAGTTATAAAAGTTATGCTAATCTAAAGAGAATATATAGGATTTTTTTGTTGGTGATAAAGTGTTTTTGTAGGTTAAGCCTAAGAGAAACTTGATTAAATATTGGAAGTCAATAAAACTTTCACCAAGACATGTGGGAAACTTTGAGGTTTTATAATTGGTTAACCCTATAGCATATCAAATTGCATTACCACTATCTATATCTCTTTTTCATAATTTATTCCATGTTTCTTATATGAAAAATTCTATAGATGATCCTTCACATATGTTGTATTGGAATGATTTATAGTTTCTAGATCCTAGGGTGTGCTATGTACCTAGGGATATGATATATTAATGTATATAGGTTGATAGAGAGGCTGACATGTGGCACACATCCCCTTAGTTAGTTATATGGGTACAATATATTAGGATAATGGAGTAACTTGTGTAATTAGTACATTGGGTAATGGTTAGATTGAATTGGAAATATGAGGTTACCCATCCATTGGTTAGATATATGTCTATATAAAGGAGATGATTACCATGGTAAAGATATCAAGTGAGCATTGAGTCTTCTATTATAAGAGGATATTAGAGGTTGTCCCCTCGAAGAGACATTTTGGAGTTATTCCTTCCTAAAGGAGTATTATATGGTGTTGCCCTAACTTAATGGTATTTTTACTTATATTGAATATTTGAATCATATCAAAATCTTATCAAGTGGTATCAGAGCTTCAATTTGGGAAATTTGTGTGGAGTGAAACCCTACTTTTTTAATCATCAATATCTTTTGATTGCTTGTGAATTTTTCCACAATTTTTTAACTAGATATGGAGAATGTTTTAAATAAGTCACAGTAAAAAAATAAATATTTTTTGATTAGTTTTAAGGGAGTTATTCCTATTTTATGGTTTATAATAATTTCACTATATCTTACGAAATATAGGGAATTTTAATTCTAAATTTTTATTGGATATGTAAGAAGATATAATAGAATCACAATCATAATTTCAAAAATTTTAGAGTTGTTTTGAGTGATTTGTTGTGATTTTATGGTTTTTCATTATTCAATCTATAGGTCTAAATTTGTGAAATTTTTTAACAAAATTTTGACTAAGGTTCCAATATCATAAGAAGAAGATACAGTAATAAATTTGAGACTTTTTGGATTAGTTTTTTATGATTTATTTACATTTTAGGGTTTCATGAACCCTAATTTTTTTTGTGGATCATGAAGTTGCAAAAATTTTCAAGGGAAGATGATGTTAATGCTAGAGAATGGTGGCTCATTTTTAAGGAGAATAATGCTAAAAAAATTTTATGGAAAAAATAATTATCTCTTTCTTTGTCTGGGCCTACACAACATTTGTGGTTTAATCAATTGAGCTTTGTGCAAAAGTATTCTTCATGTGAAGTAATGGAACAAATCTTCCTAGATCAATGGGATATAAAATAAAAAGAGGATGTAGATGAGGAAGAAAATAATGATGATAAAGAAGAAGAAGAAGAAGAAGAAGAAGAAGAAGAAGAATAAGAAGAAGAAGAAGAATAAGAAGAAGAAGAAGATAATTTGGCTCCAAAGAAATCTGAGTTAATTTTTCAATTTCATGGATTCATTCAAAATAAGAAGGTGGTTGTGTCCATAAACCCTACTAGAAAGCCTAACTTAATTAACATGAATGTGTCCAAGCATCTACATGTTTAAGTAAATAATATCAAGGAGGTTCAAGTAGATGGTAATAATATTTAAATGTTTGAAGATTTGAAGCTCATTATGGAAAAATATGTTTTGCTTTCAGATTTTTATGCTTTGGATATGGATGATGTGGATATAGTTCTTGGATATCCATGGTTAGAGACTTTGGGAACAATTAATATTAATGTTTAGAAAAAGTTCATGAAGTTTTGGTATAGGAAAAAGAAGATCACTTTCCAAGATATCATAGTGAAAAATGAACCAATAACAATCCAGGTAGATCATGAGGATGAGATTGAAATAGGTGATGAAGAGCATGATGAAGATTCAGATGATATAAATGAAGACACACTACAACTAGAAATGATCACTTCATCTACTAAATAGACAAAGAAGGAAAAGTTGGATGAAGTAGAAATAAATGTGGATAAGGTCAAAATATTGGAAAAAGTTGAGGTATATAGACACCCACATCATCATGAGAGGAAACAATCATGGACCCAGGTGAGGAAGTGTCATAACAACAATCATTTTGTCTATACAAAAAATAAAATTTCAAATCATTATGGATATGCATGGAATCCAAAGAAAAAATACTATGGCACATGGAATGAATGAGGAAATGACTATGATTATGCATGGAAGAATACCTACTATGGTCATGGTTGGAATCAGAGTAGCATAATAGAATATGTTACATGGAATAAAAAGAGAAATAATTATTCTTAGACACCAAAATAGTATAATTGTGTTCATGAATGAAATTAGAGGAGAAACATGTAATTTAGAAACAATCTTGGAGAGCTATTACCTACCAAGATCACATATGGATGGATAGATGATCGAGATTGGAGACAAGTGTGCAATGATTTAAAACACACTCATTATTTGGTTTCTTCCTATATTTTAGGGATGAAACATGTCAATGAGGGAAGTAATGTTATGTACATAGAGATATGATATATTAATGTATATGGGTTGATAGAGATGCTGACATGTGGCACACATCCCCTTAGTTAGTTATATGGGTACAATATATTAGGATAATGGAGTAACTTGTGTAATTAGTACATTGGGTAATGGTCAACCTACATTGGGATAAGGAGGTTACCCATCCATTGGTTAGATATATTTCTATATAAAGGATATGATAATCATGGTAAAGATATCAAGTAAGCATTGAGTCTTCTATTGTAAGAGGATATTGTAGGTTGTCCACTTAAAGAGACATTATGGAGTTATTCCTTCCTAAAGGAGTATTATATGGTGTTCCCCTACCACTTAGAGTAATTTGACACTCACAAAATTCTCTTGCATAACATAAAAGTGTTAAATTCCAATCTCTTATGGGAAAAATATTCTAAGGATAGTGTTACTTAAGAGGACTATGATGAATTTTACAAACTATTTCCTCATTTATTTTCTTGATTTATTGCTTCATATTGTATTATTTTTTGTTGAACAATGTTTTAAATCAATAACTTGTGTTTAAATAAATGTTATCAAGATGATGAATAGTTTTAGGGGGGAAGGATTTACATCCTAATTTATCTCTAAGATAAATAATAAGGTTAGTATTTTGATTATCATTATTTATTAATTGGTTAACAAATATTTGAATAAGCTTGATGGAATATGTTAATTATGGGATAATTTGTGTTGTTTAATTTACATGATTAAATGCTATGAGTTAGTGACACTTTTATATTATATACTTTATGATCATGTTTGATTAGCTACAAAACATTATTTTATGGATATGATGATGTTTTGGGCTAATTACCTTCATTTCCATGAGGTGGAATCAGGACATATTCTTGCCTCAGATTGTGATGGAGGGAGAATATCATCAAAGAGGGTGGTTTGATGGAGACATTGGAGGATGATAGAGAATGAATATATAAAACCCTTACACACACCAAATTTGTATTTGATGATTTTATTATTTGGTAGATAGTTAAATTATGCTAAGTTTTATGTTTAAATGGATGTTGTGTTCTTTTATGATTTCATTAAATTTAGTTGTTATTAATGATCATGGTGTTTGTTTAGGTGAATTATTTAATTTGGTTATCATACATAGTTTATATTGTTTGACATAATTGTTTGGTTGAGCAAGTGAAATCATCTATGTTATGCTTAACTTATTACCTTATTTCAAATGGTTACATAGTGAAATGTTTTGATGTCATGTAGGCATTAAAAAGGTATAGACAGAATCCATTGTTATTGATCTAAATAAAATATGTAATAATAATTAAATATTATTAATATGATATTGAAAGATAAATAACATTGTTTTATATGTCATTATAAAAGATTAAATGCATTGGAAATCTTGTGTTGGCAATTTTTCTATGGTTGACATAGTAATGTATACTATGGTATTTGAATACATTGTCATCTATTTAATGTTGAAGGTCAACTTAGTATAGAAGAATGAGTCGATTAAGTCAACGGATGTCCATAGCATAACATAAATTTTTATTGATGTTTATTTATTTTCAAACAGATGAGGCAGTAACTTAAGTCAAAAGGCATGCAATTATTTCAAGGATTATATTATGATTATTTTAATCAATAAAAAGGAATCTTCAAGTGATTAGGGTTACTAACCACTCATTGACTTTGAGTTAAGTATCATTTCAAAAAATCATGTAGTTTTTAATGTGTATTTACATGGTGATGGATGGAATAATGAGGGAGTTATGCTAAACCATTTTTTTGCATACATTTATCATTAAGTTGAACTGGTAGTAGATAGTGGAAAGGAGGTAGAAGGAAAAAGGGGATAAAAAGAGAATGGAGGGTGTGAATAGATACTGAACAATAAACATAGGAAACGAGATAGAAGGAGAAGGTGATGAAAAAATATGAGGAAATGGATTTTTGTCTAACTTTCTTTGACATATGTACTTTTACCAGGTCAATTTAGTAATTAAATTCTTGTGTGTTTTATGAATGGGTTGTTAAACATTGGTTATTAGGTTTTCTTGTTTGAATCTTAGAATAGTTGAGTTATTTATGGAGCCCTGTGGAAGGCTTGGTGTACATGGAAACCCACAATAAACTCAATGTAACTTGGGGGGTTTTGGAGTAAAGCCATATAAATGTTGTGACTATTTAGGCTTCTATTAAATCTTAAAGTCCTCTCATAGTTCAAAAATTTGTTCATATTGGGAAGTAATATTGGATTGATATATACATGGTGGCTTGAGTTTATACATTCTAATTAGTTTGAATATATATATATATATATATATATATATATATATATATATATATATGTATTAATTTTGGTATTTTAATATGGTTTACAAAATTTAGTGTTGGGTTCGAATATTTATATACCTATTTTAGATTCTAGGTAAAAATAATTAAATTCGTTATATAAAAGTGGGTCTAAAAATATATACACAAATATATAAATAGGTATAAATATGGATAAAATAATTGAGATATATGTATAAATACCTATACCTATACCTATATATATACATATATATATATACATATATATATATATATATATATATACATACATATATATATACATATATATATATACATATACATATATATATATAGACATACATATACATATATATACATACATATATATACATATATACATATATATATATATGTATATATATTTATACACACACACACACACACACACACACACACACATATAGACTTGAATCTTGTGTCATGGGGTTTTAAAATGTGACTGTGTAGGTATACATTTATGTATGACACTGTATTTGAACCTATTGGGATTTTTAGGTGACAATATGTAATAAATTTTGATGTTATCAATATAGGTGAATTGAAGGTTTGGGTTTCTTTTGGCATATGATATTTTAGAGTTGAATGGATAAATATATATGTAAAAGTATAAATCATAGTCCTAGTTATAAACCTTGTGTTATGCATATATGTTTATATATATAGGGGATATTTTGGTTTAAGTCTATTATGTATTGGGGATGGGATGAGTATTATATGACTATAGATGCATCCTAAGCTATATATAGTTTATATACTTGATTTTTAAAAAAATTGACATATTTGGTTTATGTTTTGAACTATGTTCATAGTTTATATGAAATATGTATACCACTAAATGTTACTACGTATTGTGTCTTTGTATTTATCTTGAATTGTAAATAATATTTTCTCAATCGATGGAGACAGTGGTACATGGGTGTAAATTATATAATTACATAGCTATTTGGTAATTTGTGTCATTGTGGTTTTTACTAAAACTTAACTATGCATTATGATTCTGTATTTGAACTAGATTTTATTATCAACCTGATTGGGTATAGTCGATTGAGTGTTCAAATTTGGTTGATATATGAATGATGAATCGATTGTGTTAATATTTTTAGTTTAAAAGGGAATTTGATAATACAATAATGTGTATGAAATCTGTATGTTTCATGAAAAAAAGTATATGAGTTCATTTCATTTATGATATAGTTATTAGACTATTTAGATAAATGGATACATATACATTGACTATATAGAATACTCTACGATATTTGATAGTGGATGTCATATTAAGAGTATAAATTATATAAAGTGGTAGATGTACAATATTGTAAAGACATTCAAATATATATATATATATATATATATATATATATATATATATATATATATATAATCTGGTAAAACATACAATAAGGGACTATTATATTAGATTTGATTAACCTAGTTATATATACATATATATTATATATACTCTTATGTGTTGTGAATTATTACCATAAGGTGTATGAATGCTTATTATAAATATTGTTATAATGACGGTGAGTAATTGATGATTTTATATATTTGGTTAAGTATAAGAGCATTAGAAGATGGTATTTATGAGTTAAATATAAAACATACTATTTTTGAACTAGCTATTGTTATATGTGGAATATAAATAATTTAATTAGCTAGGATTATAATATTATTTTGTGGATAAATTTTTTATTAGCTGATTAATGGTTAAAGTAACTAGTGGTCTAGATAAGTATTACCCAGATGGTATGTTGATAATTTTTTTTGTATTCTATTTATTACTAGTAATAAATTAGATGTTTAGATTCCATTCACTTAATTTGATGGACTAAATGAATGTAAATGATATTTATGTACTTAGCTTAATTTTAAATGAGATAAATTTAAATAATATGAATGAATCTAATATTTATTATATTATTATATATTTGGAAAATCTTGCATTCATGACCCTAATTAAATAGTGGATGAATTTCACTAACCTAATTAGTGCCATCAATGCAAGATAAGGTGTAATTTAATCAAGTGGTGTGTATGAATTTGACTAATCCTAGAGATAATTTATTATTGAAAGTTTTGGACAAAGTAATGGTTGTTATACATTATCATTTCATATGTTGATATAGTTTTCATATTTTTGAGATATCATAATATAACAAATTTATTTATGGTACACATTATGTATTATATATATTCAACACACAGGTTTTGGTTTGTTACTCTAGATTCCCATACCATCATTATCTACCCATTTATAAAGGGAGGGCCATCCCCTTGTTTATGAGATAGTGTGGAGGATCTATGGTCCATGGTCAGTGTGTAAAATTCTTGGGTGATGCTTTCCCTCCTAGATAGAGTACTATACTTGATATTACATATTGATACTTGACTCGTGGAGACTCTAGAGTCATGGAAACTTTGCTCAAAGGAGTTTTGTATCATGTTTTTAAAATTATTGATATTTTTATGTATTAATGATAATTGTAAATTTTATTCATTATGATTATACAACAAAAGCTATAATTATGGATCAGCTATGGATAAAATCATACTATTTCATTTGTGATGTGATGTAGTATTGAAAGTTATTCTTCATGAATTATATTTCTATTTATGGTGATCCTTAGATAAGTGGATTAGATATAACCTTGATGGCTAACTAAATTAATATAGTTAGTTAAATATCTAGTTAGGATTTATCATGGTGAAATATATATGTTGAATATATGTATTTAATAATAAAAAATATTGAAATATTCTTTGTAAAACCCAGTGAGGTTGTTACACTAAGAGTTTCATAACATTACTTATTGATATTAATTTTTTCATATCTTTAATATGGAAATTTTAATTCTATCCATTTTAGCATTTAAAATTGTCATGAATCCATGAGGTAGGTCCTCTAATTTTAATTTATGGGAATATTAATGTGCTCGATACATTTAAATGTATTCATTGTACCATGTTTGTTCCTCTTGAAGTTTTGAGAGTGATTTTGAACATGTGGTGGCTCTATGTTTTTTGTACAAATTCATATAATAATCACACTAGGATAATATGTTTTT
>JARHVA010002972.1:440000-765000 GCA_037957365.1 Torreya grandis
ATATCCAATTGAAATAGACATTGATGTTATAGTTAAAAAAATAAGCATGAGATAAAAATATTATTCACAAAGATGTAACATGAAGACACACACACACATGCATGCACGCACGCACGCATGTGTGCGTGCATGCACGCGCGTGCACACACACACACAAAGATAACCTAATTATGATATGTGATCTATATACTAAACAAATTAATCACAATATTATTATTATATTCCTATAAAATACATCATTTCATAAACATTATTATAAAATTTCATTTATTCATATTAGAAAAATATAATTTCAAATAAATTTTAAAATGATTTGGAAGAGTTGAGATTCTCATATATATAATAATTTTTTGGTAATTGTTTTAAAAACATTACAAATTATGAAACCCTAAAATATATAATTTAAATAACTATTTATTTCTAATTTTTTAGGGTTATGGAGTTTGAGACTTGGGTTGTAAAAGGGGTTGAGTATAGTATATCAGGGTATAAAATATGAAATAATTACAACCATTGATTTATAATAGAATTGAACCAATTTAAACTTTATAAAAATAAAAATAAATGATGTAAACAAGTACTTGGTTGGAAATTGACCGAGATAAAAGATTTCAAGGCTACAAACTAGGACAAAAACTAAAATTAGTTTTGTGAATAGGATCCATGTGTCATAACCCTTCTTGAATAGTAGATACATAATTGGAAAATAATACTAATAGCACTAGTATCTTCCTTTTTGTGCTAGTATCATTTATTTAGAACTAGTTTGAGTTTCTGGGTGCACATATGTCTAACTCTATGAAGCTTGTTCTTGTGCACATAAGTTGTAGTTCCCTATCGGTTACATGTTTTGACTAGTTTTGTATATAATTATTTGACCTTAATATTTTAATGGAATCCAATTGGCACAAGTATAAAAGTGTGATGCTAATGGGGTAGGATGGAAATCCTTAACACCCCCTATGATAATATTTTCCTACATACTAATACTCTGAGGAGGGATCAATCCTGATGTAGTTCTCCCCACCTAAGTGCCAATGCAAGTTGAAGAGAATCTAGCATGAATGCTAATTTGAGTGATTTGAGTGTGATTGAGATTGGAAATATGATTAATATTTATCAAAAATATGTAGCATATATATATATATATAAAGATTGAGATTGGAAATATGATTAAGATATATCAAAAATATGTAACATGAATATATATGTGTGTGTATATATATATATATATATATAGAGAGAGAGAGAGAGAGACAAACATACATACATACGTACATATCCAAATTATGATATATTATTCATATACAAAACAAATTTATCATATTTTATTATATTATTCATATAAAAGACATCATTTCGTACACATTATTATCAAATTTCATTCATTCATATTAGAAAAATATAATTTGAAATAAAATTTAAAATGATTTTATAGAATTGATATTCTCATATATATAATAATTTTTTTTGTAATTGAAATTTTTTATAAATTATGAAATACTAAAATCTATAATTTAAATAACTTTTTTTCTAACTTTTTAGTGTTGTGGAGTTTAAGCCCTAGATTTTTAAAGGGGTTGATTATAGTAAATCAAGGTGTGACATATGAAATAATTACAAGTAGTAATTTGTAATAGAATTAAACTAGTTTGACCTTTCTAGAAATAGAAATAAATGATGTAAACAAGTACTTAGATGGAAATTGACTAAGATAAAATATTTGGAGGCTACAAATATGGATGAGAACTGATCTAAGTGTTTTGAAAAAGATCCAAGTGTCAAAACCCTTCCTGAATCATAGTGTCCTAACTATAAAATAGTGCTAATAGAACTAGTATACTCTTTTTGGTGTTAGTGTCATTTGTGTAAAGCTACACTCAAATTCTACATGAACCTATGTTTGATTCTTTTAAGTCTATTCTTATGAATAGAAGTTCTAATTCCCTATCATTGACATGTTTTTAATGATTTTGTATGTATACCTTAGACCTTCATGTTGTTAGGGAATTTGATTAGCACAAGTATGAAAGTGTGATGTTACTAGGGTATGACAGACATCCTCAACACCTTGTTAAGATTAGATTTTCCTAAAAAATAATTCTCTGAGGAGGGATCAAGCCTGATGTATTTCTTCCCACCTAAGTGTTGATGTAAGTGCAAGTGAAACTAGTATGAATTTTAGTTTGAGTTCTTTGAGTATGATTGAGATTGAAAATATGAGTAATATGATCTTAGGAATGTTTTAGATGGATATATAAAAAATTAGGAAATAATAAGGATTAATAAACTTTATTGTTCAAAATTTATTCTTAGTTAATTTGTGTTATTTGCATTTGATTTCCATATAGTGAATAAAGGGATAAAATTATTATATACATATTGTTCTAGTGATTTTGTAAGTCTTAAAAGAGGCCTAATATTACCATATGGTGTTTTTGATTTGAAAAAATATCAACTATTTACAAAAGGCAAGAAAAGGATAATAGCACCCAAATTGGGACACTGGCACCATTGGCACTACGATCCAAGTTATGCAACTAGTGTCTAGGTGGAAAACCTGAGGAACTATTAAGACCCATTTTTGTAACTTACCTAGCAGACCATGCCAACTCAAAACAACTTAGTGTGTGGTATTCATGGAAATTATTGTATTTTTTAAACTATTAGTACTAGCTAAAATAATCTTTGATGATCTTGTGCTAGCTGGTAGGTAGTTGTTTAGCACTTGGGTTTGAAGGAGGATCTCATTAAGTGCTTCCACATGGTAGTTAAAGAGTGCAAGTGTTAGATTAATGGAGGTGGTGGCATAAAAAAATATAATAATAGTAATAAGATGTTCCTCCACCTATATAAATGAACTTGAACCTAAAGACTAGGGAGGCGATTAATATAGTGAAGCTCTGCTAAATTCATGAGCCACTATTAGTAACTTATAAATAACATGTACTAGGTTAGACATTATAAATTTATATCCCAAGCTCACCTATGAGCCATTAGGCATGATTATTTCAAGATGAGCACATGCTCTATTTATATAAGCTAGACTTTATGTTGGCAACCTTGAGTTAATAGAATGGTTTGATTATCATCTTAGTTGTTGATTCCTTCATTATAGTTAGCATTATGATATATTTGTGACTTAGGTTTATGTGATAAATGCTTTATTTTATTTTTTTAAATGTATTATGGTATAAAGGTTCATCCTTGGTTGCTAATTACATCTCTATACCATATAGTGACTTCCATCTACCTATAATGTAGACTATGTTAAAACTAGCATTTGTCAAGGACCTAATACTCACACTAGAGCACTAACCTAAAGAATGATCACTTAAACCCAATCCATTTGCATGACTTGGTTAAACACCTAAATGTTCCTTAAATATCTATCCCCATAGCTTATGCCATTAATATCCCTATCTAGCTAGATATGAAATTGCACCATAGGACTTTTGACCTTGAGAAGGATCATGCCTGTTGAACTTCCATAGAATAGCTTAGCATCAATAGGATACCTTAACCCATATTTCCAATGACTAAATCCCATTGAAATCAAAGTTGTGTTATGTTTTAACTAGCATAATGTGAGCCTAGTCCCTTTGTTGTTGTGTTTTGGGTTAGTGCACAAGGCTTACTCTTTATGTGAAATTGATGCTAGTGTAGTAGTGTGATAAATGTTTTTCACTAGACCTTATTATGATCATAACTAGCTATACCAAGTATTTAACTCACTTAGATTCACTACTAAGTGCATTACTAAGCATAAAATCTAAATAGGATAAATAAATTACATCATTTTTGTTCCATTTCTAGAATCCATATTGAATTTAGTTGATAAAATGGTGTGATAAATCAATGCTTTGACTATCACTCAAAAACATTGAGCACTACATAAAATAAGTGGAAGATATTTTTGTTTATAAGCATCCTATATGAAAAATATATGAGACAAGGAAATGGGCACAAGCCAACCTATACAATGCTCTATATAAAGTGTTCTTTTGTGAACTACTTGAGCATGTATACCGATGGTTGGTTTCCTACACTACCTCTAGAAGGAAAAGCTACAACTAGTGCATTAAGTGAATAAAGGAGCACCTAAAGAGGCTTGAGATCCTAGATGAAGTTTGGATTCATGTTATAAATAAGTGGTGGATTCTCATGTTGAATAGTTATGTATTAGAGTTCATAGTTTCAACCTTCTTTTACCTTGAATAAGTAGAGTATGAGTTTCTTCATGAACCAAGAGGCATGTTTATAAGAGGAATTAACATCAAACTAAGTAAATTTATAGTGGATTATAGTATACAAACTATAATAATAGATGGATAAAATCCTTGCACTTATGGGCAAGTGTAGAAGGTGCGAAGGGTAAGTATAGGTGAGGTGAAATGGAAGAGTATGAGAAATATGACACCCAAGAGATATAGAGGTTGAACTATAATAAGTGAAGGCATAAACTGATAGAGGATCTAGAACCTAGAAGTTCTAATAGGACCCATAGTGAGTAAGAAGGGCATGGGGAAGGATCCCTTGAAATAAAATAGCATCAAGAGAGAGAAGAAGTAGAAGGCTATTTTTAGTAGTTGTGTGTAGGATGTAGTGGGTTCCTAAAAGATGAGGCAACTAAGGATGCACTAGAAGCACCTACCCCCTTTGACCCTAAAATGTAATCTCATGCATTGGATTCAACATAAAAAGACAAAAAATGGTAATTAACCTTGTTATTGATGTTGAGTTTGAGAGGATCCAAAATTTGGATCAATACTTTATGATTCAAAAAGTGATTCCTTACAAGGTATTGAGTAAATATATTTCAAACCTAGCAAGCACCAACCTAGGGATCCTAAACACATGCATAAGCATTCCTATGTAATGGATGTTATCTACACCAACTGGATAATAACCCATAAGAAGTGTCATGATGCCACACATGAGTAGTACTATGTTGACAAGCTCAACAACATAGCCTAAAATGATAGGGTTAATGTTCAACCCTATAATTAGAGGCACTAGAGGGCCACCTCCAACATAGACGTATGGGGGGAAAATGCCTCAAAACCTAACACCACCACCTCAACATATTTCCTATGAGATGGTGATGCACTTGTCTAGGTATCATAGTGTGGAGAATGTGACAAATAATGTGCTCAAGTGTGATCTATAATGGCATGCTCAAGGCATCACCCAATCTAAGCACAAGGTAACTCAATTCATGACCACCTTGTTAGATTACATTGATACCTGGTTTTAAAATATTGATCCAAACTAGGCTATGTTTTATTATCACATGCTGAAGGAAGCCTTCTTAAAGGAATTTGATATTCATAAGTTTGAGTAATGGAGCATTGTACTAATCAAAGAGATCAGCCAAGGACTATCTGAGAGCATGCACTTATATGATGCATGGTTTAAGACTCTACTCTCTAATCATCCATATGGAATCCACCCCTCCCAATATGCATAATGGTTTTTTAGTGGCTTATTGGTACCTTTTAAGAGACCACTATCCATGAAGACCTTCATGGACCCACATAAAGGACTTGAAGCCATGCTCTAGGTTGAGACAGTAGGCAACACTAATATTGGGATTAACCCATTTTTGGAGGCACAAATCACATCAATGGCCTCCTATCTATAGAATCTAAATACTAATTTGATCCATGACACTCACATTGCATTATGATGCATTGGATATGAGATGGAAGGGCATAAAAAGAATAACTACCTATAAAGAGATGTTCACACCTTACTTATTAGTTGTGAGTTTTGTCATGGGCTGCATGACTCTTGAAACTATCCCCTATTATAACATGTTAGTCAAGTAAATACTACCATCTAATACAAGATGTGTGATGCCTATAGACATTTAAAAATAGACTGTCAAGTCATCAATGAAATGTACTAGAACATGGAAAGAGGTGTAAGGTAGGCAACATCAACAATTAGTGGTCCCAAAGGCTATGGCCCACAAAATATGGGCTATGGTAATTAATGAGGTGCATGTAGGAGAGGTAAAAGATGTGGTGGAGGAATATTCCCATCATGATCATGTTACAAGTGTGGGTTGATTAAGAATTATTAGTGTGACTACCCCACACATACAATGTGTGGGTATTATCAAGGACTACATTTAGTCAAAGAATGTCCAAACTTGTAAGAAAAGCTGACTCAAGGTTGGCCTAGCATAGATAGGGGTGTTGTGATGGTTATGTGTAAGTACATGGAAGAAAAGTGGGCTCCCATGCCATATAAAACTCACAAGGGTCCCCCTAAGGTGCAAGCCAAAACCCAAAGTGGTTTCACCACTCAATTGCCTACTACACCGACCTAAGAATTATGCTTAAAATATGTTGAATCTAGTCATGCTAAATGCATGTCATGATCTGAGCCAAAATGTGTGCCCTATCCTAACCCTATGTGGTGGAAGGATGTCCTAAAACAAGCCATGAGCATGATACAAAATTTACAAGGCAAGATCCATCTGGTCAAAGACCTAGAGGCATAGGTTAATGCTTCATGTAAGAAGACAACCAAGAGGCTAAAGTATAGGAGTTAACTAAGATCCCAGGCCTCCTACAAACTAAATGGATACTACCCATACTAAAAGATTTACTATTGAAGCGTACAAGGAACAAAATAAAGGAAGAGGTTACACCTTATATGATTGAAATTATAGTGCCAGATATGAATTGGTCATGTGAAATAAGGAATAATCTAAACATAGAGTATGACCAAGAATTATTGATAGATTCCACCATCGATGGATGGTCTGTTTGTGAAGTACTTGTAGACATGGGTATCAAGGTTAACATTTAGACCAAAACTACCTAGGAGAATATGGGATGACTAACTTTGAAGCCCTCCCCTCATACACTACTCATGGATAACAAAACTTGAGCATAACCTATCAGGATCTTGAAGGGCACAGTTGTAGATATCATGGATGCCAAGTTCTAAGCTGACTTGGAGGTCATCAAGTTGGTAGAATAGGATAACTATCTATCTCTCTTAGGTATTCCATGGTGATATTCAAATAATATGGATATGCATTTCAAGAAGTGTTACATAAAATTTAAAAATGGTAGGGAGAGGGTGGTGATCCCTTTATCAAGGGATCAATGGCCCCCATACATAGAAAGAATTGATCTTGAAGATGAGATAAACTAGATTTATAACATCATGATATAGGGAACCAAGAGGCTTAACCCTATTAATCAAGGAGTACTCAAATGGTAAGATGGGTAATCATATTTTGATATAAGTAATGTAGCCTAATATCTATGGGTCGAAGAGGCTTATGAATTCATGGGCTGAATATGCTACCTAGTGTGGGTACATGATCCAAGTCTAGCCAAAATAGGACTTGTGAGGATTGAACACACTCAAAAGAAATGGGTTATTCATGTTAGAAAGGTTGGAAAAAGGGTATTCCAAATAATTAATGGGAAGCTTTCAGTCCTTCCCAAGTATGAAGGGATCCAAACCATAGAAAGATATGTCCATGACATTGAGGCCTACATCTTTATAAAATATATCAAATGGGTGCACTAGTGCATACCTTGAAGAGCAGTACTACTCATTGGTGGGAAGTAAAAATACCTAGATTACTAACATGGTAAGATGTGAAAGTAGAAATATGCACTAGGTTTGGAAAGAGTAATGAGGACTTCGACATACCTCCTTACTTAGGAGATTCTAACCCAATCATGCATATGCAATTACATGAAGAAACATGGACTATCTACAATGAAAATGCACCAATAAGCCTATGGGTGCATGCCTTCTATAGGACTCTAAAAACATGGTCATGATCATGGTATATTTTAAATGAGATGTGCCACGAGATAGGAAATTGGGAGATACTCAAAGAGAGGTTCATGCACACCTTCTTTTCTTTATAAAACTTATAAATGTTGGAGCCACTGTAAGTTATTTGTAGGGTAGTGTTTGAGGACACTACCATCCTAGAAGAGTTCCTTAGTGAAATTTTAAAGGAGAAAGGATTAGTGCTCCTAATATTATTTTAAGAGTAGGCACTCAATAGTGACTCCATCGAGGAATATGATGAGACCTAGAAAGAGAGAAATTATAAGGATCTAATAGGAAGATAAAAACTTGAGAACCTTATGGATGAGAATGCCCCAAAAAAAATCTTATGCATCTTCAAATTGTAATAACTAAGGGGATAATGCAAGTTGAATACTCTCATTAGCAAATAAATGAACACTACCATGTGTCACTAAAGGCCACTAAAGTAACATTAACACATAAGGTGAACCAAAGATTAACACTATAGGAACTTACTAGTTTGAGCTAGAGATCACACAAATCATAGACCTCTTGAAGTAATTTCAACACTTTTCCACATATTTATCAATACATGAAGGGAACCCACCCTTTCCTTAGCAAAATTATCATCAAGATGTTGGATGACATGAGTTTGTTTAAGAAGTGATCGTATTGAATGAATCACAATCTTTGCACCAAGGTGAAAATAGAGATTAACATAATTATAGTAATGGGCATCATCCACCCTATATAAAAATCTTAATGAGTGAGCCTGATGGTCATCAACATTAAAAAGTATAGGAACATATAGATATACATCAATTACAGGCTTTTGAAAATTGTCTACATCAATGACCCATTTCCAACCCCATTCATTGATGAGGTCCTAGATGGAGTTTTAGGATGTGAGATCTACATTATCACTGATGGTTTCTCAAGCTACCATTAGGGGAAAACTAAGGATGAGGATAAGCCCAAAATAACCTTTACAACTGAATGGGGTTGTTTTGTTTATAATGTGATGCTCTTTGAACTGAAGAATGCTCTAGCCATATTCTCCAAGGTAGTGATCATTTCTTTCAAGGACTTCATCCATAAATTCCTCCAAGTTTATCTTAATGATTGGATCATGTATGGCCTTATAATATATATCTACAATAATATATGCCTCATGTTTGAAAGGTGCATGTAGCTCTAGATATCCTTAAAACTAAAGAAGTGCATCTTTGTAACCTCCTTTGGAACATTGCTCATGCACATCATCTACAACGATGGTTTTATTATTAATCCTATAAAGATAGCCATTATAATTCAACTCCATACCCCTTCAACATATAAATACATTCATGCCTTTCTAGGCCATTATGGATACTATAAGAAATTTTTTCAGAGCTATGCAAAGATTACTATGCCTCTAGAGGAGATCTTGTACAAATATGACCCATTCTATTAGGGCAAGGTGTAAGAGGAGGATGAAACATTGAAGTTGAAGTTGGCTAGTGCACCAATTCTATAGTTTCCATATTGGATTATTCCTTACCACATCCATGTCAATGATTTAGGATATATAATTGGTACTATATTGGTACAATCAGGTGAGGGAAAGATGGAACACCCCATCTCCTTCACAAGTATAAAATTGATGTAAGAAGAGGAAAATTACACCACCACCAATCATTAGGCATTGGTAATGGTTTATACCTTACCAAAATTTAGGTAATACCTATTGGCAACCCCATTAATATTTTTTAGTAATCACAAGGTGCTAAAGTACCTTGTGAACAAGATTATTTTACATGAGTGTATATATAAATGGATTTTTCTATTCCAAGAATTCCAATTCTCCATTGTTATAAAACCTAGAAAGTAGAACTTGGGGCCAGACCATTTATCCTGCATCAATTCTAGAATGTAGCAGTGTTAATTGAGGATGACATGTCAAACATGCAACTATACATAATCCAATGCATCCTTGAAGACTTGGCTAATATTTATGCATTCTTAATGTTTGGGTTTACACCCTAGACTATGTCAACTAAGGAGAAAAAACAATTTATGATTCATTTTTTCCCCATCTATTTCATTAAGGGGGGAGATATACAAAATTAGTAGAGATGAAGTCCTATGCCAGTGTGTTTTGGAACATGAAAGGGAATCCATATTATAAGAAGTGCATGAGGGAATTGTAGGGTGCCACTGCACTAAAGAAGTAATGATACATAAGATATTTCAGTCAGACTTGTGGTGGCCAAGCTTATTCTAAGACACAAATGAGTACACCAAGGCATGTGATGTATGTTAGTGCACCAAAAATCCTAACAACTGGGATAAGATTCCTCTCATCCCCATTCTTGCTTAAGCACCATTAAAGAAATGGGCCATTGATTTTATTGGGATAACAACTCCCATAGTAAGATGCACTGGTACAAGATATATTTTAGTGACCATTGATTATTTATCAATGCTTTAGGATTTATAATCGGTAATATACTGGTGTAACTAGGTGAGGGAAAGATGAAATAGCCCATCTCCTTCACAAGTAGAAAATTGATGTAGGTAGAGTAGAATTACACCATCACCAATCATTAGGAATTGGAAATGGTTTATGCCTTACCAAAATTTAGGCAATACCTATTGGCAACCCCATTAATATTTATCACTAATCATAAGGTGTTAAGGTACCTTGTGAACAAGAATATTTTACATGGGTGTATATATAAATGGATTGTTCTATTCTAGGAATTCCAATTCACCATTGTTATTAAACCTATAAAGTAGAACTTAGGGCCAAACCATTTATCCTCCATCAATTCTAGAGATGTAGTAGTGCCAATTGAGGATGAAATGTTAGACATGCAACTATACATAATCTAATGCATCCTTGAAAACTTGGCCAATATTTATGACTTATTAATGTCTAGGTTTACACCCTAGAATATGTCAACTAAGGAGACACAAATAACTTATGATTCATGTTTCCCCTTCTAGTTCATTAAGGGGGAGCTATACAAAATTAGTGGAGATGAAGTCCTATGCCAGTGTGTTTTGGAACATGAAAGGGAATCTATATTATAAGAAGTGCATGAGGGAATTGTAGGATTCCACTGCATTAAAAAATTAATGACACATAAGATATTTCAGTCAGGTTTGTGGTGGCCAAGCTTATAATAAGACACAAAGGAGTACACAAAGGCATGTGATGTATGTCAGTGCACCAAGAATCCTAACCACTAGGTTGAGATGCCTCTCATCCCCATTCTTTCTTAGGCACAATTCAAGAAATGGGCCATTGATTTTTTTGGGATAATAACTCTAATAGAATGATGCATGGGTACAAGATATAATTTAGTGACCATTGATTATTTCGCTAAGTGGGATGAAGCTACACTGACAAAAGATTACACAACCTTAATAACTATGTACTTCATATGAGAGAACATTATAAACTAGTATGGGTGCCTATTAATCCTTCCTAGCTACAAGGGCATCATTTCATCAATTAGATGATGTATACCCTTTTGATAGAGTATATGGTGGCACATAACAAAACCACCTTTTATCATCCATAGGCCAACAACACAATTGAAGCATTCAACAAGATCCTGAAAATGTTCCTGATGAAGATATGTAATTCTTGTCATAAGGATTGGGATGATCATGTTTTAAAAATACTATGGTCATACCACATGACCTAAAATCACTTAAACAAGGATACACCTTTTTAACTAGTGTTTGGTGGTGAAGCAATTCTTCCCATGGAATTCTTGTTGCCATCCTTATTTATTACATGGATTGGTTTCCTAGATAAATAAGAATCTTTAAGCACAAGGTTGGAAGACTTGGATCACTTGGATACGAAGTGTGCCCGAGTAAGATGGAACTATCAAATCTAAAAGAATTGCTAGAAGTGCTAACATGATAGGCATATCAAGCACAAGGAACTGATTGAAGGAGCCTTGGTTCTTTTGTATGATTCCAAGACTTTAAGCACCTAGGCAAATTATAGATATGGTGGATGGGGCCCTACATCATCCACCACATATTAGAAATAGGTGCATGTAAGCTTCACACATTGTCTATAAAAATTCTCTCTGTGAATTTCAATGGTAATTGATTGAAGCCATACTAGTAATAGTATGGTGCTTGCACCATAAGAACATTAACTTCTTGGTCACCAATCAATTTGAAGTTGAGCTGACTAGAATATAGTTTGGCATAAGCTAAACCATTATTTTTATTTTTATTTTTTTTAATTATATAATGTAAAGAAGTAATACATGGTGCACAATGGCCACAAATATTTATTATCTAACACTCAAGCATAATTCTATCTAGGTGAATCAAGCATTTGCACTTTTTGAGAACATGAGGCCATGACATCTAAGTTATGGGCACATGAATCTAGTCTAGCTCTAGTGAATTTTCCTAGCCTCTCACACATAATTCTAACTAGGTGAGTCAATCATTTATGTTGTATTAGTGCATGAGGCTAGACACTAAGTTGTGGGCATATGAGACTCACCAAATGTAAGTATAATTTTTTCAAGATCCATGTGCATAAGGTGAGCATTGTAGGGCTCTTAAAAGCCCAAGAACTAACTATTCTAGCACCTCCATGCATAATACTAGTTAGGTGAATCAAACCCAATTTATTTATAGTCACTTAGGCCTAGATGCCTAAGTTTTTTGGCACAAGGAAGCTTATAAACTTTGAATATTTTTAGAACAAAAGGAAAATATACATAAGTACAAGTATAACCTAATGCCATAGTTTGAAATGGGCACATCAAATTAAATATTCTCAATAAGGTTGGGTATAATAAATAAAGTGATGACACATAATATGATAGTGTATAATAGACCTAAGAGAGAAGATAAAGTACTGGAGTGCCAGTGTAAGGGATTTGTATAGGGTAGGATAGGCCAAGGCAAGATGATGTACAAGAAAATAACCTAGATAGAGAAGTGTACTTGAAATCAAATCACAATTATAAGAGAGTGGAACTAAGGAGGTTAAATCATTCACATGTGAGGTGTTGTGCCCATGTTACCACAAGGAAGGTAAAGGTCATGCCAAGTAAAAAATCACAAAAGGAAATCATCTAAGATAGCTAGCATCAACATAAATTGAAGTGGGAAATGACCATTTGAATTTAACATCACTTCACCAAATTACCATTAGGTAAAATTTAATAAAGCAATAGTAGAGGCACAAATATATGAAATTAATGCATTTATGATAAATAATTTTTTATTATTTTGCATTTTTTTTGCATTTTCCAATAAATTGAGGCACCTACACCATAAAGCTTGCATTAATGATGGTAACTAATAGAGAAGGGTAGAAAATGGAATATTGTAGACTTGATTAAGTCAAAATTTTAAGCTAATTGAAGACTTATAGTGAACCTAAAAAAGAAACTAGAGAGTTAAAGGTGAAAACCATATTATAGTATGAATTTGAGTAGTTCAAGTACCAAGAATAAAATGGTGGCATATAGAGGAGGATTGCATTCATAGTAAGGTAAATTTGAAGAGGTGTGGAGATATTATTATGTAGTAAATAGATAATTAAAATAAGGATTTGTCACTTAGGCCACCATTAATGGAAAACAAAGCTTAGGAGTTGAGGGCATGATCATAAATCACATGTCTATAGAAGCACCAACCACCATTTGATGCTTCAAAAACTTATGCCTACCAAGGTTAAACATAAGTAGATTAAAGATGGTAAATAAATGAAAGGAATTGATATCCATAGAATCAAAATAGGAACCCAAGTGGATTAAGATTATGGAAGAGATGATGACCACCAGAACCAAGGTGCAGCCAAATGAATTAGTTAGCATTGTGGAAGTTGACACCAAGTTATTAACTAATATGTCATATTAGTTCATACAATTTCTTAAAAAATGGTGGTAGGGAATATTGGTGTTAATTCATGCAAAACTACCAACTAAAGGAATAAAACCATTAGATGTTAAGTCACTTACAAGACTTGATGCAACAATGGGTGGTTGAAATGAAGTGCAAGTCAGCACAAGGCGATGCCCTCTTCGATGTCTCAATTCAAGACAAGTTGATAGATTTTGACATAACTCAACTCTACAAGTTTCCCTATTTCAAGAATCTAAAATAATTTTTATAGTTCTTACTCACACACATCCATGAGGACTACATGTACTTTATAGGTGGGTGCATGAACGTTTTGGTATAGTTGATCAATAGGATAACTAGGCTCTTAGATGTTAGTAAAGACATAAACCAAATGATGGATGATGACGAAGAGGTGGAACACATAGCTCAACTCCTTAAGTATTTCAAGGGGGGTTTTATGTTCCCCATCAATAAGTGTAAAGACCCTAGCATGAGGGTAGTGGCATGACTCATAAGTTCTAAACTGTGCCCAAGTGGTAGATGGACTAATGTGTCAAAACCATACTTATGCATCACACATCACATGGTGCAAGGTGTGAAAATTACTATTTTAAAGTTCATCACAAAAGAGTTATTGAAGAATGCATTGGAATACCATAGCATGAAGGGGACCTTCAAGTGGGGGTCTATATTTATATTGATTATCATGGAGGAAATTAGGATCCTAGATGGGAATGAGGATAATCTCTGGGTTTCTCAGAACACCATGGTTACCTGATGCAAAAATATAGAGACTTCACTTGATCCACCTCCTTTAGTGATAAATATAAAATGTGCATGATGTGATGGTGTGAGAAGTACATATATGCCTTCAAACTAGAATGCTGCATCCCTTAGGGGCTCCCCTAGAGTTTGTTTAGAATGTAATTTTTTTCAATGATTCAACATTATTGTTTAGTGTGATTATCACTAGTGGATAGAAACAAGTCAGGGTGGTTGAAGCTCCCCTATGCCTTCTTAGAAAATTAATTTAGAGAGACACTTTACTATATCCCCAATGTGCAACAACTAGACATCTAAGTCAAGGAACTAGATATGGAGAGGCATCGATTAAGACACAAATTTATTTGTGCCAATGTAAAGACCACCAAATATGAGGAAGATGAGTTAGATCACACTAACATATATCCCCTCTTAAAGTTTACTATTGATGGATTTATTGTCCCCCAAAAAAGTCACTCATTTCTAGGACAACATATAGGTTATTTTGGTCATGCAAAGACCAAAATATCTCTTCTCATTTCAAAAAATTGTTATATAATTTAAAAATTGGGAATTATTCAACCTTTTTTAGTCAAAAGTCTAATGGTTCAATAGGTTCAAAGGCTTCTACAAGGAGGTTAAATCAAAAGAATCAGTTTCCAACACTTAGTCATTTTTGAGATTGGTTCAGTGCCTTAGTTTAAAGGTTCAACGTCATCGACAAGAGTTAAGCACTTCATCAAGGTTCAGTGGGTTCAAGGTTCAATGGGTTCAACACGTTTGGTTCAATGAAGATCAAAAGGACTCAGTTGAAATAAGGGAATGAACTATTAAACTATTGAACCAAAGTTGGTTTAATCAGTTGGTTCAAGTGACAAAGTTCAAAGGAGTGCCCCAAGAGTCAAAGACATAAGTGCCCTTATGAAGGGAATTCCCATGGCAAAAAGTGACCAAGCTAAACAAATAGATCTAGACAGAAGCTTGACAGAATCCCACAGATGCTGCCAAGTGTCTTCTTTTGAGCCTCATTTCACTTTGATTCTAAGAGACACAAAAGCCACCACGTGTCCTTCATCTAAGTCACAGTGGATGTTGCCATGTGTCATCCATTGAGACACAATATGAAAGCAACAAAACCTACCACATGTCTCTCATCAAATGTAGTAGAAGCCACCACATGTCATCTTTTGTAAGAAACTAATATAAGTCCCAAAAACTTTTCAAAGGTAGTTAAAATCTCAACAAAAGCCACCACATGTCAACCTCTGTAGGATTCTCAAGAGGCAAGCAGAAGCTGCCACATTTTCCATTGTAATTTTGTAGAGAGTGATGCATGTCTGCATCTATGATTCTAAATTTATAATAGGTTTCAAAGCCTATATCAATAAACATTTCTCATAGAATCTAGAGAATGTGCCATGTGCCCCTTGCAAAAGTTTGGTGGAAGCTGACAAGTGTCAATCTCCACAATTTCTCCCTCCTATTTCTTGTTTTCATAAAGACTATGGTGGACCCCCAGTGAGTTTCTAAAGAAAGTAGAATGTGCAATGTGTCATCATCTACCTGACTCTCAAAAGACAAGTGGAAGCTGTCACCTATTCATTTATAACTCCATAGAGAGTGACACGTGTCTGCGTCTGAGTTTCAAACAAGTTTATAAGCTTCTCCTAAGCATTTTCTAGAGAACAATGGAGACTACCACATGTTATCATCTATGAGAATTTAAAATAAGTCTTGAGTGTTTTCAAAGGCTGCTAAAGTATAGTGGAGACTACCACATGTCATCTTCCACTGGACTCATAAAAAATGTTTCTAAAACCTCTAATAGCAGTGGAAGCTACCACGTATCCTCACCTCTTTTTAAGCAGATGTTGCCACATGTCAATTTCTTATTAGAAAGTGACCAAAGAATAAAGAGGTAATTTAAGGACCTGATTCAATAGCCAAAAAAGGAGGAAGGATGAAGAAAAGAACTAGAAATATACACACATGAGATATGTTTCAAATGACGACAGACCTGAGGACACCAAATTGGTGGCAATGAAGTGTCTATTGATTTTTACAGACTTAAGTGTGATAGCCCTAATCATTGTAAAGTAGAGGAAACAATACAAAAGATTTGGAGTATCAACACAGTGTTTAGATCTGATAGACCTCTTGAACCTAAAAACGTGGATGCAGATTTCTCAAGCCTTTAAAAGACATGACTTGTTCAGGAATATAAGTAAAGTGAACAATGGTGCAATCAAGAGATGGAACTAAGAGGATCATCTAGTTCCAGGGGATGATAGTTGAGTTGAAATGTAGAATTAAAAGTACATTCAAAGCATTGCATGCATAGTATGAGCTATTCCATGGGATACACGTGCCAAACCTCTCTCGACCTCTATATATTGTAATCTCTCTAATTGTTAAGGGGATATTTTTTCTACCATAGAAGCAAAAACTCTACCCAAATTGAAAGGCATTTACTAAGACTTTGAGTTCAGATTGTTAATCATTTTTCTTCATTTGAATAAGGAAGCAAGTGACCTTTTTAGACTTTGTGCTGGAAATAGCCTGTGTTATTTAGGGAATTGGTCATATGTCTATTTCCTAAAAGCATTCTTGTTCATTTGATCTAACAATTAGAACTAGTAGAAGTGGTTAGGAAGGTGTCCTAAAGACCAACTGTGGGATGACTTTGTGCCCCCACAAGTACCTTTAGTGTGTTTGTAATTTATTTTTCCTATGTAAAGGACCTTGGGATGACTTTGTACCCCCATTGTTCTTCGTATCTCTCTGATTAGGTAGTTAAGGTGGAGACTTTGTGCTACATCTTATATTGCTGGTTACTTTATACTTTGGTTATCGGTTACTTGTTCCTTGAAAGGACTCCTGCTATTTCCTGCCAAAATACTTTTGAAAGAAGAGAAGTGCCTTCAGTGTTTCCCAAGATTTCTCTTTTGTTTGTTAGCTTCATCTCTGAAAAAAGAGAGATGGATGGTTTGTCCTACCCTTGTGTCTTATTTTCTACTTACATATATATTATATAGCTTCGTATACTTTATAGGGAACCTCCCCTTAATGAGAGGAGAGATTTATCCCCTTTTGATGTAGTAAACCTACACATCTGGCCAATTAATCTCCCTATTACTATGGTGATAGGACCTATTTTGCTCACCAGTAAACTGGTCAACAAAATATTCACCCAACAGTTTTTGGTAACTCTGCTGGGGATCAAATGCACAGTTTAAAGCCTCAATTTTGAAGCTAAAGTAGGACTGGTTCTTTCCCATTTTTCTTCTATAATCTGGCAACTTCACGCTATACCAGAAGCCAAAAAGCCTAAGGTGTTATTGACCCTTTTCTTGAGTTGGTGCAACAAAGCAATTTTGAGTTGTTTCCTCCACAACCTCACCTTCAACGAACTAGGAGTCTTCCTCCTACCAACACTAGGTCACCAACACAAGGCAGAGCAACTTTTTCTACCATTAGCAGAACTTTGCATATACATACACCACCTAGATTTGTTATCCCTACTTTCAATAATCAAATCATGGTAGTTTAAGGCCCCTAGGGTAACTCTTTTAGCCCACTCAATCTTACTCCACCCCTGTATGAGATTCCACACAATTTAATGAAGAATTTCTCCAAATTCTTTGGTGATGGAAAGGTTCACCTTGATGAACACATTACAGCCTTTAGCATAGCCTGCAATGTGACAGGTATGGAATTTGAGGACATGGTAGTCAGACTATTCGTGAAGACGTTGCAAGGTACTATTGTGGATTGGTTTTACCATTTGCAAGCTAGATCAGTGACTGACTTGGACACACTCAAAGCCAAGTTTGAAGCCAGATTCAAACCTATAAAAGATGCACATGCCCTTCTATCCTAGCTCACACAAATGAAGAAGGAACCTCATGAGCCAATGAGGGATTTCATCAACAAATTTGATAAGTAGAGGAATAAGATCCCTACAATTGCTCAATTGACCCCTAAAAACCTCAAGTGCTTCTTCATCAACTCATAATTGCCTGAAGTGAGTTTTCTACTAAGATGTGCTGGCTAGATAGACCTTGTTGAAGCTCAGGACTTTGCTACTAAGGTAAAATATGACCTTATCTTGGTTGGGAAGATAAGGAGAGATCCAAACAGAGGTAAATCTTCTTCATCTTCTAATTACTCATCTATAGCCAGTACTGATCCCATGGTGCAAAAGCTAGCAAAAAATTACTAGATCTTAGAAGACAAATGGCCCAAGGGATGTCATCCACTCTACATATAGAGATATCCCAAGGAAGACGTTCCAGAATAAGACATACCAAGCCAATGCTACTAGGGGTCAAGGGCAGCCAAATCATCTTCCTCCCCTACAGAGGAACCCTGCCATTAAAGCTCCTCCAACCAACTCAGCGGTTGGATATCTTGAAGCTGACTCAAGTTTCTCATTCCAACCTGAGTTAAACCCTAAAGATGATGCTAATATCTTCACCGAGGAAGAAGAAGAATTAGCTGGTGACTCCAACATTGGTTTCCTAAACTATCAGGATGAACCCAAAAGTGAAAGCAATGTAATGGAAGGATCATATGTTGTGTTCACCCAGTCTAAGAATCAATCAGCTCAAGAAGCTAATAAAGAGAAGATGGAGGAGCTACCTCAACTAGCAATTTCAATTTCTAAGTGTGGAAGTACTCTACCCATTTAGCCAAAATATTTGATGACTGCAAGAAAGTTAAGTACACCAAATATCCCTACACCTTTTACTTCAAATCCACAGTCCAATTCTCCTCTTGACAAGAATAAAAAGGATGAGCTCCCATCCTCTATTCCTAGCTCATTTTAGACATTTGACATTATTAATCATATAAATAAAGCCAAAGTTCAAATGTCTAATTTTGAATTCCTGCAGTCCAACCTTGATCAATTGGATAAATTGGTTCAATGTGTGAAGAACCAAAACATCCCAACAAGACAAGAAGCTAAGAAAGCAACTCATGATCCCCCAAGGAACATGTCTATCCCCAAACAATCTTGTCATTTCTCTTCTTGTTGATCTTGGGAAAATAGAGCCTTTATATGTATCCTTATTAATAAATGGATATCAGCTAAACAATTATATCATTGAATCTAGAGCTTTGAAAAATGTCATGCCTACCAAAGTGGCTAAATCCCTTGGCCTTACACTGACCAGGACATTTGGTAGATGTTTCTCCATGAAAAACAAGCAAGTACCATTGCTAGGGCAAATTAAGCATGCCCAATTTGTATTTGTGGCATTCCCAGACAAAAGAATCAAGATGACTGTCTTGGTGGCTGATGTCCCAGCATCTTATGGCATCCTTCTTGGCCAAAATTTTTGCAAAGATGTTGGTGGTGAATTAAATATGGACTTGTCTAAGGCAAGAATCCCAGTCAAAGGTGTCATGAAAAAATTGCTTCCTAAAAAGGAAATAAAATATGTGGTCACCCAATCATCAGTACCTAAAGCTCAAATTTTGTTTGAATCTTCAAGCATGGGTAACTACTTTCTATCCACTAAAGAAGTTCATGAAATGCCTGTTAAAGCTCTCAAAGGTGACGACCTGAAGGTTAGTTTAGCTGGAACAATGGAAGAATCTCCACCTCCAAATGAGGAATAATCCAAAGGAAAATCAGTGTCTATTGAGGTATGGATCCTCAAATTTGATGGCAGCTATTCCTCTACTAGTTTAAGAGCCAGAGTTGTGTTGATATCTCTACAAGGAGATATTTTTCCTTCATCTTACAAGTTTCAATTCAGCAACACTAATAACAAAGCTAAGTATGAATCCCTATTGCTTGGATTAAGGGACACTCAGAACAAAGGTATCAAGCTTCTTCATGCTAAAGGAGATGTTGAACTGGTGGTTGTTAGGTAAGAAACCTATATCAGACCAAAAATGAGAGATTTCACCATTATCACAATCTAGTCTAGGACCAAATTGAAAACTTTGATGCTTTTAGCATCTATACAGTCTCTAGGGAATTCAATGATAGAGCTGAGCTTTGGCTATCTCAGGCACTCTTTTTGGTTCCCCACTCAGATTTCAAAGGAGATATGTACACTATTGAACTGGTCTCTCAACCAAGTGTACCTAATAATTCCAATCATTGGTAGGTGTTCAACAATGACAACTAAATCATTGCTTTCTTAGAGCAAAAGGATAGTTTTGAATGGTTGTATTTTGAAGGTAGCAAACCTCAAGAGCCCAAACTGACCCCTAAATCAAGTTCAAGCATAGATGGAGAGGTCATGTAACTTAAAGGGAATAAGATCCCCAAAGGCCTGGTCTCCCTTGAGAAAATATTTGATAAGCATGACAAATTCATCAAATAGTAGTAAATAGAGGCAAGCTCCTCTCAGGGGTTTGATCAAGTAAATCTAGGTACTAAGGAAAACCCCAAGATGGTGAACATTGGGAAGTGCTGCAGTCTTGAGGAAAGATTCAAGTTTACTTTTCTACTCAGATAGTACATGGACATTTTAGCATACTCCTATGATGTCCTGAAGTCACTTAGGCCTGATGAAATCTGACATGACATCCCTCTGAAGGCTAACTCAGTGCCTTATAAGTAAAAACATAGGCAGTATAATCAAAAGATGTTAGGTACTATTCTATCTGAGATATAAAAGATGTTAAATGCTAGGATCATTTTCCCAATATATCATTCTACATGGATTGCAAACATAGTCTCTGTGAGGAAGAAGAATGGCAAAATTCACCTTTGTGTGGATTTTAGGAATTTGAATTAGTCATCCTTGAAGGATAACTATCCTTTACCAATCATGGATTAAGTACTTCAAACATTGACTAGTTCAGAGATGTTATCAATGCTAGATGGTTTCTCAAGATACAATCAAGTTGAAGTTGATGAAGTAGACCAGCATAAAACTATGTTCACCACACCTTGGGGGCACCTTCGCCTATAAGAGAATGCCTTTTGGCTTGATAAACACTGGTGCCACCTTTCAAAGAGCAATAGACCTCACTTTCAAGGATGAGATGGGAAAGTTCATTGTAGTTTATCTTGATGACTTGACTATTTTATCTAAGCATTACCCAGATCATGTGTGCCATTTACAACAAGTGTTGGAATATTGTCATCAAAATGGCATTTCCTTGAACCCCAAGAAGTCAATTTTTGGAGTAATAGAGGGAAAACTTCTCAGACATATTATGTCAAAAGAAGGCATAAAAATTGACCTTGACAGAGTCAGGTCTATCCAAGAGCTTACCTTGCCTACAAGTAAGACTACTATTCACTCTTTCTTTGGAAAGGTGAATTTCTTATGAAGGTTCATCCCTGAGTTTTTTGAGAAGACTAGACATATTGTAAACATGAGGAAGGGAAAGCCCACCTTCAGCTGGACTAATCAAGGTAAGTCAATGTTTAAAGATATCAAGACTGCCATTGCTCATGCCCCAATTTTGGTTTGTCCAAACTATAACAAAGAGTTCACCATGTATAATTATGCTTTAGAACACATATTATTAGTGATTCTAGTTCAAAAAAATAGAGAAGGTATGGAGTCCCCCATTTCCTTTATGAGTTGTCCTCTCAAAGCTCATGAGCTGAAGTGCTCGAATATGGAAAAGCATGCTTATGTAGTGGTGAAGTTGGTAAAGCATTTCTGCTTTTACATCTTGAATTCACGTACTACTACCTTGGTTCCTGACACAATAGTCAAATCCATAATAACTCAGTAGGAGTTTGGGATGAAAAGAGGCAATTGGGTTGCAAAAATTTAAGAGTTTGATCTGCTCATCAAACCAACAAAGTTGGTTTAGGGAAAAGGCTTATGCCAATTAATTGCTGACAATAAGCTAGAAGGAACAAAGCATTAAAATTAGAAGTAAAAGTGCCAATAGTCATCTTTGTCTGTATCGCTAATGAGTGGTATTCAGGTATTGCTCACTTCCTTACTTATGGTGAATGTCTTGCTCACCTATCTTATAAAGAGAGAAGGACTATCCAGTTGAAAGTTACAAATTTTGTGCTTTGGGACAATGGCCTATATAAGAGGGGCCTTGATGGAGTGTTCCTTCACTTCGTGGACAAGGAGTAGCAAAGCCAACTTTTGAGATCCTTCCAAAATCAAGCCTATGGAGGACATTTTTTTGCTCTTATGACTGCCCATAAGGTCCTTCGAGCCAGATATTACTAGCCTACTCTTTTTCAAGATGCATACAAATGGGTAAGGAAATGTGAACTATGCCAGTAATTTATTGGAAGACCCAAGATAGTTACCCTGCCTCTCAAGCTAGTAGTCATAAAAGAACCATTTCAACAATGGGGCCTCAATTTTATTAATGTTTTAAACCCATATTCAAGCACTTGACATGATTATGTCATCACAACCATAGACTATTTCACCAAGTGTGTGGAAGCAATTCCAACTAAGCATGCTACTTTAGAAGTAGTGTGAAATTTCCTGAAAGAGAACACCATTTCCAAATTTGGGGTCCCAACTAAGATTGTCACTAATAATGTAGCTTGTTTCACTTCCCAAGAGATCACTCAATTCTATTTCTACTATGGAGTTACACTCTCCCACTCATTTGATTACTTTCCACAAGGGAATGGACAAGCTAAATCAAGTAATAATAACTTGGTGACTATCATCAAGAAGCTGGTTGATGACAACCAAAGAACATGGCACAAAGCATTGATTGATGCTTTGTGGGCTGATAGAATTACACCCAAAAGGGCAACTATTATGTCTCCTTTCCAACTTCTTTATGGTATCAATGCTGAGATACCAATCACCTTGGAATTACCAGCATTTAAAATGGTTAAGGTAATTTAAGATCAAATGTATGAAAGCACACTTGATAAGAGAATTATGTGCCTAACTAAGCTAGAAGAGCAGAGAACTATAGTGGTGGACCGAATCACAGTCCATCAAAGCCTAGTGAAGAAACTCTTTGACCAAAAAGCAAAGAGTTGAGATTTCCAAGTTGGAGATCAAGTCTTGCTTTGGGACAAGAGAAGAGAACCAAATGGAATGCATGGAAAATTTGATTCCCTGTGGAGAGGCCCTTTTACTATTGATAAGCTCAAAGGTGAAAATAGCTTCCTATTGAAATATCAAGATGACACACCCTTTTCTCTCCCTCATAATGGGTAGCATTTGAAGCACTTCAACTGTTGAAGTATCAGATGAAACTGTTTGTACATATGTATATTTGTATAGTCTTTTATGCTTTACGCTGTTTGTTTTCATTTTTTTTGTCACCTTTCTTTCTGGGTAGCATGACTTCATAGTCTAATGGCACACTTCAAGGCACTAGAGATTTTTGTTTCTACTCCCCTCAGTTGTTCCAAGTTCTCATATGAAGGAAGTTCCCAAATAGGAGCTAGCTGTTGTCCTCCAAAAAATGTCACTCATTTTTAGGACAACATATAAGTTATTTTGGTCTTGCAAAGACCAAAATATCTCTTCTCATTTCAAAAAATTGTTCTACGCTTTGAAAATTGGGAACTATTCAAGCTTTTTCAATCAAAGGACTAATGGTTCAACATGTTTAAAGGCTTCTACAGGGAGGTTCAATCAAAAGAATTAGTTTCCAACACTTAATCATTTTTAGGATTGGTTCAGTACCTTAGTTTAAAGGTTCAATGTCATTAGCAAGAGTTAAGCGCTTCATCAAGATTCAACAGGTTCAAGGTTCAATGGGTTCAACACATTTGGTTCAATGAAGATTAAAAGGACTTAGTCGAAATAAGGGAATGAACCATTGAACTGTTGAACCAAAGTTGGTTCAATTGGTCAGTTCAAGTGACAAAGTTTAAAGGAGTGCCCCAAGAGTCAAAGACACAAGTGCCCTTACAAAGGGAATTCCCATGGAAAAAAGTGACAAAGGCAAACAAATAGACTGAGACAAAAGCCTAAAAAAATCATGTAGACACTACCAAGTGTCATCTTCTGAGCCTTATTTCACTTTGATTCTAAGAGCTGTAGAAGCTGCCACATGTCTTTCATCAAAGTCACAATGGATGTTGCCATGTGTCATCCATTGAGACATAGTATGAAAGTAGTGGAACCTACCACATGTCTCTCATAAAATTTAGCAGAAGCCACCATGTGTCATCTTTCATGAGAAACTAATATAAGTCTTGAAGACTTTTCAAAGGTAGCTAAAAGCTCAACAGAAGCAGCCACGTGTCATCCTCCACAAGATTCTCAAGAGGCAAGCGAAAGCTACCACCTTTTATATTGTAATTCCGTGGAGAGTGACACATGTTTGCATCCACAATTCTAAATTTCTAATAAGTTTCAAAGCCTATATGAATAAATATTTCTCATAGAAGCCATCGAATGTGCCACATGTCCCTTGCAAAAGTTTAGCAAAAGCTGACAAGTGTTAATCTCCACAATTTCTCCCTCCTATTTCTTGTTTTCATAAATATTGTGGTGGACCCATAGTGAGCTGCTAAAGAAATAAAAATGCCTCATGTGTCATCATCCACCTGACTCTCCAAAGACAAGAAAAAACCACCACCTATTCATTTATAACTCTATAAAGAGTGACACATGTTTGCGTCTAAGTTTCAAACAAGTTTATAAGCTTCTCCTAAGAATTTTTTAGAGTGAAGTAAAGACTTCCATGTGTTATCATCCATGAGAATATAAAATAAGTCCTAAGTGTTTTCAAAGGCTACTAAAGCATAGTGGAGACTGCCATGTGTCATCTTCTGCCAAACTCATAAAAAATGTTTCTAAAACCTCTAATACTAGTGGAAGCTACCACGTGTCCTCACTTATTTCTATGCGGATGCTTCCATGTGTCAATTTTTTAGTGGAAAGTGACCAAAGAATAGAGAGGTAATTTAAGGACCCAATTCAATAGCTAGAAAAGGAAGAATAATAAAGAAAAAAAAATAGAAATATCCACACATGAGAGATGTTTTAAATGATGGCAAACTTGAGGATGCCAAATTGGTGGCAATGAAGTGGATGTTGATTTTTATAGACTTAAGTGCAAGATCCCTAATCACTATGAAGTAGAGGAAACAATATGAAAGATCTAGAGTATCAATAGAGTGTTTAGATCTGATAGACCTCTTAAACCTAGAAATGTGGATGCAGATTTCTTGAGCCTTTAAAAGACATGACTTATTTGGGAATAAAGGTAAAGTGAACAATGGTGCAATGAAGAGAGAGAACTAAGAGGATCATCTAGTTCTAGGGGATGACAGATGAGTTAAAATTTAGAACTAAAAATACATTCAAAGTATTACATGCACAACATGAGTTGTTCCATGGGATAAATGTGCCAAACCTCTCTTGACCTCTATATATTGTAATCTCTTTGATTGTTAAGGGGATTTTTTTTGACTATAGAAGCAAAAACTCTACCCAAATTGAAAGGCATTTACTAAGACTTTGAGCTCAGATTGTTATTCATTTTTCTTCATTTGAATAAGAAAGCAAGTGACCTTTTTAGACTTTGTGTTGGAAATAGCCTATGTTATTTAGGGAATTATTCATATGTCTATTTCCTAGAAGCATTATTTTTCATTTGATCTAACAAGTAGAACTAGTAGAAGTGGTTAGGAAGGCTTCCTAAAGACCAACTATGGGATGACTTTGTGCCCCCACAAGTACCTTCTGTGTGTTCACATTTTCTTTTTCCTATGTAAAAGACCTTGGGATGACTTTGTGCCCCCATTGTTCTTCGTATCTCTCTCATTGGGCAATTAAGGTGGAGACTTTGTGTTGCATCTTATATTTTTGGTTACTTTGTACTTTGGTTACCAGTTACTTGTTCCTTGAAAGGACTCCTATTGTTTCCTGCTAGAATACTTCTGAAAGAAGAGAAGCGCCTTCAATGTTTCCCAAGATTTCTCCTCTATTTGGTAGCTTCATCTCTGAAAAAAGAGAGATGGATGGTTTTTCCTACCCTTGTGTCTTATTTTCTACTTACATATATATTATATAGCTCTATATACTTGATAGGGAACCTCTCCTTGATGAGAGGAGAGTTTTATCCCCTTTTGATGTAGTAAACCTACACATCTAGCCGATCAATCTCCTTATTTCTGTGGTGATAGGACCTATTTTGCTCACCAGTTAGTTGGTCAACAAAATATTCACCCAATAGGATTCATCCATAGGATTTACTATGAGATAAAACCAAGGAAAAAGGAAGCCCAAAAAGAAAGCACAACATGGAGCATTGATCCTTCTATATGGATCAGTGATGAATGGACCCTAGTACCACAAAAAAACAAGAAGTCTCTCTAGAAGATGAGAGGGGTGACTTTGGAAGACATAAAGGAACACCTAAATCTCAAGATCACCGTAGAAGGAGAATTATCCCCTTTGGGCTCTTCTAATAAGTGCATGAAATTTGTGTCAAATACTTACCCTGGTGTAAAGAAAAAGAAGGGGAAGGCACATGTTTTGGTGCCCAAGATGGTTCTTTATGACATAAAGTAGGAAGAGGAGGAAGAGGAGATGGAGGAATATATAGTTAGGAGGGGTCTATATATCATAACTAAATAAGATGACTCCTCATCAAGAAAAAATGCCCCTTCCCCACCACCTCAAAATGAGGTGGAGAAGAAGATGTAGAGATGGAAGAAACTCAGATCTAGTGAATCTAAGATATAGAGGGTGTAAGAGCTATAGGATCAAAGAGAAGAAATGACAAAGGTTAGGGTGTTGAAAGAGGTCATTGTGATGGTTGAGGTTGAGGAGTGAAGGGGAGAAGAGGAGTGCAAGCCAAAAAATATGAAATGAAAAAAGGAAGAAATGGGGAAGGAAGGAGAAATAGGAGAAGGGCCTAAATAAGAAACACATGCAAGCATTCCAATTGAGGAGTTGAAGTGTAAGTGGGAGGACATGGGCCTACCCCAAGAACACATCAATGTGGTGATGAATGTACACCACAAGGGAGAATCCATGAGGGCTAAGGGTATGTCCCAAGTGGAAATATATCAAATAGAGGCCAAGGAGATAGATGAAAGAGAAAATAAATTCAAGGCACAAACTTTATAGAGGAAGGATGAAAAGGAAAAGGCTAGGAAAGAGGAACTAAAGAGAAAGGCTAAAGAAGAGAAGGCTTTGAAGAAGGAAAAAGAGGAAAAAGTGGCCCAAGATGAAAGGGCTAGGATGGTGAAATAAAGAGAAAAGAAAAAGTTTACTACTAACACATATCCTCTAGAAAAGGTGCATAACACCTCCACTATAATGATAAAATAAGTTACACAATAGGTGTGCCCTAGTCTAGAAGGGATACCTAAAGATAAAAAAGTTGATACTGGTGCCTTAGAAAAATAATCAGAGAAGGAAATGGATAAGGTGGAAAAGTCCACTAAATAACCCCTATGAGAGAAATAATATGGTAGTGATTCAAGTACCGAATAAGAATTCTAGCAAAGAACCATAATAAGAAGAAGAAAGAGAGGAAGAAGGCATTGGAGGGAGCACTAGTGCCAATTAAGAAGAGAAGGAGCTAGTAGAATAAGAGGAGTATGAGCTAAGCTATAGGGAAAAATTATAATGGGGATTCATAAAAGATGACTTTTATATAATGGAATACATTCCCTCAAATATTTACATAACCCTAACATGCCATAAAATTTTTTGGGTGCTATATTTCTACATGGACAAGCCTGAGTTTGAGGTTTTGACAAAAGAACATCAACACACCAAGAAGCTAGAATAAGGATGAGATTACCAACTCATAAATACTTGAAATATGAACCCCATGAGGTTGGTTAATTAAATCCTCAAAAATACCTCTAAAGTGGTGTATAGGACCATTTTCAATGATTTTCATGACACGAAGTAGAAAGGCATTATGCTCAAAGTAGAGAAGGAATTAAAGGTAATGAAACTCAAAATATAGTAGTTGTTCAAGAATGTAGAAGAGGTGAATCCATCCATTTTGGATGGTATGGATACCTTGAAGATGAAAGATGTTGACAAAGTTTATGCATTGGTTGAACAAATGCTTCCCTAAATGAGGTTGATGCTCGAAGAGTAAGAAGAACCCTATGAGGCCATAAAAAGAGAGCTAAACAAAAATATCAATGTGGCAGAATACCTCTTCACCAAAATAGAAGAGGGAATGGAAGAATCAGATGTAATCTTTTATAACTTCACCACACAAATATTGGTCATCAATGTGTGCCTTAAAAAGGCAAAGGAGGAGAAAGATGCCTTGGTTAAACACTCTTTCATAGTGAGCTGGACTAAGAACTTGAAAATGATGACATAGGTCAATGAATTAAACACAAAGCTAAAGACCCAAGAACAATAACTATAATACCTCTTCCACACCTTTCAAATAAAATCAAGTGAGCAAGGGGACATTCTAAATGGTGGGGTAAGGCAAGTAAGGGAAAGGCTTAAATCCTTGAGAAAAGAACTAGAAATCATAGACATGCTCACCATTGAGGTTGTATTGAATGAAGTAGAGGATATTATTGAAGAGATCAAGCTCGATATATAGGGGTTCAAAAACTTTAAGGTATAAATGGATAAGGATGCACCTAAATTTTGCACACCAAAAGCACTAAAGGACTAGTCTAGGGTAGACTAGTAATTTTGTATGGGGTAATATTGGCCCCCTTTTTTATAACTTACCTAGTGGACCACACTAACTCAACACATCTTGGCATATGATATTCATGTAAATTATTAGATTTTTATAACCATTAGCACCATATGGAAGAATCTTTTATGGTCTTACACTAGCTGCTAAGTAGTTGCTTAGCACTAAGGTGTGAAGGAGAATCTTGTTGAGTGCTTACATGTGGTGTTTAGAGAGTGTGGGTGTTATAGTAGTGGAAATAGTGGCATAAAAACCTCCATCAATACGTTAACATCCAACATGCACCCATCTAACCTAGTAACAATATGTTCATCTACCTATATAAAGGAGCTTGAACCTGAAGACTAGGGAGGTGATTAATATAGTGAATCTCTACTAAAATAAAGATCCACCATTAATATCTTGTTATTATCATGAACTAGGTTATAAATTTTGAATATATATCCCAAACTTCCCTATGAGCCACTAGGCATGAGTAGTGCAAGATGAACACATGCTTTGTTTATAGAATTTGGACATTGTATAGAATGGTTTACTTATCATACTAGTTATTGATTCCTTTATTATAGTTAGCACTATGATATGTTTGTGACTTAGGTTTATGTGAGTAATGCTTTATTTTATTTTCTTTGAATGTATTATGGTGTAAAATTTCATCCTTGGTCACTAATGGTATCCCTATGCCATATAATGACTTTGGCCTACCTATAAAGTAGACTAAGTTTTGAAACCAACATGCACTAAGGCCCTAATACCCATGACTAGAGTGTTAACCTAAAGAATGAACACTTAAACCCAAGCCATTCCAATGACTCGACTAAACACCTAAATGATTCTTAACTTATTATCCCCATAACTTGCACCATTAAGAGCCTGTCTAGCCAGATATGAACTTGCACCATAAGACTTATGCCCTTGAGAAGACTCATTCCTATTGAACTTACCTATAATATTTTAGTACCAATAGACTACCTTAGTCTATTTTTATAATGACTTAATCCCATTAAAACCAGAGTTATGTCATGTTTTAACTAGCCCAACATGGGCATGATTCCTTTGTTAATGCACTTCAGGTGAGTGCATAAGGCTTGCACCTTATGTGGAATTAATGCCATCATAGTATTGTGATAAATGTTGTGCACCAGACCCTATTATGATTTCCCCTAGCTATACCAAGTATAGAACCAACTTGGCTTGACTACTAAGCGCATGACTAAGCATAAAAGCTAAATAGGAGAAATAAACTACAATAGCAACTATGGGCCAAGATGATAAAGTGAGGTTCTAGTAATACTCTAAGTAATTTTAAGGATGTGTATGGCCCACATGAAGGCTGGACAAGCATCTAAATAGGCCCTAAGATAGCTCTAGGGATAAACTATGGATATGTGGTCTTAAGTAACACTCTTAGCATTCAAGCATCATTTTTATATGATTACATCCCCCCCTCCTTATTCTATAAATATAACAAAGTTAAATTAATAGGATAAATGAAAAATAAACTTACCTAGTTTACGTGTGTGAAGCATGCTCCATTACATATCATTCAAATGAAACATGCATAGATCATTCCTTAATAGATATCAAAATCAAATTCAAAACTTAGTAAATAGATAGGAGAGAGGAAATTGGTGAATATACCTAATTAGGTATGGAAACTAATTCATAAACTTGGTGACATCCTATGTGTGTATATGTATATAATGATCAAATCAATGAATAACTTGGACTATGTTGATGTCTTACTCAATCCCCATGTGTGGGTAGATTAAGAACTTAATATAGTTTTAACTCCATCATTACTCACCCCTACTTGGTGGATCATGACCTTTGAATAACTTGGATAGGATTGATGGCTTGTCCAACCCTATTATGCATGTGGACCAATAACTCAAGTAAACTATGACTCCATCATTGCTTACACATATGTAGTAGATGTATATGAAATTAAAATTATGTGATGTAACTAAAACTATATAAGATGGCTCTAGGCCACTTAGAAAATCTAAAGTGTAATATGGCTCTAGACTATTCAAGAATCTAAGATGACTGTAGGCCACTCGAAAACGTATGATGGCTCTAGGCCACTCAAGAAGGATAACTACTACAGATGAATTAAGGCATAAAATCTAGTTTTTTGGGTGTGAATGGTGTCTAGATTAAGAACATAGAGAATTGAATGAAGTTTGCCATTCCATTTGATCAACTGGAGAAAAAGTGAGCACATGAAAATAATGTATCATGCACATGCCCCCAAATTTTACATCTGTGCATATGGATTATGGATTGAACTTTTAATAATATGTATTTGAGTAGCTAAAATTGATTTGGAAATGATTATTCCATGTATGATGCCCTGAACATAAACAAAATAGTATGAATCTATGCTAAAATGAGAAAAAATGGTAATCTCTAAATAAACCTATGCAAACTTGAACCATACATATTGTAATTTTATGGCCAATCTAGAATTTATCAAAACTAAGGATACTAGATAGTAGTATAATAGCTAGATAGTAGTGATGGTGGCACTAGTGTCCCACTTTGGGCACTAATATCCAACTCTCCTAATTTTTATGTAACTAAAACTTGTCTGTATGTGACTATTTCCCACTGTGTTCTCCTGAAACTGATTTCTATATTTTGTGCCTATGTTAAAAAATATACTCTAAGTGCATTTCAATATCCTAATCTCTATGACAAACTCTATGAATTGCCCCTTTTTTGAGGGGAGGTTTTTAACTTGTGTAAGAATTTTCCTAGAAAAAAGATTTGTATGATACATGCTATCTTGAGCATATATGATATCTACATAATAAACCAATACAATGTTCATACATAACATTATAATGTAGGATAATATGAGAATAGGTTTGTAATGTATAATATATGTTATATATTACATTCATAAGGTTGTCAATATAGATACAACAATGTATATGAATAATAAATATAAGCAATAAACCAAGTAACTACTTGGGGGATGGGACAAGATGTACATCAAGGCACCCAAGGAGGAAGGGGATATGCATGAGGTCCTTTAAGACATCTAAAACTAAAGTGTGCAACAAGTAAGAAACAAGTGTCATGGACATGATGCATGCATTACATCATACATAAAAAGCACATGAGACACACAAAGTAGGCTAAGGGGCCATAATGTAAGGAAAAAGGACACATGTCACTAAATATAGTAAAGAGATACATACAAGGACATGTTCAAATGTCCACATACATAAAGAGCAAGTAAGTTATCTTAGAGCCACATGGAAGGACATGTTTAAATTTACACACACAATCAAGAATGCACACATAAGGACATTAATAGATGTCCAAATCATACATATAATGAAAGGAAGTGGGGTACATCCATAAAAAAATGGCATATTAAAATTCCCTTGAATAGACATAAAATTATAGAGACATAATCAAGTCTAAACTAGGAAAGTTAGACATGAAAATATGCACAAACATGTGGTACAAATATGTATAAGATTGAAGATGCACATAAGATGAGTTTAGATTAGTAGTAGTTAATAATGAACTTGAGTAGTATAGGATGATTAATATAAAGATATAAAATGCTAAATCTATGGTGTAGAGTTTATAAAGATGTATCTTGGAAATCAAAATTGTATATAAGATGCCCCCAAATGGGTGAATATATCAAATGAGGAATCTATGTATCTATGTATATGGCCCCAGTGGATATATAGTAGAAAATTTAGATCTATGTGGTGGACCTAGGTCCTATAAGTATCTATAAATGCTTTAAGAAAACAAGTGAAGCATGTATGTATGCTAAAAATTGAATATACCAAGATAGCTAGCATATGTAGTGCCTAGAAAACTTAAGAAATATATACATAGAAAGGTATCCAATATATAATTTGTATTTTCTAAGTAATTATTTGAATGCTTTTGTGTTTGGACATATTGTATTGTTTTTTTATTTTCTTGGATATAATATATGTACACGTAAATGATGAAAATAAATGAGATAATGTAAAACTTAATTTTAGTGTCGTTATAGACCCAAGAGTACATCCATGAGTTGTGTATAATCAAATGGGGGATGTAGTGGGAGGTCATTAAATTTTAGATACTAAATCTATCCAAAATAAAATAGGTCCTCATCATTGCAATCATCATACCATGTAATGTGTATCAGTGTATCCTTATCATTGGCATTATTTTAGATTATGTGCATTTGAATAGTGTGTCACTATACTATATAAAAAAGTTCTCATGTGGTTCTAGGGTAAACCACATTAGACCATAGGGTACTTGTATGAAAAATATGGTTATCATCTATGCCATCATGTATAATTTAAAATAGGAGTCCCTTGTGACTTAATGTCAAACATCTATATGTTCAATTAATTATGGCACTCATCACCTATAACCATGTATTTCCAAGTCTAACCTATATATGAGTGTTTGTGCTCATGACAAAGAGTAATGTGTTGGCCACCTTGGGGCCTCATATAACTAGTAGTGTGACATGTCATATGAAATCTTAACATTGTATAACATGTTGTATCTCACTCTCTTGATGTCCTATATTCTATAAAAATTTGAATGTGCAAGTATTAGGATTTTGATCTATAGAAATATGGGGGATGTATATGTTCTACAAAAAAATTATATAGTCAATGGATCATTTTGTGAGTATATATGTATATTATGTGTCTATAATGGTTATTTTACCATTAATGGTGGAGGATGTGTAATATAAATAGTGTCATAAGCCTTGAGCTTATTCAATTTCTACTGTAATGCTAAACAAGTATCTATATCATGCCTTATAAGCCTATGAAAATGTTAAAATGTTCTACCATCCTATTATGATAATATATTGATGGATCTATGATTAACTATGATAGGTAATTTCATCAATCCTCTGTCAATTAATATCTATAAAATATGATGTGGTCTATCTTATGAATTGTCTTCTTGAATCTGTTTAACTAGGTCAATATACATACATGTAACCATATGTATTGAGTGAGTAGAGGGATCTAATTCTAATGTAATTGAGGGGGTGGGCCTCTAGCTATATGAATTTGAACTAGTGGTGATTATAGTGTGTAAAAAGGCATGAGTGCCTTAGAATCATCTCTATAATCTCCATGGTCAAATAGTGGGAAGCTCAATCCACATAAGTAATCAACAATGCCAATGGGTTTTGGATCATCCTCTATGCTAGACTAGGAATTTGTATCAATTTTATGTATATATAATTCCTCTAAATTAATAATTAATGGTAATTATTATATGATAATCCCATCATCCATAATTTTTGGGGATACTATATTGCAAGAGGGTCCTCCTCTATCATTAGTGAATGTAATTTTCCTATAGGAGGATCTAGATTGGTTGTAATAATAGTGGTGATATATTCCCTAACATCATATGTGTGAATCTAATCGATAAGAATATTATGAGGTAGAGACTCTTTAATAACATGAGGCATATCTTCTAAGGATGTACTTAGTTTGGTAGGATCAATTATTGTAAATATTTGAATGGTTGATTATCTGTTATACAAGTGAAGTATCCATCATGTAAAAAATTGATGCATCTATGCAAGGTAGAGGGTACAACCTCCATAACATGTATCCAAGTTATCTCAAGTAATATGTTGTAGTGAAAATGATTAGGCATCACATGAACCACTACCAATTAATTCTTAAACCACTGCCAATTATAACTTATTTAATAGTAGTGGTATTGGTTTATAGCTAAATAAAGAGTGGTTGATTCTAATCAATAACTGATTATAAGGGTAAATTTTCATTGGAAAATTCTAAATCATCCTCAATTTACTTGATAGTGTTTATGATATATTCAAAGTAAGCTGGTTATGCTCCATGACGAAAATATGTATGATTGAGTGTTTAAAAAAGAATATATTTGAAAATAGTTACATGTTGAAGTAATTCCAATATGGAGATCTTGGCTAGTGTGTTTCTTAACTGATCCACTATATCAAATTATCTATGTTGATCCCTAGGACATGTTCTAGTGTGTTGGATATGAGGAGTAATGGTGGGATTACACTATTTTTATATAGGCTTAGGAGTAATCTTGTTCCATCTAGTAAAAAATTTAATTATAGGATCTACTATTTACTGAGGGTGAGTAATAGAGACAGGATGGGAACAAAGGTAATTAACTATTCTAGGTGGGGGAACAAAATTAGTCTTATGAAATCTCTATCATTTATTAGTAATCGAGGGTAACTCAAAGTAAGCCATGTAATAATGGTTCTCATAGAAGTGAGTCCCAAAAGAGGGTGGGCCAATGTGCATAATAAACCAAGTGATAATGTGATCCATGAGAGGAGTAACATAATATGCATCATTTTACCAATGATAGGTAATAATCATGCAATACAAACCACCGATATTTATACCAAGAAGTAGAAATTGGCTTCCATTATGACAATCACGATGAAAAGTTAAAAATTGAAAATTGAGTATATTCTAGAAATATGAAGTCAAACCTTGATGGTGATGAAGTAAGTTAGGTTTCCCAGATGATTTATTTTTTTAGGGTTATGAAATGTAAGACCTAAGTTATTAAAGGGGTTGAGTATAATAAATCATGATATAAAATATGAAATAAACACAAACACTAATTTTTAATAGAGTTTACCTAATTTGACCCTTCTAAAACTAGTAATAAATGATGCAAACAAGTTCTTAGATGGAACCTAACTGATAGATATAATATGGAGGATACAAACCAAGACAAGAACTGATATGAGTGTTGCATATAGGATACAAATTTATAACCCTTCCTAAATAGTAGTGCCCTAACTAGAAAATAGTACCAATGGTGCTAGTGTCCTCCTTTTGGTACTACTATCCTCTACCTAAAACTACATTGAGATTCTAGGTGCACCTATGTCTGAGACTACCAATTTTTTTTTATGTGCACAAGCTTTAGTTTATTATCTATGACCTATTTTGACTATTTTTTAATGTAAAACCTAGTCTTCCATGTTGTTAGGGAATCCAATTGGCATAATTATAAAAGTTTTAAGTTAGTAAGGTAGGTTGGACACCATCAACATCCTGCTATGATGAGATTTTCTTACATATTAATTCTATAACGAGGGATCAAGTCTGATGGAGTTATCACCACCTAAATGGTGGTGCAAGTGAAAGTGAAGCTATTATGAGTGTCAATTTGAATACTTTGAGTGTGATTGAGACCATAAATATGAGATTAATAATCTTTTAGATGGCTATATGTAGAAATAGGTTAGAATAGGGATTAATAACCTTGATTATTCATAAAATTTTTTGAGTTAGTTTATGTTATATGTATCTTATTTCCATATAGTGAATAAAGGGATAAAATTCATATATTAATACTATTCTGATGCTTGTGTGGGTCTTAAAATATGTCTACACCAACCCTACATGGTTATTGATTTGAAAAGATATCCATTACTGATAAAAGGTGGGAAAGCGAAAATATCACCCAAACTGGGACATTAACACCATTGGAAATATTGTCCAAGTTATGGAGATAATTTTGATTTGGTAGAACCTAATCCACTAGGGGCCAATATGTTAAAGTGATGGTCTAGGACTACTTTAAGGAAGTTTAGGGATGTGTACCCCACATAAAGGATGGATAAGTGTCTAAATAAGCTCTAAGATAGGTCTAGGGATAAGTTTTGGATAGGTGGTCTCAATTAACACTCTTACCACTCAAGTATAATTTTTAGATGATTAAAAAAACATAATGTGTTATCAAGAAAATTAAGTTGGCTAAAAACAAGGAGATAATATTTGGGGGTAGATATGATGACTAGTTTTTTATTATGCCCTTTTATTAGTGTGATGGATGGGTTTATTGTTTAGTCAATGAATTTATCATAAGGATTAAATGAATTAAAAATTTATATCTAGAAAATAAATACCATATATCTTAAAATTTATTTTTTTGTCTTCCTTAGTGAATGTCCTAAATTTTTTGAATACCTAGAAACACCGTAATCCCAAAATTTAAAATTAACTCATCTTGTGTTTTGGAAATATGGATTTTTTAATAAAATTAATAATTTTGGTAAGTTATATGAATTTATAATAATATTTAAAGTCACGTAAAGTATAAAATTCTAAATATTTTAAAAACCTAACATTTAAAACATTAAAAAGTTTTTTTTAACATGCATCGTTGGTCCTTGTAAATTTTATTAGAAGAATATTATTTAAAAAATAAATAATTGTTTAAATGTTATAAAATTAATGAGACATACCATTCCTAAAATGAAACCTAAATTAATTAAATACACAACCAATGACTCTATAAACTTTAAGCTTGTATTCCTACTTAATCTCTCCTGATTTCACACTATCTAAGGTTAGTATCTCATTTCATTATTCTATCCAATTTTTTTTATCTTCAATTCATTCATTTCATCATTTTATTTTTATTAATTTATTTTCTCTTTATTCCCTTCCATTTTAACCATTTTATTTTATTTTTTATATCTCATTCCATTCCTCCAGTGTATGAGTTACCATTCCTTGAATGTTTCCCAACCTTACCCATCATTTTTCATCTCTCATTTTCTAAATTTCAACACCTTATATTTGGAATATATTCGTATTTATAAGGTATTAAAAATAATTTATAAAATTTTTATGACCACTTTGACCCAAACATCTTGTCCACATAAACATTTATTTACCCCAAATATATACATTATAAACTTGTCATTGTTAACTGAAATTACATCCTAAATGTCATCCTCTACCAAAACTAAGTTCATATACATGGTTTTCAAACCAATTTTGGTTCTCAAGAAAATTATTTATAATATTTTATATGGTGAGCTTAGATTCATAGACATTTTATAATTTAGGGAGAGAAAGTCATATGGAAAGTGAACTATGTTGGGTCTATGCATTTTTGCTAGTGGAATTGTACATGTAACAATATTTTGTACTTTTGTTTAGCATTTATACTTGGTATTGGAATGCACAAAATATTATTAATAATATAAGAGGTTGATAAAATATTCTATTGACTTAATAATAGCTAAACTAGATAACTAGTCAAGTAAGAAAAAATTTGGTATCCCTACCCATGCATAAATTGTAGACATAAATAAGGATATTGTATTAAATTATTAGAATACACATAAAGACATGGGTTTGAATATGATAATTTAAACTTTGATAACTAATGAAAGAAAAGGGTCATCAAATCTCCCTATAACTCTAACTATGGGATAATTTAAAGAACTATTTGATATCATAACTATATTGAATAGATGTATGGGTAATTTAGGCATTTTTTTTAATCTAATTATTTGTGTCTCTATATATTTATTTATTTTTATTTTATCTAGTAAAAAACCTAGTTTTACAAGGAATACGAACCATAAAAAGTGTTATACAAAAGTGTAGTAGGCCCCATAGGCCAAAACAACAAAAAACTAGCTAATAAAATCATAGGAGACAAAAACCAAAATTTAAACCAAAAAAAAAAGAAAAATTATGATGGGGGACCCTCTAGTGGTTCCTTATCTTCTTCAATTATTTTCTCAAGTTCACCCTACCTATTATTGTAAACTTTAGCCCTTGTCTTATTACTGGGTCCTTCAATGTCATCTCAAGGGAAGGGTCATCTATGTTATTTTCTATTCTTATTCCTATAGAAGGGTTTGATTTATAGGAGTCATGCTAGGGATCATCGATGGGGGGTCTTCATCACCTTCAAGAGTTGTTTAATGAGAGTCCTCTTCACCTTGTTGGAATGGATGAAAGATTGGATAGTCATGTTTTCTTTCCTATTCAAGGCATTCCCTTATTGAATGAGACCTAAAAGGTTCATCCCCTCCTCATGAAAATTTCTATTGAAGATATCCAACTTCTCTTTATTGTTTTCCATTTCTTCACATAATAGTAGTTTACCTTTATTAGTGACCTCCCTAAAGGTACCCTCATCCAAAATGATTAGTTTGGGCTTAGGAACAAATAACTTCAATAGGAGGTCATCAGTAAAGGTTTTGGATAGGATAACTTGGGAGGTGTCTATATATAGTTATTATTAATATGATAAACAATTCAATAATTGGAGATAGGTGATCATTGAAAAACTCTGTGAGCATTTGATAATATTAGAATCAATTCAATAAATTTATTGACATAATACTTAGTATGATGCATTTCAAATATGAATTAATGGTTATAATTGAATGTCATAGAACATGTTTTCCATCTAATCTAGGCAACATTATAGGTGACAATTTGGGTGATGGTTCTACGTCAATTAGTGGTAGAACTTCTGGGAGCCATAACTTTTGTACCATAGCTCCAATCGACTCACCATTTGAACCATTGGAAAGCTAAGAAGAGGATAAAATTATGACATGGCATGGATATTTTCTTGATGGATTTTAACCCCAAAAAACCCAATGGAAGTGTCCAAAATTTCAATTTTAGTAGTGCAATCTAAAAATAGTAAGTTTCTAAATATAGTAATTCCTCAAATTTTGTATTGTTTTAAATCATGGATGTCGAACCACTTAATCTCCCTCAAGATTGGTAACCCTCCACATCCTATTCCTACCTTAAAAGTATGTATAAATGAAGATGCAACCTAAAATGGAAATTAGACATATCTTCTTAGAGATAAGCATATGTTTGGATCTGCAAATTTTTATGAATAAAACATCTCTTCTCAAAGATATCATTATTGTTATTGTGTTTTTATTATTTCTTGAATAATATTTCAACTAAATATTATGAGTTTTGGATCACCATAATAAGTTGATATATGATAAAATTCCACAACTCACTCATGAGTATGTAAAAAAAAATTGAAGAGTAAATGATGCCTTTACCATGTTGGATTTAAGGACTTTAGAGGGAAATACAACTGCTAGAATTTGAAATGAAGTTTATGCCCTAATAAATAATTTTTTAATTAATTTAATTAAATTTACCATATTTAATTACATTAAAGTTGGAGGTTTTTTGGGTATTCCATATAATCTCCCAATATATGAAAGTGATAAACTTATTATCATTGAACGCAATAGGTAGTTTAGTGAAGTTCATAATAAATGTAATGAGAAACATGTAGTAGAAATATATTTTCATTTTGGCCTAAGTTACTACATGTGAAGGTCTTATCAATATGATTATAACATTTAGAAATCCATGATTGGTTTCCCAAAAAAATTTCACACAAAAAAAGATTATTTTTATAGTAAGAGCTTTGCGAAATACAATCCAAACCTAGTTTTGTATACCAACTTATTTTATAAATTAAAGATTATTGGTAAGACCACAAAGATAAATTTGACATCAAAAATAGAGATTAATAAAGAATTAACCTTGATTAAATTATTTAATTCATATTTTAATGGGTCAAAAAGGTAATTACTAATGATGTGTTGGACATGATTGAACCTCTTTTTTATAAAATAAATGTTGTGCCTGTTCCACTTATAAACTAGTCAATCTCAATGAAACAACATTTTTTTAGAAAGATCAAGGTTTTAGTTTAGGAATAAATTATATGAATATAAAAGTGCATGAATTTATAATTTTTTTAGATCTTAAAAGGCCAAAACTAATAAAACACCACATTTTACTCAACTAACAAGTATAAGATATCCACCAAGAGCCGTCATTAAATAAATTCCACAAGTGGAGGGAGTGATGAATATTATAAAAATAATATGTTTCCATAGAAAACTTGTTCTAATATAACTACAAAACTAATTCCAAATATTTTTATTAGGTGGCCAAAAACTCCTTATCCAATTTCATTTAATGGTTCTCCATTGGATCTCTCCTTATTGATACTACAATTCAAAAATTTATTACTTATAATATAGGTCTATCATAATCCCCAATTAAATAATATGAAGGATCAATGAAATCATCTCTTTTACCTCTCATAATTACAATACAATATTCTATTTTATCTTTGGTTGATTTAACTCAAGTACCTCTTGTACCATATGTCATTTTGGTGTACATTATTCTTGATCATTCTTTTGCATGTTCATAGCCTTCCCAACCTCCTCTCATCTCCATTCTAAGTCCACCAAATATTCATTATTCTTCCCATGTTCCTCCCCATCTTCCACTTCTTTCTTCCACTCCTTCACTAGCCTATCAACAAATTTATATCACATGGATACAAAAGACATTGTTCAACAATCTCTTTACATAGTTGGATATTTTAAATCCAAATATAATCAAGTCATAGTTGATCCAGGTAATTTGTCCTTACCATGGGTTAATCATATGAAAATTAAGAGAAATAAAAGTATTTTAAAGGATGTTGATCTTTAATTTTATGTAATAATAAATCTCTTATAGATCCAAACACCCAAAAAGGCTAAAATAACTTCAATATTAATATCTAAACCTACAAGTTCATAATTTGTAAAAATTACAAACCCATAGTTGATAAGGCTAAGAAACATATGATTCTTGAAAAATATAGCCTAATAATAATACATATTAGGTAATATACCCATGAAGGGGATATTCACAAATTTTTGCATAATTGTAATGAAACTTGTAGAGAGAACAAAATTGGGTAGACAAACCCAAGAAAAACTTGAAGAAAAGGTAAGAAAAGTTTCTACATATATAAATAATTATTTGAATAAGAATAATTTTCCATTATCTTCTCTTCCATAATATGATCTTATCATTGATATTTATAAAAATGCCATTTCCAATGATCGTAAATTCAAAAATCATTTAAGACTGATGGATAATTAGGTAGAATAACATACCATTGATGGAATTAAATAATTTAATGAAATAAGGAGAGCTTATGTACTTTTAAAATAAAATATAACCAATATCATTGAAGAAATCAAAATAGAGTTTTAAAATACATGGCACATTTAGATGCAAATGTCCTCATATAAGAACATATTTTAAGTAATGTGTATGATAATATATTTTTAAATTGGTTTCAAAATGTGGAATGGAAATTAAGTGTTATATAAGGAGATAAAAAATATCTAATAAAATATTTAAAAAATTATGATGAAATCATTACCGAGGTCCATAAATATATTTGGTCTATTCATTGTAAACTAATGAAATATGGAGATGTAGAACCATTCTTGGAAACTAAAATAAAAGACTAATTATTAAAAATGATCAAGGAAGAATTATTTAGTAAAAATAACTTCCATACTGACCTTACCAAATGTAAAAAACATATTCCTAAATTATTTAGGAGGAATGAAGAATTAAACTATATAATAATTACTTGGATGACTAGATTATTAAATAGTAACATTCCCAAATAATAGTCAATTGGTAAAGTAGTCCAAAAAGTTATATCCTTCAAACTAAAATTGGCACAAGTTGAATAAAAAGGACAAATAGTCTCTATAGAAAAACTAATAACTTATTCACATAAAATTTCTACTATTTCTCTATATTGTTTATTATCTTCCTTATTTTTCTATTTCTTCAATGTACTTTTCATAAAGTGATTGTAATTTTTAGGTTTTTAATCTATGTATTTTCACTTTATTAAATGTTTATATTTCCATTTATTTATTGTAAAATCAAAATTTAAATGTGGTTATCTATTAAATTCAAACAATTATGGAATTTGGATAGCTATATATAGTGTTTATAAGACCTATTGTAGGCTCATATAGATATGATTCTATGTTAAGGTGAGGCAGATCATATAAAGAAACTTAAAAAAGAGACAAGAGTAAATATAAAGAAAAGTCTTATGTCAACATGGAAAAACCTTTCAAATAAATAAACTTGTGAAATTAGATAATAAAATTAAAAATAATACCTATCCTGCTCTAGTAAAAACTTAAATCATGTCATATACAAAGAAGAGTCTATGGGGAAATATCTATGAAGTAAATTTCATAACATTGGCATAAAATATTTTATAAATAAAAAATTGTAGAGATCACATTCAATCATAAATCAGATCTTAAATAAAATCCTTTTTACACAAAATAAATAGAATAGTTAAAATCTCATTGAATTTAACTCTTTCATAAATCAAATTAGTTTTACAATCACACTAATTGACTTTTTATTGATCAAAATTACTCAAGCTTTCATAAAACATAATAAATAAAATAAGAATAAAACACCTTAAAATGAAAATTGAATTTCATAGATTTAGTGATTTTGACAAGATACTTATATTACCCTAATAATTCTTAATACAAAATATAAATAGACTCCAAGGGAGAAGTTTATAATGACAAGATGCAAAAACATATGTAAATACAAAATTTTGGAAATATAGTTTTAATCCCATGCATATCCCAAAGGATATAAAAAAAACCCATGGTTGACTTAAATTTTATGGGGGGAGTTGAGATGATGAAGAATCCAAAGCTGAATAGGAAACTGGAGATGAATAGCTTCTTAATCATCTTGTTACATATAGGTTTGCTTACTAAATTTTGAAGGAATAATGCAGCTTTAGAGAATTATTTGTCTATGTATTCCACATCCATAATTAGATGCTAGAAGAGTAATTTACAATTATTTATAAAAAAATTAATGAATCCAAATGGGGTCATGTAGTAATTACTTAAGTGTTTTTTTCCTTTTAATCATGTCCTTAGCATATGAGACTGGCTCAATAAATTCCTCACTATTGCATTGATTAACATGTATAATTTTATATTTAAAGTTTATCATCAAAGGAAAAATATCATATTGAAGTGGTCATATGGGACCAATTTTCCATTAGTAATTATAGATCCATGTATATCATCCTCCTTCAATATTAAAACATTCTTATCTATATCCTTGTCTATGGTTCCAAGTATTGCATGCATTTTTTGTTTCCATTATTGGATACACATATTCGTATTCAGTGACCCTACTTTGACCATATTAATGTCCACTAGTGGCATGATTTATCTGTGAGTACATAAGTAACATTAATTTTTTTGGTGAAGGTGACTAATATATCCTTCAATTATGATATATATTTTAGATAATGTTATATCTAATGGCTCAAGGGATTACTTATTAATTTATATTCAAAAATGTCATGAAAAAAACTATATAAAGGCTTTAGGGCTTGTTCAAAATCAATTAAAACTTTGTTTGAGAATATAGGATTAATATGCATTTAAACCCTCAATTTTTTTTACTTCTTCCATTTCACAACTTTTCAATTCATTTCTTCTATAGCTTTAATAACTTATTGAGATTCCTATTTAAACTCATCATTATCACCTAACCTATTTTTTAGTTTATTGGTCAAAATAAAGAGTTCCTCCTCATTCTTAGAGATGGATGTCTTGGATCCTAGTTTTATTCTCATTCTCGTTACTCTCTTCATTGACCTTGAGGATTGGTCAAACCATATCAAAATTTTAAGATTATATATAGCAACATATCTGACCTCTAAATTCTCCCTAATTACACTTATTGAATTTTATTTTTCCATCCTATAAGGGAAGCATGAGTTGCAGTAATATTAGGTGGAGGTTTGGAGGTGAGATCATGTAAGTATGGATATGGAAGCATTAGTTAGGATAAAATATATGGTAAATGATGGTGAAGTGACCTTGGGTGTAGGAAATGGTCTAGGTGGTGAGCTTAGGGAATTTGAAATGGTAAAGGAATATATAAAAGGGATAGATAATGAAATGTGTAGAATGTAGTGACCATGTTCTTATTATTGTCACTATCTTTGGGATTTGAGATTACTTAGATGATGATGCTTAGAAGTTGTGTCATGACAATGACATGAAAATATGAAGTGATGGTAATAGGGTCCATAATGTGCATTTTCTTAAAAAGAGAGACCTTGTGTGTAAACATAATATTTTTCACTATCATTTATTGATGCTTTCTCTTAAAACATGTCAACATTTAATCTCCCTAAATTCATTCCTTAAAGGGTGACATTATAATTGGTTGGGTAGGTATTTGGTGCTTTATGAGAGATGTTGTTATGTATTTTATGATCATACCATTCCTATACCTAATTTAGATTCTTCATATGTGCCTTCCTACATGCCCATTTACATCTTATTCCATGCAATTTTACTAGTTTCCTCATTTCCTACATCATCTAGGCTAATACTATCTATTTCAAACCTCTTCTATCATTTTAATGTATCAATTTAGATGATGTAGTTATGATATATTTTTTAGTCATTTTCACTACCTAGGCCTAGATGACATAGTTCAATGTCAGCTGATAATTCTTAACTACATTGATATATTCAATGTTGTTAACTTATCCTAGGTTTGGGTATTTTATCACTATATATAATGAATATTTAATTTCAAATATATACATACATTATATAACACTTACCTAATTTATTTTTTGTCACATACCTACCCTAATCACATTTATAGAAGTGATAGGTAGAATCTTATCTTAAAGGAAGCTTGTATTATGTAAGTATTGGAGATTTTATAAGAGGTAATTTATTGTCATAGAGCCTATTTATCCATTATTTTGAGTATTCCCAACCACACCAATCTATTATAAAGAACCATTATCTAAGGGGAAGATATATGCATGATGGGTCCTAATCAAGATAAGTATTTATAACCTTATTATGTTTCATTTAGTAGATAGATACTACTAATTGTTTAATAGATAAATGTGTGTGTGTGTGTGTGTGTGTGTGTGTGTGTGTGTGTGTGTGTGTGTGTGTGTGTGTTACTAAGGATCCTTACCCATTTTTATAATTCTAACACTTCCCTTTTAGTTTACCTTACATACATAAATATTAACATTGCTTGTTTTCAATATATATTAATTACATTAGAGGTATACTTAGAGATGTCTCATTGTGTATTATGTTGCAAGGCTATAGAACCATTTTATTTGACATTGGTGATTAGTTATTCCTCTTAGTAGGTCTAAAAATCCATTAGTCACATCCTAAACATTAATCATCAAGAGATATTTTATCAGCCTTATCTCTATCTTAATATTTATATATTGGATACTTTTAGGAAAATCATAGATTGTGCATACACTCCGGTGAACTTCACATGAATCTTACCATTACCTTTACTCTCTTATGCAACTATATCAACCAACCCAATATAATTTTGTTTTAGTTTTCTCCTTCAGCCAATTGTATCAACCAACCTAGTATAAATTTGTTTTAATTTTCTCTTTCAACAAATTATATCAACTAGCCTAATATAGTTTTGTTTTAGTGTTCTCATTCAACAACCTACATTGGCTAGCTTAACATATTTATGTATCAATTTTATCTTTCATCTAATTACCTCATCTAACCCAATATCATTCTAATTTATTTTCCTTTTATAGCCACATGTATTGCACAACATGGCATAGTATCCTTACTATCTATAAGTGGCATTGACCATCCTAAGTCATTTGGTGTTTGTAAAAATTTCATCAACCAACCTACTATAATTTTGTTTTATATTTGCAACTGCATCAACAAATTTAGATACAGTTTTATTTTTTTAATTTGTAACATAGTTTAGTTCATTACTATTGACTACATATTTATGTCAATTCATTTAATGACAAAAATCAATTTTTGACACTAATTTTAAAAAATTATTTTCTATTTATTTTGTTTTCCATTAAAAATGTGTTCTAACATTTTTCAAACTGCTTAGTGAATATATTATAGGGTTACATGGTGTCTTATTATAGGACATTTTGCCATGATGGGTTTAACCCAATACTCATAGCCATAGTACAACACTAAACACATAGTTTCCACATGACACACAATATATGAGAAATGCCAAGATTGTTTTTTATTAAAATTTATGAAACTAACCAATTTATTCAAGAGAATTTATAGACTTAGGCAATATTGCATTGCCAAAAATAGAGTGTGAATTCATCTTTCCATTTTATTTATTTTAGTTTAATTGTGTTTGTGGGTTAGGAGGAATTGTTTTCAATTCCTATACTACATTGCTATTGTACTTGTTGGGGTCTTGTTTGAAATCTAACTTTTTAAATTTCAATATACATTTTACATTGGTCTTGATATAATTTTCAATAAACTCAATTATAATCATATGTCTCTTTATTGGTTTGGTCTATGATAAGACTAGGCTGAGCTTGTCTTTGTTTTTAGGCCTATAATATTCACTTGGGTCTATGGAGGAAGTATTTATGATTTTCAATGTTTATTGAGATCATATAACTTAAATTGGTATTTTGAGAGACTGATAATTTATTTTAGTGCTAATACAAATTAGGTCTATCATTGTTAGTTTTTATTTAAAAAGTATTGATCGATCTTTCAAGCACATTGGAGTCATGGTCAAAGTATTGGGATCATGATTTTAGTTATCTAGAATAATAATCCCATGTGTATTTTTAAGAATTCACATTAACTTTTAAAGTCATAAAAATGATCTTAGGAATGATGGTCATGTTTACGTAATCAAATTTGGGACTTCTTTCCTAATTAGAACATGTATCATAGACTTCAGTGTATTCATTGGATAATGAGATTAAAATCTCACATAAGTCATTTTATTGATTGATGGGTCTTAACTATTTTTAGTTGGATTTGGAACTTAATGAAAGACCACATCAATATTGGAATCATGCAGTGGTGTCCATAAATGTGATAAATGTAATTATATTTTCTTATTACATTACTTTTATAAATGGTGATGGCAAACATAGACCCAAAAGAGTATATAGTGTGATATATGACTTTGAAAAGTTGATTACATCTTAAAACAATTATAAAGTGCCAAGGAAATTTGACTGGGTCATAGTTGGCAAGGAATTTTCATTCTCATTTTTTCCTCAGTTTGAACTTGTTTCAACTCTTGTGCATTCTAAAACATGATTATGACCTTTTGTAAAGATGATGCCTATGATAGACATTGAATTCCATTTGGATATTAAGAGATGTTAGGGGTACTCAAAGGTTATGGATTCTTTTCCATATAAGAAAAATAACATTGAATTTCATGTTCCCCTATTAGAAAATAAAACTATGACCATAATTATATTTTTGTATCTTTCTTGGTCTAAGTAATGTGTGAATGTCAATTTATAGGTAAACATTATGTATAGGATTATAGATGTGGCATATTATTTCCTCCATGCATTATATTATTGAATAATCCTAATTATGGTGTGATTTTATATTGAATTATATTGCATATTTATGTAAATTGATTTCTATTTTGAATTAACATCAATTTTTGACAAAATGTCCAAGTGTGTCTATTCAATTTGTTGATCCCTATAACATAGGATTCTAATGTTAGGATTTACTTAGTCTCACCATATTCATCCTTGATTAAAGTGGTATCATAGTGAGGTAGTGCCCTTGTGGTTGTGAAAACTTCTCATTGTATATGGTAGGCTATGAGAGAGAGGTCTACTAGTGGTTTCAAGTTGTTGAGAAGCTTGCATACTTAGTTTTAGGTGTGTGAAATCCTAAAAAAGTGTGAGGGAATTTGTGAGAGGATCAATTTGGAGTACATTTTAGTTTATGAAAGAGAATATTATCAATTATTTTGAGAGATCACACACAAGAGAAAGGTATGTGAGATGGGTGAGTTGATAGAGATGTTATAAGTGTTCTAGGAAATACTAGATATGACTACACTTGGTGATGATGGTGTGGTTATATGTGATGGTGATGAGTAAAAATTTATGGTGGGGTTATTATACCTACAAGAAAAGATATATTTTTTGGATATAATCCAACTAAGTGAAGGAAAATAGACCAATATATGAAAGATACACCAAGGTTATGGTGGAGAAGAAAGGTAAATATTTAAATGACGTTTTTTTTTTGGATAATAAAATCTAGAACAATTCATGAGTTGGGTAGTTGATCTTGAATTTTATTTTTTGATTGAGAATATTGTTGACCCTATATGGATGAAGGTTGCAAGAAATTAATTGAGAGAATTTGTAGAAGCATATTAGAAAAATATCAAAGTGAGGAGATAAGGGAAAGGTAAGATAAAATTTTGTGAATGAGAACAAATGGTTTCCAAGATGTTGGGGAATTTTATGCACCAAAAATTATAGACACAATGATTGAAGAAGCTTTGTGTGAAGAGGATTGAGTGAATTTGTGGGAATCATATTGAAAAAAGGGTAAATACATATGGGGAGCTGTCATGTGAGTAACTATAGACTACTTAAATGAGTATAAAGGAGCTGTATAGGTACACAATGAGCAAGTCATATTGGAAGGTAACAATTAGAGGCTTTTATATTTACATCCTAATGCTAATTTTTAGAATAAAAGTGTGTATGTTAGTTTTGTTCATCCCATACATGAATTAATCATTCAAAAGGATGATTTAGAGGTGATATATTGACTTTTAGAAGTTGGATACCCATTGCGTGATGATGGGAAAGAGTTTTTGAAGACCCATGAGTGGGAAAATTTTGATTTTTCCTTACCTCGTGATGTCAAAAAGCTTACCAATATTTAGCCGGATGGTAGTGAGGTTGAGAACAACAAAATTATGGTGCACATTTATATGAGTGAAATAAAATTTCAGTAATTAAGAAATATAGGAGAGTGAAGGGAGAAATCAAGTAGAGTTGTTAGTTTCCATGATATAAGCTTTAGATAAGGTGGTTGTGCAAGCTATTGCACTCATAAAGGATATAGTGAAGGTTAATCCATGTGATAGAGTTGAAAACATAGGTATATATGGTGAGAGGACATAATTGGATTTGGATTATATGCATATTTTTAGAGCTCATTATAAGATTGAAAAGCATCATAACATTGGCAAAGGGTTAGACAACACACCTTTGGAGAATGATGGGATGGTTTATGATGTGAATGAGGGAACTCTTATTTTCCTTAATATGTTTGTGTATTGTGTAGGTCAAACCATGGATGAGATAGCAAAGGATAGGACTAAATGTCATGTATTCTAAAATGCTCATATGTATGAGAGACATAGTGAAAAAGATGACCACGAGATAGATATGATAGTGATTAATGAAGATCTGGTTGGTTATGTTTTTATAGAAAATGTGGAGTGTATTCAAGATAATGTGGATGTAAGAGAGTGTGTTTAATCATGGGAATATTTTTATTCTCAAGATTATATGAAAGTGAATGTTATTTTTCAATAGTGTGTGGAAGGAGAGATATCCCAAGAACAAATGGATATTTTCCTAGAGAGTCAGTAGAACAATGGTGAAGGCTTTTAGAAATAAAATATTTATCTCAAGCAATATTTTAGTTGGATGATTTATTAGAGGATGAAACTAAGTTTGAGATAAACTCAAGTGTGTGATGAATAATCTGATGTTGTAAGTATTGAGAGTGAGTCTCATGATCTCACCAATTGCAAGAGGGAGTTTCAAATGTGCATGATATCCATATAATGTGAAGGAGAATCTAAATTTATAGTGTAGATGGAGAGATTGATTGATATAGCAATACATACAATAAAGGATGTGAAGGTAATAAATATCCTTAAGGTGATAATATATGATATGTGTTAAGATTTGCTTGCCAAATTATATATTGCTTCATTTTTTTAGATTGAGAGTGGTAGATGAGATTTCAACCATGAGAGAGTAGTTATAAATGGTGGTTTATGATGTTGTGAATTATCCAACAACTGGTTGGACAATGTGTGAACAAATCCAAGTGGGATTTAGGTATAGGTGGATGGACAATAATGGCTTTGATCCCACATGGGTGAGTAAGGTGCATGATATAGAATATTGGTGTTGGTGGATATATGAGAGTGGGTTTCATCCCACATGTGAGTTGAATGATTGTCAATTAAACCTTTGGGGAAGGAGGATGGATGATGGTCTGATAAGCACACGAAGTAGAGTGTATGGTGGGTGTTCAAATCTCACAAGGAGTGATAGGAGTATAAATAAAAATATAATGGTTTTTGAACCAACATGTAGGAGTTGAAAATGTCTTAGGAAAATGTAAATTTATTTGATTTACTTGGTATGTTGGAAGGGGATGCCATGGTCAATTTTCCTCATGATGAAAAGATTAGCTTTGATACTTATCATTTATGTGAGCTAGAGGTCACATTTTTTAACCTAGGGTGTCTAATTTATGATAATACATGATATTTTATAATCTTACATCACCAAAAATAGAGTAATTTATTTTAATTCTAATACCAATTGGGTCTTTCATTATTTATTTTGATTAAGATAATGTTTCCCAATTTTCTATGCATGTTGGACCCATGATCAATGTCTTGGAACCATGATTTTAGTTTACTATAATCATAAACTTGTATGGGTTTTTAGGTGTTTGTAGTAACTTTGAAAGTTCTATAAATAGTCTCAAGAATGATGGTCATGTGTATGCATTCAAATTTTGGACTTGTTTCCCAATTGGAACATGGATAATAGACTTTAGTTTATTTGTTGGATAATATAATAGAAAGCTCACAGATGTATTTTTATTTCTCAATTGGTCTTAACTATTTTGAGTTGTATTTGGTGCTTAATGAAAGACCAAATTCATCTTGGAATCATGCAGTGGTGTCTAGAAAAGTGATAACCACAGCTATTTTTTCTCAAGATAATCCTTTGCTAAATAATGATGGTAAACTCATAAATGATAGGTTCTACATTGTGATATATGACTTCTAAAATCCAAATATATCTTGAAATAATTATAAAGTGCTTGGGAAAGTTTATAGGGTTGTATTTGTCTAATAATGTTCATTTTATTTTATTTTTCTCCGCTTAAACCTATTTACAAATCATTCATATTCTAAAATATGATTATGATCTTTCTTGACAACATTTTGTAAAGGTAATGCTTGTGATAGATATTTAATGACCTTGGGATATGAAAAGACATTGGAAAGAATTAAAGGTTAGAGATTCCCATTCATATAATAAAAATAAAATTGAATTTTATGTTTCTCTACTGTAAAATATAATTATTACTTGATTTTTTAATTTTTCTTGGTATAAGTAATGTGTGCCTAGCAATTTATAGCCAAAATTTCTGTATAAGACTATATATGTGGTGTATTTTTTCCTCCATGCCTTATTTTGTTGAATAATCATAATTATTTCATGATTTACTATTTAATTCCACTATGTCTTTATATAAATTATTATCTATTTTGAAAGAACATCAATTATTTGACAAAATGTCATGGTATGTTTAATTGTTTTGTTGGTCCCTACAACACAAGAGTTTAATAGTAGGATTTAATTAGTCTCCCCATACTCATGATTGAAATACCATTTTATTTATTCAATGGTGTACCTAATAGGAGAATATCACCTAGTTAAGTTATTCTCATTGTACCCTAAAAAATTGGGGTTAGTGGGATACATGAACACATAGCCTCTATAGTTAGTACTATGAAACATTAGGCTAACAGTAATCAACAAATGAGTTATTATATTTGATATTTCAAACTATAAATCAAATATTTTGGTATATCTACATGTTATTATTTTCAATAAATTAGTTAGATTAAATTTTTTATTTGATTTATTTATTGTATTTCAAATTACATTAGCCAAAACTAATACAATTCTATGTTATGGGTTATAACTGCATCGACAAATTTGATACAATTATCTTTATTTATGTGATATACATTTGATAAGACTACTATAATCCCTATGTTTGCTTCCTTTTATTCATCAAATGGATTGATATAGTTTCATTATTTACCATTCTTTTGTCCTAATACATTAGTCAACTTAATATAGTTTACTTTTCTTGACACTTGTTTTCCTGAGTACATTGACTAGATTGGTATAAAATTTTAAGATAAATTTGTTCCTATTTGACTAAATAAGCCAACTCAATTAAGTATAACTTATTATATTATATAATTTCATAACTAAATCATATAACCTAATAAATTATTTTATCTCTAACTTATGTCATCTTGACTGCATTAACCAACTCAATATAATCTACTTTTTACAACTCTTACCTACCTGAATGCATCAACTAGCTTGATACAATATGAATTTTCCTAGTTTTCAAGAAATTTCATTAGACATGACAATACAAAATATTCTAATCATCCTCTAGTAGAGTCACCTTTTATTTCTTTACTACATCAACCAACACAATAAAAACTTTCCTATCAAATCCAAAAACTAACTACATTAACCTAGATAATATGATCTATTTGTTGTGATAAGTCAAATTTTAATATCAACATTTTAGCTTTGTTAGCATCATGTTGTCACCACTTTAACCATTTTTGAACAATCTTAAATGATTCAAATTTTACACCATTTTTATTTTATTTCTACCTTGTCCACCATTCAAGATAACTCCTCATGGTGAAAGTTTTTTTTTTTTGAAAATCACTCTATATTTATCACGTGTAACATGGATGAAATCAATCAAACTTAAAATCTAAATGATTCCACATTTTTAATAATCTTGATGATAATACCATTTATACCCCACTAAAAATGGTGGTTTCAAACAAATCCATTTATCCTCTAAAATAAGTGGGGAAACTAACACTAATGTTGGGAACATTCTTCCCAATCCTATTTTTGGTAATCCCCCTCCTAATATCTATAATCAAAATCCAAATATTTATATAAACCAAGTCCTTTAAAAAATGGTTCAACAAATGAACATTATGTAAGCATATAATAACTCCCAAATGCTCCAAATTCCAAACCACATTTTGAGAATGGCTAGCCAACAATCCCAAGTCATCATGAATCATCCAAATCTTAATTTTTTCCTCCTATGCTTAGATATTCTAATGGGAATATCATCAATCAACCTCTTATGCATAACAAAATTATTTAACATATTCAGAATTAACCATTGGCTCTCTTCATTTTTTTGTAGACAATAAAAACCTCTCTAAAACTATCACATATGTTAGGACTAAGGATCCTAATTTATTCTATAAATATTTTGGCGATATCTATCAAGAATGGGTTAAAACTAATAACTTTGATACTAAAAAGTAATTATCCAAAATATTCATATGATATGTAATAAAATGTTATAACCAAATCCCTAAACATTCCATTACACAACTAGAGGATTTATTCAATTTTCTAGATAATAAGAATCAAAGAGTCCACCAAGATTTCTAAATCAAGCACATGCACATGACCAATGAATAAAAAATAATCAAATGCATAAGTTTTTTATGAAAGTGAATAAAACCACAAATGATAACAATTGTAAAATCACATAGGTGAATATCCAACACTCTATATCAATAGATCAACTCAACAGATGTACAAACAAGAGAGTAAAAAGTGTAACTCCTCTAAAAAGGGCCTAGAATAGACATGTAGCTCCTAAGTATGAAATAACCAATCAAAGAGTAATATCCACTATCCAATTATATTGGTAATTAGTAACTATTTATGTCAAAGTAAACTTAAGTAAATAAACCCAAGTACAAGAATAATCAATGTGTGTAGGAATAATTCAAATAACAAAATAAAAGTAAGTAAATATCCTACACTAGCACCCCCATAATCATAAATTATGTGGGTAGAATAAATGGGTCCAAATAATAAGGCATGATGAGGTACACATGTAAAAATAAACTATAATAAAGTGTATAAAAGAAAACCCATAGGAAAAAACTCCACACAAAAGAGAGAAAATAAGATAAAGGGGGATACAAATACCCTCTAGAAGCTAAATGTACATGTATCCACCCTGTATCCTACAAAAGATCTCTCTAAAATGATGATGTATTAGTAGTATATGTATTAAAGAGTGTATCACCCTAGACTAATGAATGTGTCCATGAAATACTTGATGAATAGCCAACCATTACATGGTTCTGATACAAAGAACTATGTTCCCCATGTATAGTGGATGGGCCAACTACTCCATAAAATGATGGTGCATTAGAAGTAGAAGAAAATAAATAATTTGGAATGTATTATAATTGTGTATTATATTACCTAATGTTTAATGAGTCATGAATCAATGTACCTACTTCTTATAATATGTGAAGTGGACCATAAGTAGGTGAATCAAGAAAGAACTCCTCAATATTTATAAGGTGACAAGGATATTATGGAGGTGTGTCCCCATCACTACTATAATCATATATGATAGAATAAGAGTTATTAATATTAGATATGAACTTAGTTTCCAAAATTTCATCAAGTCCAAGTTAGTCTGATGAAGAATAATTTGAAGGAGAGTAAGGGAAAAAGTGTGAGAATGTATATAGTCGAGTCTAATGATTGACCACTCCCATTTCCAATATAGTATCATTGTAAAAATCTTAGACATAAATTGAATCTCAATTAAACTCAACTCACATGCCTAAACCAAGGTGAGTAATTAGGAAAACTGATAGGATATTATTTGAAAGTGAGGGAATACTTATAACATTATTGAATATTCTAACACTCACTTCAATAAAAGCTCTCATGAAAACCTATGTAGAAAAAATAATTTTTTTTGGAAGAAACTATGTTTAGTATTTAAAATTGGCATGTTTCAAATCCACTACTATGATCCTTCATTAGGAATTAAACATATGTGAGAACAACATAACCTTGTTCCTTAAAAATTGAAGTAAAAATGGATTTTGAAAAAAAATCCTTAAAAGAACAAAATAACTATTATAATTAGTTTATAAAAAATTAAAAACATTGGAAAAAAGGAAAGTAGAGATATTAAATTTATTGTCATATTTTTAATTTATAATGATAAAAAATAATAATAATAAATTTGTAATAAAAATTAGTTTAAAGCTAAATGGTTTTTAATATACAGTGTATTGAGGAAACAAAAATGGTGACCCATTATTAATTATATTTACCTTTTAATATTATAGAGAAGATTATTGAAAAAAAAAAAATTAACTAAGAAACCTAAATCAGATGAAAATAAAGAGAGACATATGAACTAAGCCTAGAAATAAAACACATAACCTATTTTTTATAAACTACGGGCTTCTAGACATGAATAATTTCTAACCTCTCATCTCTATTCAAATTGTTATGGTGTTTCAATATTTCTATGGCTTCCCTAATTTTATGCTTATGGTAGTGATATTCAATTACTAAAATTTTTGCATCCTCAATATTGGTAGCATGTTTTGACTTGAATGAGTGTTTATAAAAGGACTATTTTTCTTTTCTGTTAAGATGAATGTCTATCGAATGGTCTTTAATGATAGTTTTAATCAACCCTCTTGTCTACCCTATGTAAGCTATATGACATTAATAATATGTATACATCTAATTCCTAACACTATTGTGTTTAAATTATCAATATTACTAAAAAAATTTGAAAATGCATAAATTGGGCCAAATTCACTAAAATACGCTAAATGGTTTGAGCTTGTCATATACAAGTGCCAATTTAGGCTAACGTATCCCTAAATGAGGTAATGCATTTTATGTGATTATTAAATTTTATCAAATTAGTTTGATTCAAAATGGAAAAATTACAATTGGATGTTCTAAATCATTGAATTCTTTTAATTGAAAAGCACATGACACGTGCATGTGTCATTTCATGTCCACAATGTCCTAAATGGGATATTGGTCAATACACAATTGACACCTTATTCTAATCCACTCTAGTCAAATTATAACCCAATAATATAACATTCTAACTAGTTTGATTAAATGGGCAACCAATTTCCAAAAATTTCATAAAATTTAATTAATCTCACTTAGGTAAATTAATCCAAATTAAGGGCTTAAGTGGGAAATCCATGGAAGTTATTGAATATTTCTTAATTGGAAATTTATATATAATATCTACATAATCAAGTGAAATAATTTATGGGGTATCATATATAATCCATAAATGAAATAAATATCAATTTTAAGGCCTCCCATGCCTCTTTAATGCCCCAACCCTTCCAAATATTCATGAGGGTATTTATGATTTAAGCCTCCAAAATTTAATGAATTTTTGGCCACACATCTTGATATCAATATGGTTTTAGAATATTTTCAATGATGTTGTGTTGATGTCATGGAGGCATCCAAGTAAGTGGATGAAGTACTTTGATATTTTATGTCATAATGACAAAGTGTGTAATGTATTTGTCCTAATATGCTTGAAGTATGATTGGTTGATCTTCTATTTTTACATGGTTAGAGGTGTCCAGGGATGGGTATGGTGATTTTAATATGTGAAAGAGGTCCCTAATATGTTTTTTATTATTTTATTGCTTATGTGCATTAATATAACTCATCTATTTGTCCATAGTTTTCATCTAGACACTTTGGGTCTAGTGGGAGAAAATTTGAGTAGGCAGTTTGATGACATCACCATTACCATGTGTGGATGAGTAAAAAGGAAATGGTCACATGGGTTTGTTCATTTTTTTTCCTAGTTATTATGCACTAAATTTTAGGTCATGTGATGAATCACGTTAAATATATACAAATACAAATTTGTGATCCCATTCATTTTAACATTGTTTTCCCATACTTAGCCAAATTTGCATAAGGTAAGAAATATCTGAGTAAGCAATTTGATGATGGAATATATTACACATATGGACATTTAATGTGAAGGTGATCATATGGGTTTTTTAAATTTTAAGGCTAGTTTATTTTTACTAAATTTTATATCATGCAATAAAGCATTCCAAAAGATAGGCATGAGTAGTTTTTGACATAGTTGGCTCTGTGATAGAAGATTTTGAGAAGGCATTTTAGTGGTAATATATGTCACTCATACATAGATTCCAAGGGTAGTTTGTCATATGGATGGATTATACTATCTAAGGAGATCATATGGTCTAAATTTTAGATCATGCATCTATGTATAGAAGAATTTATCAAGGTTCAAAAATGTCTACCCAAGCAGATAATCAAGATTCCCATAGTTAAATTTATAAGAGGTAAAGTTTGAGCAAGTCTCAAGGAGATTGACAAAGTGAATTTTCTCAAAGATGTCAAGAATTATCAAGATGGAAATAAGTTCATGTTATTTAATGACAGCAAAGATAAAGGTTAAATATAAATAGTGAGCACATGATCATATAGATTAATCTAAAGGTAAGTGCTGCTAGTTAAAGACCAAGTTGATATGTAAAGATCGATGGTGCTTATTGACTTAAAATTATAAGGGTGTACAAGATGAGGTAAAAGTGTCATATGTTTATCATTTGATCATTAATACCTTTTCATTAAATTTTAGAAAATATAAATGGTGTGTAATTGATCTAAATATCAAGGAAATGAGATGGAAGCAAAAGTGTCAAAGTTTAATTATGATCATTTACATTTAAATATTTGAATTTAACAAGGGAAAAACTAGTATGTGGTTTTTAGACCATAAATTTTGATCCAAGATAAATTTACTCATGATGTAAAAAATCAAAGATAAAGAGGAATCCATGACTCATCTAATGAACCTAATTTTAAGATATGGAAGTGTGTACAGTCAAAGATATTAAGGTTCAATGTTGGTTTTGTAATTGATTTGAAAAGAGTAATTGAGATTGTTTCGATATCTCTTGATGAATTGGCTATTGGGGAGTGTTATAGAATCCATAAGGATGATATGTTTGGTTTTTGGAGGTGTGATAAATATATTTTGAGTATGAATAATGCTAAATAAGTTGACTATGTTTTCATTCATAATGTTCTTATGCACTAGGTCAATGTTTAAGTTGTTTGACCATACATATATGTGATAAAATATGATTTTGATCATTTGAGGATGTTAAAAGGGACATAAGGAGTGGAATAATGTATTTTAAAGTGGTCATGTGTTATTATTTTGATCAATGAAGTGCTAAATGGGTGAAGAGGTCTCCATGAGACTTATAATAGCTACAAGGGCCTTATTAAAAGCTGTAATTACTTAAGGGTGAGCCATAGATGCTATGGACAATAAATGAATTTATTTTTCAGTTGTGTTTTGATTATATATATTCATTAAGGGTTAAGTCATTCCTAATGGCCAACCAAGATGGTTTTGATCATAAATTATCTATAGATAGTGAAATCAAAGATGGTGATTTCTAGACTTATGAGTGAGAGACTTGGAGAGATTTAAGAGAGGTGTGTGTGTGGAATGTGGAGTAAATGAGGGGTAGAGTGCCCTATGGATGAGGTAAATAATATAATATATTTAAGACTATTTTTAAAACCTATTTTTCATAATTCTATTAGTAGAATAGTGTTCTTACTATTTGAGTATGAGCAAAGGTGAAGAGTGATAATCAAAGGTCCATCATCAGGTGTTGAAGAGATAAATACAAAGGTGGATGTGTTCATAAGTGTTGTTATGGTATCTTAGAATATAATGTGTTTTCAACCTCCTTGAAATTTAAAACTTTCTAAAAGTCTAGTTGTTATTACAACTCAACTAGATAGGTGTGTTAGCTCCTTATAGGATTGTAATATCACTAAAATTAGGAATGATAGTTACTTGATCATTTTTAAATGGTCTAAATTAGTTTTTTTTATTATAGGATGGTAGTCTAATTATATTTTCTAGTGATTTTTATTCCCCAAGAGGGTTTCCTACATATGTCATGTGTTATGTGATTTATATTGCATTATCTCTGTTGTTCATTGCTATGAATGATGTGTATGCTTCATAAATTATTGTGGTAATAAATTAAGTGTTAGTAAATATCATAATTGAAGTTTATTTATTTCGGCTCATTGATGTACCCCTCATCCCTGTAATTTATTGTACCTTTAACAATTGCTATCATAGTAGGTCCTTTGGTAAAGGCTTGACAGCTTGAAGTTAATCTAAGGTACAATATGGGTAGTCATCTAGGAGGTTTCTCTACTAACCAAGCATTGATGTTTAATGGATCCAATTATGAATTTAAGAGTGAAAGGATGAGGACATATAATATATCCATAGGGTTTTATGTATACTAATCTATTTTTGATGGTTATGATGTTCCTATTACTTCTCCATCTAGTGTTATAGATAAGAATTTATTTGAGAATAATTCCAAGGCAATGAATTTTATCACTTGTGATATTTTAGAGAATAAATATACCAAGGTAATCCATTATAAATATACTAAATAAATATGGGAAAAAATTCAAATCATTTTTGAAGGAGATTTAAAGGTTAATCTTGCTAATTTGCAAACTCAGAAGGTAATTTGAAAGTCTCAAAATCAAGGAAGAAGATTGTGTGGCATCCTTTCTATAGAGAGTTGATGAGATTATGAACATCATCAGAGGTATTGGAGAGAATATTGAAGAGGATATTTTAGAATAAAATGTATTAAGGTCTCTATCTCTCAAGTTATATCCAAAAATATTTATTGTAGGAGAGAGTCATGATCCTACTCAGTTGAAGATGGATCAATTACATGCACCCTTATTGCATATGAGATGAGATTAAATGATGATACACCACCAAAGAAGGAATCTACATTCAAGATAGAGACAAAGCTTAAAAATAAGTTTCAAGGTAATAAATCCAAAAAGGATGACATATCTGATATTGATGATGATGAATTAATTACTTTGATTACTAGGAAATTAAACATAGGCTCAGGGAAGTATAAGGGTAAACTACCCTTCATATGTTTTAATTATGGAGAGATAGGACATTTTGTTCATAATTTCCCTCATAATCATGAAAATATTGATGATGAAGAGCATGGTGAAGGAAAAACTGAAGACAAGAAGACATACATGAAGAAAGGATTTAGAAAGTATAACAATAAGAAAAAGTCCTTCAAGAACAAGAAGAGTCTTTACACCAAAGAAGATTACAGCTCATCAAATGAGAGTGAAGATAGTGACTCATAATATGATCATGAAGATGATGGTCCTACTAAATATGAATCCATTTTCATGGCTGAGGAAGGAAGTTTCTCATATCATAAGGAGTCTACTTAGAGTGATTTAGATGATAATGAAGATGAGGTGGATTGTGAGACTACATTGATGAATGCTCTTGAATAACTGAGGATTGAAAAGAAGACCAATAAGAAGATGAAATCAAAACTCAAGGAATATGAGCATCAATTTAGTGTGTATGAGGCAAGATTGAATGAATACACCTAGAAGCATGAAGATATGATCAAGCATCTCAGTTATCAATTGGAAATTCTATCTACGAGCCTAAAAGCTAAATAAGATGAATGTTTAAGATATGTTTTTGAAAATGAGTCTTTGAAATTTGAGATAGAAAAGATTTCTAGTAAGGTTATGATATTTGTGATATTTAAAAAGAGCTCATGTGATCTAGACAATATTTTTAAGTGGTCAAAAGCATTCTAGTGATAGAACAAGTCTTGGATATGAATAATAATAAAATAATGTAACTCAAGATAAGATGACTAATAATGTAAACTAGGATTATCATACTTTGAAGAAATATCATCAACTACAGAATGAAGGTGCTAGTAGAGTAAAGACAAATTAGATCAGACAACAAAATTCTATGAGGTATGTAATTTTTAATGGTTACTATTTCACATGTAATCAATTTGGTCATAGGGTTAGAGAGTGTAGGAGACTAATTAGAAATGACTTATTAGACATGATTTTTCATGTAATTATTATGGAAATCATATATCAAAAGGTATGAATAGAGTTATGTTTTTTAACTATCTGTTGTGGGATACTTTGCAAACCATTTTCCACATAAAGTTAGACAAGGTGAGTCCTCTTAAAAAAGGGGAGGCTATTATTTTGTCATGACAAAGGACATTTTCAAGTTTTTTTCCAAAAATGGTAAGACAAATTATGTTTCCATCAAGAAGTATGGGTTGTTACAATTGTGAACAAATTGGTCACATTGTTAGGTTATATAATTAAAGGTCTATAAGTCAAAATAGGTTTAATCAAGTTCTTAGAGTGTAATAAAGAAGGAAAGTCAACACATGGAAGCCAAAAGTGATAAGTGTGAGTCATGATGAGACTATAGGTCTAAGTAATCTATTTTCTATGGTGGAGAATGATTCAAAAGTTGAAAAGTGATAAGGGCTCTCATTGTTTGCTCATGTTAAGAATGAAGAGATCAAGCTCAAAGAGAAGACCAAGGTGTTGGTTGAAGCTACTTCTAAGGTATTCATGGATCAAAATTAAAATCCTATTATTTTTTAGAATGTATCATACAAATAGCATCAATTTTCTATGCATAGTAATGAGGTTCCAAACTACAAGGTGGATCCTTAAGATGAAAAGGTATGCCATGAATCTATGTTGTCTCCATGTATTGTCAATCCAATCATAAAATAAAAGGATAATTTTATAGTGGATGAGGAATTTGTTTCACCTAAGACAAATATGATTAATAATAATTATTATAATTATTATATGACCAAGGAGGAGAAGGAATATGAGGATTTGTGGGTAACTCTTGGTTTCACACCATGGTAGAACATTATGGTGTAGAGGATGTCTCTACCCATGCTTCTTAGGAGAAATTTTTATTGTGAAGAAGATATTTTGTGTGATAAATATGATATTTCCAATTAGATAAGGTCTTTGGTTAAGGGGGAGCAATAATTTTATGTGTTTGCTCTAGAGGTTTGTGAAGGAGATATTGTGCATGATCAGAATAGGTTTTTCCAAATGGCATAATGAGTTTGATGAAATGTTAAGAAGTGTTTGGTGCTCAAAAAGGTTTGTGAATTTATTTTTGATGTTATCTAGGTGTTTTTTAGGTCTGAAGGTATGTTTGTGCCAATTGAGGATTTTTGAGTGCTCTCAATTTTCTTAGCTTTTAGCTTAAGGGCAAGTAGGCCTAAAATGGGTTATAGGAAGTCTATGTTATCAAAGGTATGGTGACTAAATTTTTGTCCAAAAGTGTGTGATGGGTGTCTCTAGGTGTGAAATATGTTTTAGAGATGTGCATTGACCAAAAGGGGGTTTGTTGACCTTATTTATTTTGAGATTCTAGGGTTTTGGGCTATGCTAGAAAAGTGGTTCACCTTTGGAATTGAGGTCTAAGGACTTTTAATAAGTTTAATGGGATAAATGGGTTATTAAATCAAGCTTCATAGACATTTGAGTGTTTTTTGTTATCAAGTTATTCATGTTTTATTAATATGGAGGGTTAATTAGCTAGCAGGTTTATGAAGGAAGTATGTTGCATAAGATTATCCTAGTGATGAAAATTAGTGTGCTTGAAGGGTCATATGAGATTTATCTATATGTTAAGTTTTAGGTCATGAAGATGTGTCTATATAAAGTTTTGGGATCTTCAAGTTCCAAATAGAGCTATAAGGAGACTAGACAACCTAGTGTGAAGAAGAGTGCTTTTTGATCAAATTATCCAAAAAATAAAGGCATAATTTTTTCAAGGTGACTTCTTAGGTTGGGTTAGTGCATATTTCCTATTTAGTGAGTGACATGAAGTTTTTTTGATGGTCCTTATGGTAGCTTGAAATAAAAATCAAGTAAGCATGTGTGGAGGTTTTCCATTGTGTATGTAGATATAAAGATGATCATGTGATGAAATGGCTCAAAAATATTAGGGGGATTCCCTCTTATATGTGTCTTGGTAAGTTACATCATATTCTGTTGGTTTTACGTGTTGGCATTGCATGGCTTGCTTGAAGATAGTGTTGGCATAGAGAAAGAGGAAGTTTGTCATGGCAAGAAGAGGTAGGATCAAGGTAAGGGGGAGTTTGTATCATATTTATAAGATGGTATTATCCCATTGGTGTTATTTTTAGGTCCTTATAATCATATTGTACCCACTTTTTCATTATGTCAAATGGAGAAAAAGTTCATATTGTGAGTATTTGAAGAGAGAGAAGGTGAGTTGTATATTGTTATATATAATGGTTGTTGTCATCAATGACAAAGGGGGATATTGTTGAAGTATTGTCAATTATGTCATGGTTATGTCATGGAGGTGGTTTTTTTAGTGGATGAAGTTCCTTTAAATTCTATGTGACAATGACAAATTGTGCAATGTGCTTGTCTTAGTACTAGAAGTATGATTGGTTAATCTTCTATTTTGGCATGGTTAAAGATGTTCAGGGATGAGTATGGTGATTTGAGGATGTGAAAGAGGCACCTAAGACGTTTTATATGCTTTGGGTACTTGTTTTCATAAGTATTATTCATTTGGTTTTCCATAGTTTTCATTTAGACACTTTGGGTCTAGTGGCAAAAAAATTGAGTTGGAAGTTTTATGATGTCACCATTGCCACGTGTGGATGATTAAGAAGGAAATGGTCAAATGGGTTTGTTAGATTTTGTGCTTAGTTATTATGTGAAAAAATTTATACCATGTAATGTAGTGCATCAAAATATATCTAAATGTAATGTTGGGTTCCCAAGCATTTTGACAATGTTTTCCCATAGCCAAATTTGCATAAGGCAAGAAAGAGCCGAGTAAGCATTTTGATGATGTCATATCTCACATGTGTGCATATTTAAATATAAGTTGATAATATGGGTTTGTTAAATTTTTATCCTAGTTTATTTTGACTATATTTTATATTATGTGATGAAGTGCGTCAAAATATATGCATGACCAAAGTTGGCCTCCTAGGAAGTTTTTGACATAGTTGGCTCTGTGATAGAAGATTTTGAGAAGGCATTTTAATGGATATATATCTCATTAATATGTGTTTTCTAAGAGAAAATTTTCATATGGATGGATTATCCTATATAAGGATATCATATGGTCCAAATTTGAGATCATTAATCTAATCACAAAATAAGTTATTAAGGTTCAAAATGGCTACTTAGGTAGATAAGCAAGATTCCAATAGTCAAATATGCAAGAGGTAAAGTTTGAGAAAGTCTCCAAGAGATTGATAGAAAGATTTTAATCCAAGATGTTAGGAAGTAACAAGATGGAAATAATTTAATGTTGTTTAATTATTTATAAAATTTAAAGGATAAAAATCAATGGTGAACATGTTATTGTCTAGATTGATCAAATAGTGAGTGTTGCAAGTTAAATACCTAGTTGATCCATAAAAATCGATGTTTGATATTGAGTCAAAATTACAAGGGTTCATGGGAGAGGTAAAGGTTTCATATTTTTAACATTTAAGAATTGACTCCTATTTATTAAATTTTTCATAAGATCAATGGTGCGTAATTGATTTGATCAATGAGGACATGAGATGCGAGCAAAATGGTTGATGCTTAACTATGACAATTTACATTCAAGTTTTTTAATTTAACAAGGGAAAAACTAGTCTATGGCTTTTAGACCATAAATTTTGATCCAAGATGAATTTTTTCATGCTATAAAAATAAAATATGAAGAGGACTCCATGGTTCATCTAATGAACCTAATTTGAAGACCTAGTAGTGTCTACAATAAAAGATATTAAGGTTCAAAGTTGACTGTGTTCATGATTATTGTGTAGGTGACCTAAGAAGAGTAATTGAGATTGTTTTGATATATCTTGATGAATTGGATATTGGGGAGTGTTTTATACTCTGTAAGTATGCTCTATTTGGTTTTTGGAGGTGTGATCAATCTATCTTGAGTATGAACAATGCTTAAGAAGTTGACTATGTTTTTGTTCATAATGTTCCTATGCACCATGTCAATGTTTGAGATATTTGAGCATACGTATAGGTGAGAAGATATGAATATGATCATTTTATGATGTCAAAGGGGACACAAGGAGTGGACTCATGTATTTTAAAGTGGTCCTATGTTATTTTTTTGATCGATGAAGTGATAAATGGGTGAATGGGTCTCCATGAGACCTATAAGAGATACAAGGGCCTTATTAAAAGGTGTAGCTACTTAAGGGTGAACCATAGATGATATGGCCAACCTATGAAGATTGTTTTAAGTTGTGTCTTGATGAGATATATGCCTTAAGTTGTAAGGCATGCCTAATGGCTGACAAAGATGGTGTTGATCATAAATGCTCTATAAATAGTGAAGTCAAAGATGGTGATTTCTAGACTTGTGAGTGAGAGACTTGGAGAGAATTGAGGTGTGTGTGTGTGTGTGTGTGTGTGTGTGTGTGTGTGTGTGTGTGTGTGTGTGTGTGGGTGTGTGTGTGTGTGTGTGTGTGTGTGTGTGTGTGTGTGTGTGTGTGTGTGTGTGTGTGTGTGTGTGTGTGTGTGTGTGTGTGTGTGTGTGTGTGTATTATGAAGTGAAGGAGGGGTAAAGTTATCTATGGATGATTTGAATAGTATAATAGATTGAGGACTATTTGTATGAACTATTGGTGATAATTCTGTTAGCAAAGTAGTATTCTTGCTATTTGAGTATGAAAAAAGGTGAAGAGTGATAATCAAAGGTCTATCATCAGTGTTTAATACATTAGTGCAAAGGTGGATGTGTTCATAGGTGTTGTTTTAGAAGTTCAAAATTTAAGGTGGTTTCATCCTCTTTACAAGGTAAAACTTGCTAAAAGTCTAGTTGTTGCAACTCAACTAGATAGGTGTGGTAGATCCTTGTTGGATTGTAGTCTGACTAAAATTAGGAATGGTATCTCCTTGATCATTTATAGATGGTATAAATTGGCCATTTTTATTATAGGACAATATTATAATTACAAGTTCCAATGGGTTTTATTCCCCAATAGGGTTTCCCACATTATCATGCATTATGTGATTGATCTTGCATTGTCTCTCTTGCTCATTATGATGAATGATGTGTATGCTTCATGAATGATTGTGGTAACCGATTAAATATTAGTATAGATTAGAATTGAATTTGGTTTATTTGAGATCACTGATTCACCCCCCTCTTAGTGATTATAACTCTAACATATGGAAGGTCATGGTTTATTCTGATCAATTCCAAAAATCTATAAGTAGGAGGGCCAAGACTACCATTTTTAAGCTTATTTGGTGTAAACTTATTATAAAAAATTATCCTCATAAGTCATATTTGTGTGGTGTTATTATACTTGATTTAAAATAGGATATCTTCACTATAGGCATAACATTTATCAAATATCATGAGCCTATTTTCATTGGTGCACTTGAGATGATGGAGGAGCAAGCCACTCATCATTGACAAAGACTTGAGAACCAAATAAAGGGTAAATCATTTTTTGAGTTGAATTTAGAGGTGGGACGCTCTTGGGAATGTTTATTTTATATTAATTATTTTAATAGCTCTTAATTGTCATTTGCAAAATCTATTGAAGGAGTTGGCTATGTTAGTTATGCTCTTTATGCATTTCTTGAGTTTCCTTGACTAATGCTTGATCTAACTCACATTAGAATACATGTCTACATCTTGGCATGCCTGGTGGGACCACACATCCCACACAAGAAAGCACACTCATTTGAAACTCTTAAATTTTATAAAAAATGCTTAAGAATCTCTAAAAATCAAGTTTTATCAATATTTTTTTTTGTGTTTTTATGTTTTTGTTGACACAAAGTTTACAAAGTGACTGGAATCATTTTACATAATGAGTATCAATCCTATCCTAACTGACATCAGTCTGTATGTAGGGTAGAAAATGGTAAAAAAACTTGGTTTTTAAGTTTCGTTTAAATTTATAGATTGTTATTTGAGTTTTTATAACTTGCATGCTCTCTATCTAATCATTTTGTTTCATGATCTAGAGGTTTTATGGAGATTATATACTTATTGGGGATTTAAAAAGTTAAAAAAAAATGTTTTGCCTATGGATTTACCAGTAACTAGCATCAATTCTGAGTTCATTAGCATTGGTTTTGTTATAAACTGACTTTAGTTTTATTTTAATTAGCATCAATCATTATGGACGAATGTCAATCTCTATGTAACAAAAATAGAAAAATCTAAAAGCAAGTTTTCAAATATTGCTTTTCTCATTGATATTTATACTTCAATTCAGACATAAACACTTTTAAAATTATAGGTCAGATGTTAGAAAGCATGCCATATTTTAACATGGTTAGCTCTTGAAAACTTTCATTTGGTGCTTAAAAGGAATCTAGGTGTTTATGGTTGATTATTTTTTTGAAATATTTACATATTTGTAATTAAGCCCAAGGGGCCAAAAATTTCATAAACACTTCTATTTGGTACATTAAAGTAAATAATTGTTTGTTTTATGCTAGATATTTTATACTTATTTATTTTTTATGGAATGAAGGATTCATGTATGCTCTCCCCCCATCCCATGTATGTAATTTGGGTGACAAAAATACTCTTTCCCTTAAAATTTTGCCTTGTCTAAGGAGTGAAGAACATTTTCAAGGCTCTCCCTAATTCCATATGGTTTGGGTGATCTAGACACAACCTTAAAGTCTTTTCACTTTATCTTTCATTTTTATGTAACTTGGATTATGAGCAAGAGTTCATAGCATCCTCATGGGTTCTCTAAGGAAGCGTTGACCCAATAATTCATCTCCCAACATCATTTCAACCCCACTCCATAGTCAAGTATACAAATCAAGGGTGAGCCATTATGATCACTTCATATAACTCATCATAGCTATATAAACTATTCATAAAGTGTTGTCTTTGATTAAATATTGCATTACACTTAATAGTTAAAATATTATCTAAGTAGGAAATGAATGCAATTTGTCCTTTATTTGTAAGTATTTTATTGTTTATTCTTTACCTTTTTATTGTGTCTAACTTGGATTAATAACATAGTTTTGAGTATAGAAACACATCCTAATGGTGGGGTAATTTTGAGAAGGCAACACACAATTTTAACAATTCTTTTTAGATACAATTTTGAGGATTTGGTGAGCAATCTATGAAAAATTGAAGATATGAATATTCGCTAGAAATGCTCTAAAGATGATTTGAGGGTGCTCTAAAGACATACACAAGTTTCTTTGAAGATGTCTAGGCATGCTTTGAAGACTTGTGTAGAGTGATTTGAAGACCCATAGAAGATGCTCTGAAGACATCAAATATGCTTTGAAGACCATCTAGATCCTACTAATTGAGATAGTAATTCTATAGATATATATAAATAAACTTTCTATATTTATATGTCATAATTTAAACATTACCATTCATGATAAAGCCCTGAAATAGTCTAGATATATTTGTACTCCTAATTTGTAAAACTAGATAAGTATCTTCAATCTATGGTAGTTATTTCCTCTCTATAGTTAGTTGAGTTAGTTCTAAAACCTTCCTAGAAGCATGGGATTTGACTCCGTGATTGTCCATATTTTGAATAAATAGATTTGGGTGCTTAGATCACCAAGATTTTGTACTCTATGAACAGATGTTGAGATCACCAAGATTATGTACTCTATGAATAGATGTTGAGATGTGTTTAAATACACATCTCATTCTCATTTGAGTTAGTTAGAAAAGTTTATAAGAAGTTAGAAAAGCTAGCTGTTGGTGAATTTGAAATCAAAAGCATTTCATATTTGTATATGTTCTTTTGAATGAAATATTTGAATGAAATAGAGCTTGGCATTTTTTTTATTATAGAGTAAAGTAGTTATTGTTTTGAGGAAGGAGCAAGGGCTCACTTCTCTCCAAGGATCAATATAAATTGGTACTTTTAGTTTAATAGTTTATAAGTATTTATTAATTTAGGTATATTTCATTCACTTTAGATTATAATTTCATTTTAACCACAAGAGTTATTTATTTTAAATGTAGATTGATTTCCTTTCAAAGCAAAGGGTGATTGTTTTCAAAATCAAGTGTGAATTTCCTTATCAAAAATAATTGTAAATTTTATTTAATGCAAGTGTGTTTTATTTACATGCAAGAGTTATTTCAATTCAATAGAAGCATATTTATTCATGTAAGAGTGCATTTTTAAAACTAGATTAAGTTTTTTAATTTATCTCATATTAAAATTTTGTCAGAATCTATTTAAGTGACAACAGATAGCATTGTTAGATTCTAGAACATCATACTATCCTACCTAGCTGGGCAAGTTGAGTGTGGATACTATTGACAAATCTTCCACTAGTCAAATTTTTTTGACACTTGGAAAGTTATCATCTCTAAATGCATTGTTTTCCTTTGCTAATTCTATGGACTCAACTCAATTTTTCTATGCACTCAGTCAAAATTTTCAATGGTTAAACTCAGTTTTCAAATGTAGGAGGAAGAAGGGATATCCCTCAGACTTTTGTCTGAAGGAATTCCTTCAGACAAATAGTCTGAGGAAATTCAGAGGACCACAAGATAGAAAGTCTACACATAAATAGTTAAGAGGAGACCTTGCCAGATAGACTGACACCTTGCCACTGCATGGACTGACATAAGGGCACGTAGACTGCCTGTTAGAGAACACGTGGCTGCCAAAGGGCATTCAAAAGAGCAAAGGCAATGGATATATCCTTTGGACTTTTTGTCTAAATGAATTCCTTCAGACAAAAAGTTTGAAGGAATTCAGAAGGAGCAGTATACAAAAACCAAGACAAAGTCGATAAGCTAAACAAGAGAAAAGGAGTTCAAAGAAACTTGTGCAAGAAGCAAAAGCCTATAGAAAAACAAAAGACTTAGACAAAGACAAGGAAAAAAATGAATTCTTTAGACTTTTGTTCGAAGGAATTCCTTCGAGCAAAAAGTCCAAAGGAATTCGGAAGCTGACAGAACAAAAGGCCACGAAAAAGATTCCTGAGCAAATAAGAGCAAAGGGCTGATAGAGAGAATATAACAAAGGAAGAAACCCACAGAAATATTTCTGAAAGGAAATATGACACTTTCGGTGACGTCCTTTAGGCCATCATATTTTTCCTGCAGGAAGTGGCCATTAGAATTTAAAAGAGGTAGCAAAAAAAATGAAATAAATTGAAGTTGACTAAGTAAAAGGAGCAAAACATAGATGGTCTAACGAAGAATCAAACATGGGGTCCTACCAGAAATAGACACAACCAAAACTAGAAGATTTACATGCAAATGCTGGAGCTATTTTTGAATGTGAGATCTATTTTTAAACATCAGAGCTATTTTCAAATAAACGGTCTAAGTTTTAGTTGACTGATCATCAATGCCTATTTGTCTTCATTCAATGCATGCATTAGAAGGACTAAATCCAACTTCAACAAGAGTTATAAGTTCATATTTGGAGTTTAATAATCCATATTTAGAGTTGACTAATTAATTAAATGTTGCATCTAGAATTAGAAGATTTCCATGCAAAAGGAGGTGGGATGGTTCATGACAAGGATGAGTGCGCTTCATCAAACAATGAAAATTCATGCAAGGACAAAGAGAAAAATATATTTTATTAAGGCCAAGTAAATCCTTGAGTTGAAAAAAATATATCTTTCTCTTCAAGTTTGTACGCCTATCTTTGGCCTCTTGTAAATTGCTATATAATGGCTTTTAGGCTTGATTTAATAATCCGATCTCTCTTGGTTAGACCACACTCTGCCATTAAGAGTTTTATAACCTCTTCAATCAATAAGGACTATACTTTCAGATTCAAAGCTTGGCATAGTGTATATTTCTTCAGCAATTTACATAAGTGGTAGAGTTTTCTCCCTTCCCAAATTTTGTTTTGTACCTAGTTGCTATATTGTCCTTGTCCAGGTCATGCCAAAGTGTTCTTTATTGTCTTTTTCTAAAACTATAAGTGGATGTTAGGTAGCTACAAAGTGTCTTTTATCAGACCTCTCTCCACCATTTCCCTCAGGTTTTAGTCATTAAACCAAACCTCTGCATGAAATACTTATGCACGAGTGAATAAATTGAAGTCTAAGGTCTTCCTTCTCTCTTGTTCACTTAGTGTTCAAGGTTCTAAGCTGAGTAGGATCATAATTATAGTGTATCACCCACTTTTAGGTAAGATTTCCCCTTTAAGTTTTCTTTCTCCCTTTTCCATGGTAGTCAGTAGTGTAGAGTAGGGATCTTCATTGATACATCATACAAGAACCTTCTTTGGAGGTTCTTCTCACTATCAAGGCAACCACCCTTGTGAGAAGATCCCATTGTTTCAATCGAATAGAGGACTAGCCATTTTCATGCACATCTTTGAACTAGGGAGTAACTCCAGGTTGACAAAAAAATTTGGCACGCCTAGTGAACCCATTTTCCCTAGTTTTTATGAAATCACAGTTACAGTAGTGTTCTTCAAGAAGTATTCAGTGACTCCAAGCTTAAGCAGTTGCTTCTAATAGTTTAGGACAGCTTCCATGTAAGTCTATTTTTATTATTGTAGATGAATTTTGATGGCTATGTATGGAGAGAATTCCTATGGTATATTTCCTTATCATCCTAATGAGGGATCATACCAATCTGGTCAAGATATCTATGAGCCTAATTAGCCTTATCAAGGTTATTATCAAAGCTATGTTGAGCCTTATCAAGTTTCTCATGATCCTTATTATCAAGAACATGACTCTTACCTTCTTGGTAATCCATATCAGTCTCGGGATCAGATTTCATCTTCCCCATATGGCTATGATGTTACATATGAGCAGTATTGCCTTCAAGAAAAAATGAATGAAATAGAGCTCAGAATACTAGCATATGCAAGAAAGGTTTGTTCTAACTCTTAGTATGAGGAAATAAATGGTCTATTTTGAAATGTGTCTAATGATCTAGAAGAGATAAATGGACTATGTATTCTCACATTAGAAAAAATGGAGTCTTGGGAATGGCAGAGAATCAAGCTAAACAAATTGTCTAAAAAAGGCTATGGTGCTTCTTATTCTTATGAAGCTTTTCACCATGCCCAATATGTGTCAAGGGAGCTTCCTAGTTGGAGTCAAGAGCCTAATCAAAAGCCTATCCAAGAACCTATTCAAGTGGTTATTTATGAGAGTCAACCTTCTTATAGTCCCATCATTACCTCACCAATCATCTCTCAAGCTCAGGTTATCCAAGAGGATAAGCAGGTTCCAAAATTTGATTAGGTAATGTCCAAGTGGAAGGAATAAAATACAGAGGCTTTTAAGAATTTCTCTTTCCCCCCTCCAAAACTCCCTAGATGATTCCTTTTCCCTCAAGATTCTAAAATATGATAATGATCAATCTCCTATGCTTCATTTTCCCTCTCAAACAAGTGAATTTCATCACCCTCCCGCCATCACCCTTCCTCAAGAAGACCCTATTCTTCAGAGTATTGAGAAAGAGGTTGTAGCTATAGGTCAGGTTCTTGCAGAACATGTAGAGGATGCTTCAAAAGTGTTTAAGGAGGAAATTCCTATTGATACTTCTCTTGAGGTTGTAATTAAGCATCCAATTTTAACTGAGAGTGGGAAGACTAATCTTGATGTGGATGAACTTTAAAAGGCACTGATACAAATGGAAGTCATACATGAGTTACATGTATCTCCTATTGAGAAGGATCCAGATAGCATGATAGTGAATTTAGTTCAAATAGACCAAAATGAGGAACAAAAATATGATTGACCACTATACCTTGAGCCTCTACTAGAGATTGAAGAGCATGTTTATGAGAAGCTTGATCAAGAATCACCTATTCAAGATCCCAATATAGATTGGGTTACATATTCAAAGTTCCTTGAAGAGCTAGATGAACTCGTATTAGTCAAAAAGAAGGACGTGGCCACTTAAGAACCATGCATAAATGGGGTATCACTTGACATGGTAATAGATGACAAGCACTCTGATAATAATCAAGAAATACTTGGTGAGTTTATCTTTGTTGGTGACTGGTTTGCTATTGATGGCCCATTTGAAAAGATGCTAATACAGTTGGTCGACAAGGCAAATGCCTCATCAAAGGTTATGACTAATATACATCCTTCCTTGCAAATTGTGTCATCTCTCGAAAGGAATGAGTTCAAGAATTTTCCATTTGATCCAGGTGGATCGTACCTTATCATGGTTAACTAGGTTATTTTAGTTATCTTTGTTTTCCTCCAAGTGTTGTAAAAGCATAGTAGTTTGCTTCCATTTTGTTTAATAAGTTCTTGTTTGCACATTTGCTTTTAGTTAGTTTTCTGCTTTCATGTTTTTCCCCTTCTTATTTTGAAGAAGGAGGTTATTACAATAATGATCAGAGTAGATTTTTTGATCCAAAATTGGATTCACCATCAGGGAATTCAAATATAGTCTATACAAGGCCTGGGCCCTCAAGCATAGCAGGCATGCTTCCCAGTTGAGTTACCAAAATGTTGACAAATCTTCAACCAGTCAAAATTTTTTTCCACTTGGAAAGTTATCATCTCTAAATGCATTATTTTCCTTTGCTAATTCTACAAACTCAACTCAATTTTTCTATGTGCTCAATCAAAATTTTCAATGCTTAAACTTAGTTTTCAAATGCAGGAGGAAGAAGGGATATCCCTCAGACTTTTGTCTAAAGGAATTCCTTTAGACAAATAGTCTGAGGAAATTCAAAGGACCACAAGATAGAGTCTGCACATAGACAGTCGAGAGGACACCTTGCCACGTGGACTGACACCTTGACACTGTGTGGACTGACAGAAGGGCACATAGACTACCTACTGGAGAACACGTGGCTACCAAAGGGCATTCAAAAGAGCAAAGGCAATGGATATATCCTTTAGACTTTTTGTTTGAAGGAATTCCTTTGGACAAAAAGTCAGATGGAATTTGGAAGGAGTAGTATACAAAAACCAAGACAAATTCAATAAGCTAAACAAGAGAAAAGGAGTTCGAAGAAACTTGTGCAAGAAGCAAAAGCCCATAGAAAAACAAAAGACTTAGACAAAGACAAGGAAAAAAATGAATTCCTCAGACTTTTGTCCAAAGGAATTCGAAAGCTGACAGAATAAAAGGCCGTAGAAAAGATTCCTAAGCAAATAAGAGCAAAGGGCCAACAGAGAGAAAATAACAAAAGAAGAAACCCATGGAAATATTTTTGAAAGGAAATATGACACTTTCGGTGATGTCCTGCAGGCTGTCAAATTTTTCCTAGAGGAAGTGACCGTTGGAATTTGAAAGAGGTAGCAGAAAATATGAAATAAATTAAAGTCAACTAAGAAAAATGAGGAAAAAATAGATGGTCTGAAAAAAAATCAAACATGGGGTCCTATCAAAAATAGACATGACCAGAATTGGAAGATTTACATGCAAATGTTGGAGCTATTTTTGAATGTGAGATATATTTTCAAACATCGGAGCTATTTTTGAATAAACAGTCTAAGTTTCAGTTGACTGATCATCGAGACCTATTTGTCTCCATTCAATGCATGCATCAAAAGGACTAAATCTAGATTCAACAAGAGTTTTGATTTCATATTTGGAGTTTACTAATCCATATTTAGAGTTGACTAATTAATCAAACGCTGCATCTAGAATTAGAAGATTTCCATGCAAAAGGAGGTGGGACGGTTCATGACAAGGATGAGTGCACTTCATCAAATAAAGAAAATTAATGCAAGGACAAAGATAAAAATATATTTTATTAAGTCCAAGTAAAGCCTTGAGTTGAAAAAAAAAGATCTTTCTCTTCAAGTTTGTACGCCTATCTTTGGCCTCTTGTAAATTTCTATATAATGGCTTTCATCTTTGATTTAATAATCTGATCTCTCTTGGTTAGACTAGACTCTACCATTAAGAGTTGTGTAACCTCTTTGATCAATAAGGACTATACTTTCAGATTTCAAGCTTGGCATAGTGTATATTTCTTCAGCAATTTGCATAAGTGGTAGTGTTTTCTCCCTTCCCAAATTCTATTTCATACCTAGTTGCTATATTGTCCTTGTGCAGGTCATGCCAAAGTGTTCTTTATTGTCTTTTGCTGAAATTTTAAGTGGATGTTAGGTGGCTACAAAGTGTCTTTTATCAGACCTCTCTCCACTATTTCCCTCAGGTTTTAGTCATTGGACTAAACCTCTGCATGAAATACTTATGCACGAGTGATTAAATTGAAGTCTAAGGTCTTCCTTCTCTCTTGTTCGCTTAGTGTTCAAGGTTCTAAGCTGAGTAGGATCATAATTCTAGTGTATCACCCTCTTTTAGGTAGGATTTCCCCTTTAAGTTTTCTTTCTCCCTTTTCCATCGCAGTCAGCAGCATCGAGTAGGGATCTTCATTGATACATCATATAGGAACCAGCCTTCTGTGGAGATTCTTCTCACTATCAAGGCACCCACCCTTGTGAGAAGATCCCATTATTTCAAGTAAATAGAGGACTGGCTATTTTCATGCACATCTTTGAACTAGGGCGCAGCTCTAGGTTGACAACAGATACCACATGTCTTATGCTAGATGTTTAAGTTTTGGATGTTGATGGTGTGAATACCAATAGGATATTTTCAATTAACAAATATTTTAGATAAAAATTTTTCAAGATAGAATTAAAGTCTTATTTACTATTTTTGCACTTTTAAAAACATAATAAAATTAAAACCCCCCAAATAATGAATTATAAAACTCCAATATCAAACAATCTTATTACAAGTAGTAATTGAACACTTTCCTAATTGAAAATGACACCAATCTAATAATTGGTTAAATGAGAGGTATAATGACAACCTATAATTTTTGACGTTATCTCTAGGGAGACATTCATTAATAAGTGTTAGTGAGATCCTACATTAGAGTTATATAGGGTAATTCAAAAACATTCATAAAATTCAAAAACACAAAAATAAGTTAGGAATCTCTAGATTTATGAACCACCCAAGAGATTATCAAAGATGTTTTATCTCTAAGGGATACCAAATAAATCAAGAAGAGAGGGTCCAATCCTTTTTTGAAAGATTAGGAAGTGAAATAAAGGCAATCAAAATCCAAATTTCTAGTTCCTCTCTTGAATAGGGTTTATCCTCACAAATAGATCCTATAAGAAGAATCTTATTCAAAACATATCCTATCAAGAGAATTGATCACAAAAATCCTCTTTCTAGAATAGTTGGATTTTATCCACAAACCTTACAAGAAGAATATCTAATAAAATATTTTCCTCCTAAGCTAGACCATAGGATGAGCACCCAAGAAACAAATTTAGATTGGATTGGTAATCAAAGTTGTGAAGAAAACATGGGATATTAACATACACATGTGGAAAACCCTGACTGATAACCCCAATAGGATATAACTTTCTCTTATCTAATTAGCCTAGGTCATAATGATATGAATTCCATTAAAAAAATTTCACCATCCTTTTTATCCACTTTCAGAGGTAAATACTCAAAGGATCTAGATCAGTTCCTCTTTGAGTTCCAAGTTCTTTGCCAAACATATGATTTTGTTATAGACAATCAAAAACTAAAATTATTCCCTTCTACACTCAAGGATGAAGCCATGAGATAGTTCATGAGACTTGAGGGTAATCATAGTACCACTTGGGATGAAATGGAAACTACATTTTATTACAAATATCAAGATTATTATAGAGTTAGATAATGAAGGAAGACTTTTTCAAGATCAAACAAAATGAAGATGAAACCTTGTAAGATTACCTTGATAGGTTTATATTTACCCATAAAAGGAGTAATTACCAACTTACTAAGGAGGTTTTAAAAATAGCATTTTTTTAAGGGGTTAGATGATGATGCATGAAATACATTTAATCTAATGGGAAAGGGTGACATTAAAAAGTTAACCTTTCATGAAATTTTAGAATTGTGTACTAATTACTCCAAAGCAAGACCTATCATAAGGAAATCAAGGTTAATAAAATCAACTAAAGTTGTCTAATTAATGGACTAATTTACCAATTGAAAGATAGACATTCTATTGAAATTGATATTTACTTTAGATGGTCTCAAATCAAAATACAATGCTACCAATACTGAATAATGGTCAATCTATTATCCTAGATTTAGACTCAAACATGTGGTAAAAGATTTCCCCTTAGAAAAAATAGAGGTATATGGTATTTGTGATCTAGATCATGACACCAAGAATTGAAAACACCTTCCTAATACAATAGATAAATTGAAACAAGTTGTACATTCCATTGAGGAAGTAAAATTCATTCAAAGACAAGGAAACCAATATTACTAACCTTAAAATATGTTTGGTCCAAGATTTCCTCCCAATCCATGGATGGCAACATGGGATAGATAAGTCACACCACAAATATGGGGATTACACAACCAAAACAATGGGGTACTCAAGAATGGATTCCATAGATACAGCTAATGACTTAAAATAAACATTAGACACAATAACAAAATCAACAACCACATTGGGTATAACAATCACAACCTCAATGGTCAAATCAATAGTATCAACCACAAAGAAGGTTTCCTCCATAGTAAGAATTGATGCCTCCATAAAATTAGTCACCACTAATTTATTATTAAGTTAACCAACCATAGTTACCTATCCAACTAGTGGAAAATCTAAAGAATAGGTAAAATGCACCTATCTATAGAGTTGATCAAGAAAGTTATATTACAAGTGGTTTAGTTGAATGCAATAATCTCCAAATTAGATTAGGGAAGGTAGTAGGAGATAAATTTATTACCATAACTAAAATTCTCAATGATGATAACAATAATATACCACCTATAGTCCAAGAACTATCTAAATAAAAGGTAGAGGCCACAACCACACCAAACATAATTCAAGATCCCCTTGTTCAATTTCTTGAGAGACTTAAGGAAGAAAACATAGGAAATATTTTGAATTACTAAATGGATTAAAAGTAATGAAAATATAAATTCTAATGGTAAGATCCATTAAAGATATTCTTGAGCTAAATCAAATTATCAAAGGACTATGCATCAAAGCACTAAGAAGAAAGAAGTAATATCCCAAAATAATTCAAGTAACTAGAAAAAATATTGATTATTAGCAAGAAACATACTTGTTCCTATATATGGAAATATTAATAGTCCTATGATTATTATGATAATTGGGAATAATTATATTCTAAATGTGCTTGTATATCTAGGTGTTTCCTTAAAATAATGACTATAAACACATTAGAATCCTTATCTCTCATAGGGCTTCAGCCTACCACAATAATATTGCAAATGGTAGATCAATCTACTGCTACCCTTAAAGGAACCATAGAGAATGTACCAATAACCATTGAATCCTAGGAATATCTTATTGATTTCATGATCCTTTAACCTAAATCAAAACGGGTAAGATATCTAATTATTTTAGGTAGACCTTGGTTAACCACATTTACAACAAGATGTGACTATAGATATAGAAACATGGCAATTTCTAATGGAATTCATACTATAAATATATCTCTATATCTACTTAATAGACCTTAAATAGTTATTTTTAAACAAATCTAGGTGGATCAGCTTGAACAAAACTAGAATACTATGTCTTCCTTAGCCATGGTTACCATCAAAGAAGATGCCCAAGAGTTTTAAGAACAAATAAAAAATATATTTAGACCAAGAGATCCTAGATTCAAAGAACAACAATTTTTCTCTAAAATATGATAGTTGTAATCTAAAGTCTAATAGTTTTTATATGAAGTCTAATAGTTTTTCTCTAAAGACCAACAATCTTGCTCTAAAGTCTGATAACTTAGCTCTGAAGACTAGTAGCTTAGCTCTGAAGACTAAAATATATGCTCCAAAGATGAAAAATCATGAATGACAAGAATCCACCTCCACTATTTATAATCAAAAAAAAAATTAAGTACACCAAACATGTTATTTGGTTCATAATACATTCAACAAGCCATAGTTGACTAGGCTCAAAGCAGACAAAAATCATTTTTATATGATTTTCATTGTCCATTGACTAATATGCTTTTCACAAGTGAAACCTTTTAAAAATATGTATCAACACTTAATATTTTATTACCACACACATTTCCTTTTAATTCCTTGATGAGTAAATATAAATAATTGAATTCCATTATTAGGTACTAAATAAATTATAATTTAACTAGGTAAACTATTAATTATCAATAGCTAGTTAATTGACTAGAAGGAAAGAAAAGTATTTGATGTCTTGGTATAACAATTTTTTTTTTTTTGGGATTATGATGAAATGAAATGAATGCATCCTAGTTTTTGTATATATCACATCTATATTAGAAATGTTGGACTAGTCAGACAACCATAACAAAGGATTAACCCAGCTTTAAAGGAAATTGTTAAGAAGGAAATAGAAAACTATTAGACATTAGTTTTATCTATCCTATATCTGATAGCCAATGGGTTTCAACCCTAGTTATTATGCATAAAATTAATGGTAAATGGAGATTTTGTGTAGACTACAGATAATTGAATAAAGCCACCATGAGAGACTATTTTTCCTTGCCTTTTAAAGATCAAGTTTTGGATGATTTGGTAGTAAAATAGTATTTTTATTTCTTATATGGATTCAATGGATACAACCAAATCAGAATAGAACTTAAATATTAAGAAAAAAACAACATTTACCTACCCCTAGGGAACATATACCTATATAGTCCTTCCTTTTGGATTGTGCAATACAATTGCTACCATTTAGAGAGTAGTGTTAGCAATATTTTATGATCTTACAAATGATTGTGTGGAAGTGTACATGGATTATTTCACTATCCATGGTACTACATTTGATGAATCTTTAAACAACCTAGATAAAGTCCTTACTAGATGTGAAGAACACCATATATCTTTGAGTCATGAGAAATGCATCATAATGGTTGATGAAGGGATAGTCTTAGGACATCATATATATTCTCAGTGAATAAAAGTAGATACTAAAAATATTGAGGTAATTTCTAACCTACCTATTCCATAAACATAAATTGATGTTAAAAGTTTTCTTGGTCATGTAGGATATTACAAAAGGTTCATGAAGGACATCATCAAGGTAGTTGTCCCTATCTTTTATTTTTTAGCAAAAGATAATGAATTTGTATGGACTAATAAATGTCAATAAGCTTATGAAACATTAAAGAATAAACTCATGAATATTCTAGTCTTGAATGGATCTAATTGGGAAAAGCCTTTTCACATCTATACTGATGCTTCCAATACTACATTAGGAGTAGTTTAGGTGAAATAGATGAGGATGTAAAGATGTATTCTATTTATTATATCAATAATAATCTTACCCCCATAAAGAAGAATTACATTGCCATAGAAAAATAGTTTTTTGTTGTTATCTATGCTATAAAGAAGTTTAGGCATTACATTATTGGTTATCAAGTATTCATCTGTATAGATCATTCAATAATTAGGTGCTTAATGAATAAACAACTTATAGGTGGAAGAATAATTAGATGGATCCTATTCTTGTAAGAATTTGAAATTTATATCATATTAAAATTAGGGAAGTATAATTTTGTTGGTGACTTTTTATCTAGATTGATCATTATAGATGAAGATGAACCTATGGACTCTTTTCCACATGAACAACTATTTTCTATATCCACATACTCCCCATGGTTTGTAGACATGGAAAACAATAGGGAAGTTTCCTCATTCTTTTACCTCTAAATAAATAAAATGTTTAGTTAGATCTAGTTCTCATTTAGAATGGTTAAAATTCATGCTATTTAAAATTAGACCTAATTATATTCTTCATAGATATATTAGAAAAGATGAAGTGTATGGCATCATTAGAGTATGCCATAGTGAACCAAGAGGAGGAAATTATTAAATAAAATGGAACATTCACAATATCCTTGGTGTAGGTTACTACTGGCCATCTATATACAAGTCTATCAAAAGATATGTATGGTAATGTGATCCTTGGCAAAGGATGGGTAAGCCTACTTTGTCTTCTGAAATGCCTCGTCATCCTCAAATAAATTTAGAACCATTTGAAAAATGGGGTTTAGACTTTATTGGAACAATTGACCCGCTATCTCAAGGAAAAACATATTTATTAGTGTGCACTAACTATCTTCCTAAGTGGGTTGAAGTGTAAGCACTCTCATTTGCTAGGGAATAAATGGTTGATGATTTTCTATACCATATGATCATGTTGAGATTTGGAGCTCCTAGATCTATTGTTTCAAATCAAGGACCCAAATTCATGTCCAAAATGATAAAACATTTCACAAATTTATACCATATTAATCATAATAAATCTTAACCATATCATTTCCAAGGCAAAGGGAAAGTGGTAGTCACCAATAAAGAGTTGGAAAACATCCTAACCAAAATAGTGAACAATAGTAGAAAAGATTAGGTAGAAAAAGTACTTGAAAAAGTTTGGGCATATAATAGAACATTGTGTTGGATAATTTTAAATGATGTCATGGTAATGTCATGAAGGTGTCCAAGTGAGTGGATGAAGTGCCTTGATAATCTAAGTGATAATGACAAAGTTTGCAATGTGTTATCTTAGTATGCTTGGTTGATCTTTAATTTTGGCATGGTTAGAGATGTTCAAGAATGAGTATGGTGATTTTAGGATGTGAAATGGGTCATATTAGAATTAAATAAATCTTTTATATCTTGTGTACATGAGTGGATTTAATCTGGTTGATCATTATTTTCATCTAGATATTTTGGGTCTAGTGGCAAAAAATCTAAGTAGGTAGTTTGCTGACATCACCAGTACCACATGTGGATGTGTAAGGGGGAGTTGGTCATATTTTTTTTATTAAATTATTCCATATTTTCTAAATATAAATTCATATGATGAAGTTAAATCAAATTTATATGGGTGCAAAGTTGGGCTCTTAAGCATTTTAATAGTGTTTTCTATGTTCAAATAAAGCTAAGTAAGCATATTAATGATGTTTTATCTCACACATGTGAGGTTTATGGGAGAATAATTAAATATGGATGGATTATAATATGCAAGTTGATCTTATGAAATAAATCTTAGGTCATGAAAGTGAGGCAAAATATATGCAAGTGCAAAGTTGGGTTCCTAGGTAGTTTTTCAATGTTTTCCCATACTTAGATAAATTTGCATGTGGAAAGAAAAGTCGAGTAGGCATTATATTTCCACACATGTATAAATTTAATAATAATTTGAAAATATGGGTTTGTTTAGTTATGTTCCTAGTTTATATGTGCTAAATTTCAGATCATGCGATGAAGAACATCAAAATATTTGCTTGTCCAAAGTTTGCCTTCCAAGATAATTCTTGAGATAGTTGGTTCTATGGCAAAAACATTTGACTGAGTAGATTAATGGAGTTATATATAACATGTTTGAATTTTTTAGGAAATAATTAATACATGGTTATATTATTCTTTGAAAGGAGAACATATGATCCAAATTTTAGAACATGCAAGTGAGTGAGGTAAAAGATATGATTGTGCAGAGTTAGCCTTCTAGGCAAATAGTAATGGTCCCCATACATAGTCTATTTTTCACGAGTTAAAGATTAGGATGAAATGAAGATATAAAGGCTTATGGGAGATCATATATTTTTGATCTATTAGTGTGTGTTGAGTGAGATGGTAAGAAGTGCATGATATTTAATAGTAAAAGTGTTCAGAAGGCACGTGAGGGTGCCAAGTTTCATGCTCACAGGAGTTATAAGCAAGATCGAATGGTGAGTGCTATAAGATAAATACCTAGATAATGATTAGATATTTAAGGTTTTTATTGAATTAATATTTCAAGATTTTAGGAGAATTGTGACCGTTTGAATTCAAATATTTGAATATTAATAGAGGGAAAAATACATCTCTATATTTTGTCCATAACTTTCAATCTATGTATAATTCAACCATGTATAAAAAATAAAAGTTATGTAGGAGTTCAATATGCATCTAAATTTATGATAATTTAAGGTCTAATTATTAGTATAATAAAATTTATTGAGATTCAAAGTAGATTGTGTGCTCATTTATGCTCTGCAAGTAACCCAAGAAGGGTAATTAAGCTATTCATGATGGTATTTTGATATTTAGAGCTGAGATAGATTTTTTAGAGTGTTTTATAATCCATGACGACCATATATGTGTATTATGAAGGTTTTAAAAATCATATGCAATATGAACAAAGGTTTAGAAGTCAATTGTGTATTCTTTAATGGTGACTATGTATACAGAATATTGTTTGAGAAAATTGTGATTTAGTAAAAGGGTACTGTGTTGGTTATTGGGACTTATGAAGGACCTATATATCATGTGGTATGGTTAAATGAGTTTTAAAATGTTCTTATATTCTTAATATTTTATTGGATAAGTTTCAAAGAGGTGAATGGGTCATCATAAGACCTAGAAGGTGACTTAGGCCTATTTGAAAGTGTGTTGTGCTTAGGTGTGACCCATGTTAGATGCCTTAAGGGTGAATTCATGTGTTGTGGCTGATGGTAAATATTGTGATATTTTTAGTTCATGAATTTTCTATAAATAGTAAAACCAAATGTGATGGTTTCTATACTTTTGAGAGAGACTTATACGAGGTGTGTGTATGTGAGAGTTATGGAGTGAAGGAAAGGTAGAGTGCATATTAGATGAGTTGATGAGTAGAGTATATTGAATACTATGTGTATAAACTTTTTGACATGTTTTTGATGTTAGTATAGTGTTCTTGCATTTTGAGGTTGAGTGAAGAGTGATCTAAAAAGTTGATATGTATACATTGAGTGTGGAGGATTGAAGAGAGTTGATATACTTTGTATCTCCATCAGATTGGAAAGAAATCAATGTTATAGAGGATGTTTTATTCATATGTTTTGTTATGGAGGATTAAAATCTAGGGGGTTTTATCCTCCTTACAAGGTGAAACTTTCTAAAGGTCTAGTTGTTGTGGTAGCTTAGCTAGACAAGTGTTGTAACACCTTATGGGATTGTAGTCTCACTAAATAAGGGATGGTAGTTCCTTAATAAATCATAGATGGTCTATATTTATTATTTTTATTATAGTACAATAGTCCAATTACATTTTATAGTGTTTTTTCTCCCCCAAGAGTGTTTCCCACATATGTCATGTGCTATGTGCTTGATCTTACATTGTCTCTCTTGTTCATTACTATGAATGATGTGTATGCTTCATAAATGATTATGGTAATTTATTAAGAGTTTTCAAAGGTTTTAAATTGAATTTGGATTATATGGTCTCACTAATTCATGCCCTGCACCCATCTCAATGATTTTACCTCTAACAATTGATATCAAAATAAGTCTTTTGGTGAAGGCTTGATAGCTTGAAGGTGATCCAAGGTACAATATGGGTAGTCATCAAGGAGGTGTATCTACTAAGCAAGCACCGATGTTAAATGGATCCAACAATGATTTATAGAGTGGGAGGATGATGACCTGCATCATGTCCCTAGGGTTTGACATTTGGAAATCTATTGTGGATGGTTATTCTAAACATATTATTCCTCTATCTAATGTTACAAATAAGAAGGTGTTTGAGAATAATTATAAGGCAATGAATGATATCACTTGTGCTATTATAGATACTAATACACAAAGGTAATCCATTGTATATCTACCAAGTAAATGTGGGATAAATTAAAGACTATTTAGGAAAGAGACTCAAAATTTAAGTTGGTAAAGTTGTAGACTCATTGAAGACAATTTGAGAGTCTCAAGATGAAGGAAGAAGATTCAATGGCATTTTTTATACAAAGAGTTGATGAGATTGTGAACATCATCCAGGGTCTTAAAGAGAACCTTGAAGAATATATTATAATTCAAAAGGTATTAAGGTCCCTATCTCTCATGTTTGATCCTAAATTATATGTTGTAGAAGAGAGTCATGATCTTACCCAGTTGAAGTTGGATGAATTGCATGACATCCTTACTACCTATGAGATGAGGAAGAATAATGATATAACACTAAAGAAGGAAGAAAATTCAAAGATATAAATGAAGCCAAAAAATAATTTCTAAGGTAAAAAACACAAAGAGGATGAGATATCTAACATTGATGAGGATAAACTAATTACTTTGATTACAAGGAAATTGAAAAGAAGCTCAGGGAAGTATATGGGTAAACTACCCTTCAAATGTTTCAACTATGGTGAGATAGGACATTTTTCTCATGAGTTCCCTCATAATCATGAGAAAAATGATGATGAAGATCATGGTGAAGGCCAATATTAAGATAAGAAGACATACAAGAAGAAAGGATTCCACAAGTATAACAATAAGAAGAAATCCTTCAAGAACAAGAAGAGTCTCTACACCAAAGAAGATTACAATGCATCAGACGAGAGTGGAGATAGTGATGCAAAGTATGATTATGAATATGATCATCCTATTGAATATTAATCCTTATTCATGGCTGAGGAATTAACCTGATCACATTAAAAGGAGTCTACTTGGAGTGATTTAGATGATGATGAAGATGAGGTGGATTGTGTGACTATATTGATGAATGTTCTTGAAGAACCTAAATATTGAGAAGAATACCAATAAGAAGATGAAATATAAACTCAAGGATTGTGAGGAAAAATTTAGTGTGTATGAAGAAAGAATTAATGAAGACACCAAGGAGAATGAAGATATAGTCAAGCATCTCAATTGTCAATAGGAAATCCTTTCTACAAGCCTGAAAGGTAAAGAAGATGAATGTTTAAGGTATGTATTTTAAAATGAGTCATTGAGATCTAAGTTAGAGAATAAATATATTAAGGTGAAGTCATTTATGATATTTGAAAAGATCTCAAGTGATCTATACAAATTCTAAGTGGTCAAAATCATGATAGTGATAAAAGTGGTCTTGGATATGAAGAAGAATAAAAGTGTGTAACTCAAGACAAGATGAAGACTTATGTGAACAAAGAAAATCATGCTTTGAATATAAATCATCAGATAAGGAATGAAGGTACTAGAAGAATGAATACAAATAAGATTAGATGGCCAAATGCTATGAGGTATGTAATTTTTAATGGTTATTGTTTCACATGTAATCAATTTCGGCATAGATCTTGAGATTGCAAGAAATCTATTAGAAATGAGTTTGCATGGAACTATGATGGGGGTCATCAATTAAAAGGTGTGAAAAATTTTAAGTGCTTAAACTATCTTGTTATGGGACACTTTGCAAACCATTGCCCATATAAGGTTAGACAAAGTGAGTCCTCTTACAAAAGAGGAGGTTGTTTCCTTTATCATGACATAGGACACATTGCAATTTTATATCCAAACAAGATAAGACAAAAAAAATTTCCATCAAGGAGTATGGGGTATGAAAATTGTGAATAGAGAGGTCACATTTCTAGATTATATAAGTAAAGGTATATAAGTAATAATAGGTTTAATCAGGCTCCTAGAGTGTAAGGAAGAAGGCAAGTCAACTCATGGAATCCAAAGGTGGTAAGAATGAGTCATGATGAGACTCTAGGTCAAAGTAATTTATTTGATATGGTGGAAAATTCTTTATAATTTGAAGAGTTCCAAGGGACCTCATTTTCTACCCATGTTGTGAGTGAAAAGACCAAGCCCAAAGCGAAGAATAAGTTATTGGTTGAGTCTAGTTATGAAGAGAGTTTGGATCCAAGTGAACATCTTGTTGTTGCTAAGAAAGTATCATTAAAAGAACATCAATTATTATTATCTATTGATGAGGTTCCAAGATATAAGGAAGATTATATACATGAAAATGTATGGCATGAATCTATGTTGTCTCCATGTATTGTCAATCCAATCACAGAAGAGAAGGATAATGTTGTAGTGGATGAGCATGTTGCTTCTCTTAAGCCTAAGAAGAAGAAGAATAAGAAGAAGAAATATAAGCATTAAATAACCAAAGAGGAGAAGGAATATGAGGATTTAGGGGCAACTCCTACTTTTAAATTGTTCTAGGACATTATGATGTAGGGTGTCTCTGTCTATGCTTCTTGAGAGACTCCTTTTAGTAAAGAAGCAAGTGTTGTTGTGTATGTAGTGTTTATAGGGTCAAAATGTTTGTTTCAAGGTGGCCTAATGATATTGATGAAATGTCAAGAATATTATGATTCTAAAAAAGGTATGTACACTTAACAATGTGTTCCAAGTGATTTCAAGCTTTTAAGATATTTTTTGTGTAATTGAAGATATTTTGTTTGCTCTCAAGTTTCCTAGTTTGTGCTTAAGAGTATGCATGTCATAAAATGGGTTATAGGATGAATGAGTTTCCAAAGGTGTGAAAGATAAAATATTGGTCCAAAAGTGTGTAATGCGTGTCTCCAGGTGTGAGATATGTTTTAGAGGTGTACATTTACCAAAAGGAGGTTTGTTGACCTTGTTTGTTTTGAGTTTCTAAGGTTTTGGGATATGATAAAAATGTGTCCTTCCTTATGAGTTGAGGTATGAGGCTTATTAATACATTGAATTGGAAAAATGGGTTTTCAAATCATGCCTCACATAGATTTGAAGGTTTGTGGTTTTTAAGTTATTCATATTTTTGTCAAGATGGAGGCCTAATTAGCAACTTGGTTTGTGAAAGTACTCTACAGATGATGATCTAGGTTTTCAAAATTGGTGTGATTGAAGGGGAATAGGAGAGTGATCTAGATATAAAGTTTTAGGGCTTACAATTATGCCTACAAAAAGTCATGGGCTTTCCAAGTTCTAGGTAGGGATATAAGGAGTCTAGATAGGTTTTGTATGAAGATTTGATGTTTTTGCTTAGTTTATCCAAAAAATAAAGGTATGTGTGTCTCTAGGAGTTTTATTAGGCTATTTTAGAATATGTTTCATATTTGTTGAAGTGGCATGAAGTTTTGTTGATGGTCCTTAAAGTAGCTTGAGAGAGAAGGCTAGTAAGTGTGTGTGGTGTTTCTTGAAGATCGAAAGATTATACAAAGGTAAAATGGTTCAAAAATATTAGGGGGGTTCCTCTCAAATGTCTCTTGGTGATTTTCATCATATTTCAATGTCTTTTTGTGTTTTGTCTTTATTGGTTGTAGTGATTGGTTAAAGAGAGTATTGGCAAGGAGTAAGAAGAAGTTATAGAGAGAAGAAGAGGTAGGCTCAAGGTAAGGGGGAGTTTTTATCATATTTATAAGGTGGTACTCTCCTATTTTTAGTGTTTTTAGGTACTCAATATTACTTGGTTCCAACTTTGACATTGTGTTTTAAGGGGATAAAGTTGTTATTGTGGAGTGCTTGAAGAGAGAAGGAAGGTGAGATGTATAATTCTATATGTTGTGTGTTCACATTAATGACAAAGGGGGAGATAATTGGAGAATTATTAGTTATTTAATGGTAATTTAATGGAGGTTTATAAGTTATTGGATGAAGTGCCTTGATAGTATAAGTGATAATGATAGAGTGTACAATTTGTTGTCCTAATATGCTTGAATTATGCTTGGTTTATCTTAGTTTTGACATGGTTAGAGATGTTAAAGGATGAGTATGGTGATTTGAGGACATGAAAGGGGTCATATAAGAAGTTAATAATTATTTGAGTGTTTGTGTGAATGAGTAGATTTCATCTAGTTGATCATTATTTATATCTAGACATTTTGGGTCTAATAGCATAAAATTTGAGTAGGTAGTTTGTTGATGTCACCATTGCCATGTGTAGATGAGTCAAGGGGATCTGGTCATATGGTTGCGATAAAATTAGCCCCTATTTTATATGTGTTAAATCTAAAATCATTCCATGAATAAAAATTAAATATATATGGGTGTAAAGTTGGGCTCTCAAGCATTTTGATAGTGTTTTCTATGTTCAAATAGAGTTAAGTAAGCATATTAATGACATCATATATCACACATGTGAGGGTTATAAGAGAATATTGACATATGGGTGGATTATGATATGTAATTTTATATTATTTACTAAATATTGGGTCATGCATCTAAGTGTCACAAAATATATGCAAGTGCAAATTTGGGTTCCCAGGTAGTGTGTCAATGTTTTCCCATACTTAGCTAAATTTGCATGTGGCAAGAAAATCTAAGTAGGAATTTTGATGTAGTCATAATTTTCACATGTGTAAATTTAATAATAAGTTTATAATATGGGTTTTTTTTAGTTTTTTTCTTATTTTATAAGTGATAAATTTTAGATCATGCAATGAAGTGAATCAAAAGATATGCTAGTGCAAAGTTGACCTTCCAAGACAGTTCTCGACATAGTTGGCTCTGTGGAAGAAATTTTTTAGTGAGAATATTAATTGTGTTATATATCACATGTTTGAATTTTTTTTTATATAATTAACACATTGTTGGATTCCTCTTTAAAATGAGAACATATGGTCCAAATTTGATAACATGTGAGTGAGTAAGGTATAAGATATGACTGTGCAAAGTTAGACTTCTAGATAGATAACAATGGTTCTAATAATATATTTTTCATGAATTAAAGATGAGGAAAAAATGAAGATCAAATTATTCATGGGTGATTGTATAATTTTTATCTATCAGTGTGTATTGATTGAGATGATAAGAAGTGCATGATGTTTAATAGTAAAAGTGCTCAGAAGGCACACGAGGGTACCAAGTGTCATGATCATGGGGGCTATGAGAAATATATAATGGTGAGAGATATAATATAAATCCATTGATGATTAATAGAGATTTATTTTTCTCATTGAGTCAATATTTAAATATTACATGAGATGAGGTTAAGTATTTGAGTTTTAACTGTGACCGTTTGAATTCAAATATTTGAATTTTAACAAAAGAAAAAACTAATTCTCTATATTTTATCCATAAATATTGATATATGTATACTTTGACAATTTGGTAAAAATAAAATTTGTATAGGACTTTAATTAACATCTATAAATATAAATTTTATGGTATAATTAGTAATAAAGTAAAATTTATTGAGCTTCAAAGTTAACTATGTGTTTGTTCATGCTCTACAAGTAACCCAAGAAGGGTAATTAAGTTGTTCATGATGGTATTTAAATATTTATATATGATAAATATTATTTCAATTATTTTAGACTCCATAAATACACTTTTTATATATTATGAAGGTTTTACCAATCATATTCAATATGAACAAAGGTTTAGAAGTTTACTATGTATTTGTTTGTGGTGACTATGTGCATAGAATGTTGTTTGAGAAAATTATGATTAAGAAAAAGGGTAATGTGTTGGTTATTGAAAATTAAGGAGGAATTATTTATCATTTTTCATGGGTTAATTATTTTGAAATGTTATTATGTTCTTAGTTTACTCAAAGAAGATTCAAAGAGGTGAATGGGTCATCATATGATCTAAAAGTTGATTTAGGCTTATTTTGAAAGTGTGTTGTGCTTAAGTTTGACTCATGTTTGATGAATTAAAGGTGAAGGCATGTGTTTTGGCCAAAATGAAATATTTTTATATTTTTAATTCATGAATTCTCTATAAATAGTGAAACCAAATGTGATGGTTTCTAGACTTTTGAGAAAGACTTGTGTGAGGTGTGTGTATGTGAGAGTTGTGGAGTGAAAGAAAAGTAGCGTGATTATTAGATGAGTTGATGAGAAAATTAGATTTAAGACTATGTTTATGACATATGGGTCATGTTTCTAATGTCAATATAGTACTCTTTCATGTTGAGGATTAATGGAGAGTGATAAAAAGGTGGCTTTAGATGCATTGAGTGTGAATAATTGAAGAGAGATTATATTATTTATATCTCCATTATATTGGCAGGTAATCAGTATTCCAATAAATGTTATGTTCATAGGTTTTTATTTTGTCATCTCAACATCTAGTGGGTTGCATCTTTCTTGTAAGGTGAATCTTGCTAAAGGTTTAGTTGTTGTGGCAACTTAACTAGATAGGTGTTGTAGCACCTTGTGGGATTGTAGTCTCACTAAATAAGGGATGGTAGTTCCTTGATCAATTTACGCTGGTCTAAATTGGTTCTTATTAGTATAGGATAGTAGTCCAATTGCATGTTCCAATGGGGTTTTTTTCCCCCAAGAGGGTTTTCCACATATGTCATGTTCTATTTGTTTGATCTTGCATTGTCTCTCTTATTTATTACTATGAATGATGTGTATGCTTCATGAATGCTTTTGGTAATTGATTAAGAGTTTTCAAATATTTGAAATTTAAATTGGATTATCTGGGCTCACTGATTCATCCCCCACCTCAGTGATTATACCTCTAACACATGAAAGACAACTACATGATTCTTTCCATATGAATTTATGTATATAAATAAACCTTTATCACCTATAGAATTTGAATTGCAAACATTGAAGACAACAAATAACTTTGGTATTGATCCTGATGAAACACAAAAAGAAAGAATAATACAACTAAACGGGTTGTATGAACTGAGAATGGATGCACTCACTCAAACCAGCATGATCTAAAAATAGATAAAGTAGTGTCATGACACTCATATCAAAGAAAGACAATTTCAAGAGGGTGATTGGGAAATCCTATTTGATTCTAAAATTTAAAACTTCAAGGGTAAGCTAAGGACAAGATGGTTGGGACCATACCTAATCAAAACCATTTTGAGCAATGGTTCCATCCAACTTCAACCCATTGATGGTGACCAAAGGATAATTTTGGTCAATGGTCATAGGCTTAAGGTGTACATAAGACCTCTCAGCAAGGAAGAGTTTATTGATTATAACGAAGACCAATTTAACCTTGTGGAAGAACCTAGTTCTTTTACTAAATCCAAATGATCTTTACAACAAGAATTCAATAAAGGAGGAGTGATAATAACTATTAAATACCATTTCTCCTCCCTTAAAAATTTAAAAAATATAAAAATATTTAAAAAAAAAGAAAAAAAGTATAAAAAAATAAAAAAATAAAAATAAAAATACTAAAAGGTGAAAACTAGTAAACGACACCTTTTAGAAGCAAATTTTTGCAATAAAATAAAAATTGTTTTCAACTAATCTATCTTCTCAAACTTGTTTATCCTTATAGGATACATGGAGTCTTTATAATATAGGTGGGGATTTATATGACAAGGTACAATTATATTTATTTTCCCAAAGGATTAACTATTTTTATATTTTATGTTATGCATGTGTAATCATTAAGCAATAAGAAATTCTCACATGGACAAATTATGGTGATGTCACACGGGTATGATGAGTCAACAACATCATCACCACATTCCAAAATTTTATGTGATTATATTTTCCAACATATTTGATGTGACAAAAGACCTTCTCAAATAGATTTAATGAGATGGCCTTTTAATGAACCTTTTCAAAAACATGATTTTATGTGATGCATAATTCATTATGAATATTATCTCATATACTACCAATTATGGTATTTATGCCACATCATCAATAACTATAGGATAAAGTACCTTACCATTATATCTCACATGCTCTAAATAGATCACCATAACTACTACCATAATTCTTGTCATAATCTCATAATATACCTTGATTTGTTATTCATTGTTGTATTATCACCATTGTACATTGTTGTGTCATATCCCTAACCTATTGCCTTCCCATGTTTCTTGTGCAAATCTAAGCTCTATATTTTTATAGTAAAATTAGGTTTTTAATCAAATATTTTTAGCTTTGAAGATGGGTGGAAAAAAGAAGAAGAGTGAACTAGAATCCTCAGATGCATTGTTGTAGGATGAGGTAGCCATAAACATCTTTGAATCAATAAGGTTGTTAAATTTATTTAAAATGTTTTAGATTTTTTGTGAAGAGATTATGTAGGAATTCTTTGATAATTTTGATGAAGACCATGTTATTATCAAAGGTAAAAACATTCCATTAAATCCCTCTATATTCAGTGCACTCTCCAAGATTTTTGAGAAGGTAGTAGTTGTTATTGATAAGATTGATTTTATTGATTTAATTCATATGTTTGTTGAATAAAATTAACCATAACCTAGATGAGAAAAATCCCCATAAGGAGTCACTAGGGGAATCATGAGAGATATTCTTCCTCATCCTTGGGAAAATTATCTTATAGATTATGAAATATATCACATGTGATGGTCATTTTATAGTAGATAATAGAGACACCATGAGAATCCTTCACCTAAAAAGGAGATACTCAAGAATAATACAAGGTAAATCTTCCCACTTTCCTTCATAATGTCATAATCAATGTTTCTATAAAATTGAACAAATTTACTAGGTCTATCTACCACCATGGGCTGGTTACCCTTATCTATCAGTATTATTTCCTAAGTAAATCATGGGGTAAAAATGCCTAGTCTTCCTTCTTCTAAAAATTCTCTCTAATTTATATCAAGAAAAAACCATGCCCTACCTCTCCTCCTTCTACCATAGTACATATTTGATAAAAACCATCTTCATTACCTTTAGATACAAAGATAATATGCCAAAGATCAAAGAGATAAATGGGAGTTCCCTCAAATAACCCCAATTATCCATCTATGCTCTGACATATGCATCAAGTTATTCTACAAGAATAAAAAGAAGAAGAATATGTGCAAGCCATGGAGACTTTAGAAATCTTAAGGTCCCCCATTGACATTGTAGATGTTGAAGCATTTATTGCAAAAAAATTCCATGAATAGGATATTGTATTTGTATAAGAAACCCTTATAGTAGAATTTGTTCCTCAAGAAACAAAGTGGCCTTTACCCTCTACCACTGATAAGGGTTAAAAACCCTTGCTAGAAGAAGTTTTATCCTCCCCTCATTCTTTTTATGAAGAAGAAGAACTATAGCGTGTCATGGCTTTGTCTCAGCATGAAGAAATAATTCAATAGCATCAAGAAAAATTAGATGTTGTTCATTCAAACTTAAAAGGTAAGGACTTGATTATTTATAATTTGGAATAAATATATGAAGAATCTATCACTAGATATAGAGAATAAGAGATAATTATTTCAGGAATACAAACTAAATAGATTGGGGTCCACAATTTGATTTTTTCACACACTCAAGATTTGAGTAATTTGTATAATTATTTTACCATTAAGGACACCCAAATTATGGATTTACAAAATGATAATGTTGTTAAGCATAATCAAATTAATAATCTGAGATAGAATATTGATGATATTTTCCAACATACTAATAGAATAAGTGAGATAACCATTCAAAATTCTAAGTTACAAGTCTCTATACAATAAATGTAAAGAGAGACAAGATAAATATCAATCTAGATAGAGGTACCAACAAGATTTGTTCTCACCTTCCACATTCCACTACATTTAAATGATCTCAGTATAGAATAACACCCATAAGAGGATTCAAAAGTTGAAAGAAGAAAATTTTAAGATTAAAGAGGAATCTTTAAAACAATCGGTAGAATCTCAACAATAATTGACAAAATCCTAGGCCTCCATCTAACACACTTGTGCAATTTCTAAGAAACTATTAGCATGTAGGAAACTTTCATCTATTTATGTTATTTTTCTCTATGAGTGATTTTTTAAATGGTAGATTCAATTAAGTTCCCTTATTTTTTCAAACATTATTGAATATTAGAATATATTTATGAATATTTTTCTCAAGAGCACTAAATAAAGGAAAGATTCAATTTGTGAGTTATATACTTTTAATTTATTTTTAGGTTATGAATCTAGATTTCTCATAAATATATTTATTGGAGAGACATAATTACATTCCTTTCTCTCTAATTTGTGGAACTAAAAAACATGTCACAAATATATTAATAATTTTTTGGAATTACAAAGCACCACTGGGTTATGTATGAGACCAAAATTTTTGGATGCAAGAAAACTTATTACTACTTTTCAAAAAATGTATCACATGCATTTGAATAACAAGTATCATGATTTATTGATATTAAATATTGTAAATTTTAGAGATTTCTAAACCACCATTATAAAAATGTCATCAATGTTAGTATTTCTAGGTGGGATACCTTACCTATTGAGTTTAAATGTAGGGAAGTCTTGAGCCCTACCAATATCATATGGATTATAAGAAGAGCTAAAGTAATTGCCTAGATTATCACTTGTCTCTTTGATGAAATAGGTTTAGATGTATGGATTGGCATTAGTTTAGGCCTCCAATAATTTTGTGCCCTCTATTTACATGTTAGGGTTGGATTACTTAAGAAAAAATTGAGTTTCAAGCTTAGTTGCATACAATTGTAATGAATTTTGGATTCTAGCCAAGGATCCACCATGATTGGGGCCATCATTTTCAGGTTTATGATCTTAGTCAAAGGTTTGAATCAAGAATTATGGATTAAAGATCAGTCATCCCATTTTTTTTCAAGAGGAATTAGAAAAGGTAAAGTGTGGGGGAGACATGATAAGAATTTCATATAACTCATCATAGCTATACAAATTATCCATAAAGTATTTCCTTTAGTTATATATTACATTGCAATTAATAGTTAAAGTCCTATCTAAGTAAGAAATGAATGAAATTTGTCCTTTGTTAGTATGTAATTTATTATTGATTATTTACCTTGTTTTAAATTAAGGTAAAAATAGGTTTTGAAGGGACCCCGAAACCCTGATACATAGGAAGAAGGATAAAACAATAATACCCTCAGGTAAAACAAACCAAACACCTACTGGCTGAGCAGTATCAAAAATAGGTTTTACAGGGACCTAAAACCACAAGTCAAGATCATAAAAAGAAAGATCCCAGGTTTTACAGAGACCTAAAAACTTAAGTACGTTAAGAAAACAAAGAACCAAAAAATGGAACCAATTATAACATCCAATAAAAAGGACCAAAATAGTAAGATCAGAAAGACCCTATTCTTCTAATTCCAAGATCATCTTCACCACTTCCTTTCCAATCATAACAGTGTCCTGTATGGATATTGTAGCTGACGTAGCTACCTCTTGCATTTATTTCTTCCTCAAGCTCTATCTGGTCCTCTTACTAGGCCCCTCCAAAGATTTTATTTCCTCATTAGCTCATTTTCTAATGTTTGCAGCAGCTGCACATATGATAGTAGTAACCTCCTCCATCTTCATTCTACTTTCCTTAATGAGCCTTCTAAGATTGTTCTCATAATCTTTAAGTTTGATAGGAATATATCTCATCTACATTTCTAGATTATTGATTTTATTCTGATCAGCTTCCTGATTATGTTCCATTATTTCCATTTTCTTCTTGAGGCCCATTATTTCCTTATACATCCACAAGTCAACCTGAAGGATAGCATTTTCTTTGCATTTGGCCAAATTCATGAAGGGATGCCTCCTATCATTCTGCCAAATGTCACTAAAATATTTAGTGTTCTCTTTAGGATTGACTTCATCCTTTTTAGTTTGATCCTGCCTTTCCATTCTTTTCTGTTCTTTAGTTTCAATAGGGCTTTCATTGTGGACAAGATCATCCTTTAATTGTTCTCTAGTCTTCATTACATCATAGGCATCCTAAACTATATGTTCCTTCTCTATTTTCAAATTAGGATCCTCAAATAAAACATCCATTTCTTTTTCACTTCCCCCCAACACTTGCTGATTATCCTCAAGATCAGAGTTTTTCTCTTCTATTTTTTCCTCTCTAGTGTCCCCTTATTTTTCATTCTCACTTTTATCTTTACCTTCCTCATTAGAGCTAGATTCCCCACTATCCATTCCTTCCTCTTCCTCCATGCTCTCCTCCTCAGAACTTTTTGTGCTTTCCCACTTAGTTTCCTCATCAACAATCTATTTTTTAAAGCTGGAGGATTTGGGTTCATGTTTTTCTTTCCCCTTTACAGTTTCATTCTTCTTACTCTATGAATCCTTATTTTTGTCCGAATAAGGATTCAGGACAATGGCTTTGTTTTTTTAGAAACCTTCTATTATTAGTATCAATCCCTCATGAAATATAGGGTGAGACTCCTTTTTTCTATGAGAAAATAGACTTTGGAGTAGCGACAAGCACAAATAGAAAGGGAAGGAGATTCTAGCTTTGTGCCTAAAATGATTAAGAAAGACAAAATGAAATTTATGGACTCTTTTGCTTCTACCATCAAGTATAAAATACTCATAGATGCAACATAAGACGTCTCTCTAGATTCCTTTTATCTGCTCCAAGTTGAAAAATCCTCCACTCTTTTCCAATTGTTGCTCCTCAGCATCTGTCTTCAAGAATTTACTATATGCCTCATTAGATATACTGGTCTACATAGAGAACTTTATACCCTCCATTGGAAGCCCCATGACCTCTGCAATGAAATCCTTGGTGAGCTTCACTATGATGCCATGGAGGGTTACCCTGTCATCAACTCAATTTTTGAAAAATGCCATCATTATATGGAGTTTAGAACCATGCAGCCACTCCAAGTAACTCACGACCTTCCCTCTCTAGAGAATCTTCCAAACATCATCTTTTGCCTTCCAGTCTTCACAAATTTTAGGTTCTTGTTTCCTTGTTTCACCTTTCATTTTATAAGCCATACAGTTTTCCAACAACACCCAAACACTAATTACTAAGCAATGAAACTAGTTTTTATCAACTTGTAATGGAACTCACCTATTTTTTGGCACATGCGATAACCACTTTACGTTCTCATGAATGTATCTATTCAATGAATGTAATCCTTCCACCATGAGGCCACTCCACCAAATCATTAACTTCTTATTTTAGGTAGATATTTCCCTCCTTTGAATGAATGGTGTCATAATTAATAATCACTTTGAGATCAACGTGCTTATTTAATGCATCCTACCATCTCACCTTGTGCCCTATTCAAACAACATGATTAGCTATCCAGTCAGCAACCCCATTGGCTTCACGGTAAGTATGGGTTATGGTTACTTTTTCAAATTTTTGAATTAAGGATTTAATTTCCATCACCGTAGCCTCTATAGACCATGAAACTGAAGTTTTGTTATTTAAGATATTTATGATATTCAGGGAGCCACCTTTCAACCATAATTTAGAAAATCTTGACTCAACAACTAGTTTAATGGTATGAAGGGCTGCAGTAGCTTCAGCAATATGACTATTCGACTTACCAATAGGGATAACAATAGCATCAATTATGTTTCCCGCATGATCTCTCAAGACTCCTCCACATCTTGCTTTTCCTAGATTCCCTTTAGTAGCTCCATCAAAGTTTCCTTTGATCCATCCACAAGGGGGCATTCCATTTTACACCTAATCTTGGATTTTTAGTTTTCACATTAGGCCTTTCAGATCTCAAGGGATTATCAATTTGAAAGGTTGGATTAGGATCCCTCTGTGATATAAAATTCTCCTTTATTGCTCTAATAATATTCTGACCCAACACCCATCCTAGAAGTTCTTTACTTCTAAATATTCTATTGTTTCTTTCTTTCCATATGCCCCACCAAATATGAGGAAGTGTTAATTTCCAGAAAAAAAGAACATCAAGATTCTTAGAGGGATAGTACCAACTTTTAAAAGATAGTTCCACACTTTTTTGATGGACCCATGCTATACCCTAGAGATTGAGGATCTCATTCCAAACTTGTTGTGTATAAGAATAGTTCACAAACATATGATCTCTATCTTCAAAAGCATTTTTGCATAGACTACACCTATTAACCACATTTATTCCTCTTTTCTGCAAGTTGTCAAGAGTCAGGATTTTATTTTGAAGTAGAGTCCAATAGAAGATTTTAATTTTGGGGATAAGCCCCTTGATCTAGGCACAAGACCACAAAGGTTGATTACCATTTTCCTTTGAAATAAAAATGGTAGAAACTTTAAATTGTCCACTAGGATCATCATGCCAGATAATCTTATCCTCAAGATAAGGATAAAGAGAGATATCGTTGAGGGATAATTTTATATTACTAAAATCTTGATCAAGATTAGTTATATTCACCTAGGAATTGTTCTGCCAATACTGATTTACAAATGTACCATATCTTTGCTTACATCGGTCAACTACCTCCTTGTCTTGAAAATATTCTATCAAAGGGTAATATTTTAACCAAGCATCCTCCCAAAATTTCACCTTAAGTCCATTACCAGCTTTCTAGGAGCATCCTTTTTCTAGAATTTGTTTGGTTCCCTGAACAGCCCCCCATATGGAAGAGGGTTAAGTTACATCAGGGTAAGAAAAGAATGAGCGCTCTTTCAGAATTTGAATTAGCTAAAACACATGTGGGTGGGAAACGGATTAGGGAGAATTAGAAGAAGTGAGAGAGAAGGGAGAAAATTCAAAAAACCAAAAGAAAAAGGTGAAAAAAAGAACAATATAAAGGGTGTAGAAATGAGAAGAATAAAGGTGAAATCTCCTGTTTCTAATCAGAAAAAAGTTGGAAAAGGAACTGAACAACAATCCCAGGTAAAATTAGATGTTGGCTCCCTAGATAAACTTGGAAGAAGATCCACAAGGAAGAAAAAAGAGTTAGAAAGCATACAGAATATTGTTGATGGTAGGCAGGAAACCATTCTGGACTTTACCCTTAAAAAATAGAAATGAAAATAATAAGCTGGAATATTAGGGGGTTAAATAGTATTAATAAAATGGATATTGTTAGGAATTTTGTTAGAGAACAAAAGCCTGATTTCCTTTTGCTCCAAGAAACCAAGATGAATAAAGAGAAAGTAGAATAGATCAAAGACTTTAAAAATTATTCAATCAAGACCAATAGTTCTAAAGGTGCTTTAGGGGGAACTTTGATGTTATGGAAGAGGAATTATTAATCTAGAACTATCACGACTGCTAGTAAAAATCTAATGATTATTAAAATAACTAGTGTGGATCAGAAGGAGGGTTGGTATATTGTAAATATCTATGCTCTTAATGCTATGAACCTTAGGAAAAAGGTCTGGGAGTCTATCTCTAATTTTAAAAGCAAGGACTATTATGGATGATGGATTATATTGGGAGACTTCAATGTACCTCTTTATGATCATGAGAAAATGGGAGGTAATGCTACTCAAATGGAAGGGAGACTAGATTTAATGGAGTTTATAAATAAAGAGGGATTAATGGATATGGAACTTCAGGGAATTTAGTTCACATGGAGCAATAAGAGAATTGGTAATGATTGTATTCAGGCCAGGCTTGATCATGCCCTTATCTCTCCTAACTGGACAAAAGAATTCATATGTAAGTTGGAAGCTTTCCAAAGAATAGGTTCGAATCATTTTCCTCTTATTTTCACTGTGGCTAAAATAAATTTGAAGAAGAATCATCCTTTCAAATTTGAAAAGATGTGGATGCAACACCCATAGTTTGAAATTAAAATGGAAGAATGGTGGAATATTGAAGTTGAGGGTACGGCCCTTTTTAGAGTTGTTTCTAAGCTTAAAAATGTTAAAAGGGAAGTTAAAAAGTGGAACAAGTATTGTTTTGGAAATATCTTTGAGAAAAAGACTACTATTAAGGAGGAAATTCATAGGACTCAGGAAAAAATTTAGAAAGATGGATACACTTCTGATCTCTTTATTGAAGAAAATGAGCAATTGGTTCAATATCAAGATATTATCACTAAATAAGAAATCTATTGGAGACAAAGATCCAAGTTATTATGGTTGAGTGAAGGAGACAAAAACACAAAAAAATTTCCATCTATCCACTCTAAAGCATAGAGCTAAAACTCATATTCCATACCTAAAAAAGGGAGATTTGAAGATTTTAGAGGAAAAGGATATCAAGGAGGAAATGCAATCCTTTTTCTCATCCCTTATGAAGGTTAATCCCAATATTAATCTGGAAAGTCAGGCTAAAATCCTATGAGTGATTCCTCCTTTGGTTTTGAAGGAACAGAATAAAATGTTATGTTCAATTCCAAAGGATGAGGAAATCTTTAAAGCTGTCTATTCTCTAGGAGGAGATAAAGCACCTAGACTTAATGGCTTTCCCATGTTCTTCTTTTAAAAACTATGGAAATTTGTTGGTAAAGATGTAAGTGATGCTATGAAGGAATTCTTTGGAGCCAAACAAATGCTTAAGGAATTTATTTACACCTTTTTGTGTTTGATTCCAAAGAAGGTTGGTGTTGATTCTCCTGATCAGTTTAGACTGATTAACGTTTATAACTCTTTCTACAAGATTATTTCCAAAGTTCTTACTTATATACTTATTCAAGTGATTCTTATGATAATTACTGATCAACAAAATGGATTTATCCCAAGTAGACAAATTCTCAATTCTATTATTATTGCTCATCAGAATATTCATTCTTTGTTCTGCTCTAACAATCGGGGTTTCATAATGAAAGTTGATATTGCAAAAGCCTATGATAGAGTTGACTGGTTATTCCTTTCAAATAGTCTTTCAGCTTTTGGCTTTGAACAAAATGTGGTTGTAATTATTTATTAATTGATTTCTTCTTCATCTATTGTTGTATTGGTAAATGGAAGCTCATCCCACTTCTTTAATCCATCACGGGGGTTGAGACAAGGGGATCCTATATCCCCCATTCTTTTTGTAATTATGGCTGACTGCCTAGGTAGATATATAGGGGATTTGGTCTATAAAGTTTTATTTAAGGGATTAAAACCCTCTTCTCATCCTCTAATTTACTCCCATAGACAATTTGTTGATGATACTATCTTCATGGGAAAAGCTAAAGTCAAAGAAGCAAGAAATTTGAAGCAAGCTATTAATTTATATTCTTCTACCTCTGGTCAGTTGATTAATTGGAATAAAAGTGCAGTGTTCTTCATTAATACCCCTTTTTAGAGGTAAAATAAAATTGCTAAATTCCTTGGATGCTCTATAGGATCTTTCCCCTCATCTTACTTGGGTCTTCCTCTTGGGTTGAAAGTCCCTAATGCCTTGTGGGAGGATCTTATCAACAAATTTAGTAAGAAACTAGTGGGATGGAAAGGAAATATTTTAAGTCAGGTAGGAAAGTTAACCCTTCTTAAAGCTAGTCTTCAAAGTATACCTACTTATGCTTTAAGTCTTTTCAAAATTCCTACCAATTTTGCAGAATCTATTGAAAAAATTCAAAGAAATTTTCTATGGACTGGTATTGAGGAAAAAGGGAGGATGCCTTTAATTGCTTGGGATAACATTTGCAAACCTTTTAGGGAAGGGGGGCTGGGATTAAGGAAAATCAGAAGTATGAATATAGCTCTCTTAGCAAAACTGGGATGTAGAGTTTACCATGAAAATAAAGAATGGAGTAATATATGGAAGCATAAGTATTTATTCAATGCAAAATCCCTTTCTAATTATTTACCTTGTTATTGTGTATAACTTGGTTGAATATCATATTTTTGAGTATATAAACACATCCCAATGGTAGGGTAATTTCGAGAAGGCAACACATGATTTTGACAACTCTTTTTAGATACAATTTTGAGGATTTACAAGCAAGCTCTGAAGAAATCACACTTTGAAGATGCTCTAGAAGTACTTTGAAGATGATCTGAGGTAACTCCAAAGACATATATAGGTTTCTTTGAATATGTCTAGGCATGATCCAAAGACCTATACATAGTGCTTCAAAGACCTATATAGGATGTTTCGAAGATACCAGATATGCTCTAAAGACCATTTGGATCCTACTAATAAAGATAGTAATTTTATATATATATATATATATATATATATATATATAGATGGCTTACTTTATATATTACCATTCATGGTAATGGATTGAAATAGTTTGGATATATTTTTACTCTTATTTTGTAAAACTGAATAAGTATCTTTAGTCTATGTTTATTATTTCCTCTTTATAGTTAGTTGAGTCAATTTCAACACATTCTTAGAAGTGTGGAATATGACTCCTCATTTGTTTGTACTTTGAATAAATATATTTGAGCATTGATATTTCCAATATTTTTTACTCTATGAATAGATGTTGAGATGTGTTTAAATAGACATTTGCTCATTCTAGTTAGAGAAAGCTAGAAGTTGGAAAAAATAGTAGTTGGTGAATTTGAAATCAGAAGCATTTCATATTTATATATGTTATTTTGAATGAAATAGATTTCATCATTTTTATTTATTATTGAATAAAGTAGTTTCTATTGAGGAAGGAACAATTCTCTCTCAGGATTAGGATAAATTGGTACTTTTAGTTTAATAGTTTAGAAGTAGATATTAATTTGTTTAACCACAAGAGTCATTTATTTTAAATGCAACATGATTTTATTTCAAATAAAATAGTTATTTTTTTCAAAATCAAGTTTTAATTTACTTTTTAAAATCAATTGTGAATTTCATTTAATTTAAGTGTGTTCTATTTACATGCAAGAGTTTTTTCAATTCAATACAAGTAAATTTATTTCATGTAAGAGTACATTTTTAAAACGAGATTAAGTTTTTTTTATTTTATCTCATATTTATAATTTTTTCAAAGATATTTAAGTGACAATATAGAGCATTCTTAGATTATGTAACATCACACTATCCTACCCAGCCACCCAACTCAAGTGAAGACACAACATGTCTTATGCTAGATGTTTATGTTGTAGATGTTGATGAAGTGAATGCTAATAGGATATATTTAGTGTTTCAAGATAGAGTTAAATTATTACCTACTATTTTTAGGATTTATAAAATATAATAGAAGTAAAACCCCCCAAATAGTGAATTGTACAACTCCAATATCAAACTATGTCATTATAAAGAGCTGTCAGACACTACCCTAGTTGAAAATGAAACCAATCCATTGATTATTTAAATGAAAGGTATAAATACAACCTATCAACCCATTGGGATGTTTTATTTTGAGGTTAATAAAATTCTATTAGTGGTATTCCAGCTTAGATCATAAGGGCAATTTAGACATCATACTACATTGAGCAAGTGATATATGTAGTGGTTGTGAAAAAGATAATACCTTTCTATAATAAGATGATTGACACATATCCAATTGAAATGAGGCATCTATAGTGTTATCCACACTTTAGAACATATATATGTTTGAAAATTTATTTTTATAACAACCTCACTTGTCACAGACATATTGTTAATGCAGGGTGAGTAGCACAAGTCCCATGTCATTGTACAATCTCTTAGGATAAGGGTGGGATTAAAAACCATAATAATTCATGTGATTTTTATTTTTTTATTAACACCTAAAATAATCCCAATAGCATGTATATAGACATAATAAATGGTATGAAGCAACCTTGTCAGTTTTATAACTTTGGACATTATACTTAAGTTATATTTTGTCATTTTTTTACTTTACTTGATTGGTATTATTGAGTATAATTTTTTTTATAAACCAAAAAATATCAACCAAACACATTTTTTATCCACCATCTTATTTTTAAAATGAGGCATTACGCTGACCAAATCAAAACCTCTTTTTTCCTTGTCTAAATCCTCATTTTCAACATTGTGTTTGTATTATCTAAACAATGTTGTTATGCTTCCTATTTGAGTCTACACCATTTTGAAAAAATCTCCAAGTCCTTCATTTTTAATTTAAATTCAAAATATTTCCTTTCTAATTCTAAACCAAGGTGTTAATTGGTTTTTTTTTGCACATGGTTTGAGTTAACTTGGGCATGATTTCCCATTTGGGTTGAAGGCCATTTTATAGACTCATCATTATTTTATCATTGTGAACTTATGTTATCTTGCATATCACTCATGATATAATTTATATAACCATTATAATTCCTATTACCATGTGGTAGTGTTATGTTGCTTGTTTGATTTTAGTTTTATACTGAGAAGTTCTAGTGTGTTTTCACATCTTGAGATTTTTAGTTTGTATTGTTACCTTAATCATTATAAATACTTTATTATAATTTTATAGTCACAAATAATTGAAATTTTACCTAAATTTTATGATATTGATGTATCCTTGACCTAATTTTTTTGTGCTTCTTTTAATTTGGGTTTAAAATTTATCACACCCTCTTCCAATTGGACAATTTTAACCCACCAAAGTTGAGTAAATTTATGACCATTTCCTCTAATTATGTGGTACTACACCACTTTATTTTATTATATCCTCTTTTTACCTTGTCATTTATTTGGATAAATTCAAAACATGTATTTTAATGTTTGCAAAACATTTTCCAAATCTTAGAAAATATAGAGCATAATCAGTTATACATGACGCAAAGGTATACACATAATGGGGTATCTTACAACCCTAGCTATGAGGAAGAGAAATTTTACAATGGAAAAGATGATCCCATGGTATTTGAATATACACTCATGATTGTAGGATCTCAAGAAGACTATTTTGAGATATCAAACCCTAGAGCATAAAGATGAAGCACTCCTAAGGTTGATTAAATCAGGTACTAGATTGACATCAAACTTTCCTATGGAACAATTACACACCTTGGTTAGGGTATAAAAATAATAGAATGAATAATCCCTCACTCATATTACCAGATCAAACATTGCTTATTCTATTAAATTAAAGGAAGTCCTCATAGAGTCAACATCTAATGATCAAGATCTTTCCACCAAGATCAAGAAGATAAGGCAAGGATATGTGGACCAACTTATCATGGACTTAACTGACTCTCTACCTACCACTTCAATACATAATGATGCTTCCAAGGAACAAGGGAATGTGATAAAACCAATACAAAACACTTTACTTAAGAACACACCTACAATGGATCATGATGTCTCAATTAAGAAACCTAAGTCTTAGGAGGTTTTGCAACATGATTTACTAAACATGAAGCATACATTTTTCAACCATCAAGAACCTATTGTTCCTTCACATAATCAAGGAATAAAACACTGAGTACGTATTGAGTAAATTATTTAAAATAGTTTTGAAATTTATTCTCAACCAATGCATACTTAGGTGAATAGACCACAGACTCCACAAAATCAAAAATACACTTAAAATTCAAGGAAACCAACTTTGGGGAATATTTATCAACCAAATATCAACAACTAACTTAATTGATTCAAAGAGTGAACCAAAAAAAATTTACAGATCATAGGGTGTATATACATAATAAATCCATGTAACATGGGTACATATCACCCTAATAGAATTATATTCCACCTACCAATGCAACAAACATGTAAGAGTGGAATTTAATGAAAGAAATTATGTCATGATTAGAGATAGTAAATTGAATCAAGAAGTACAAATTTTATGAGATATGTCCATATCCATTATATTTGAGAATTCTCCAAGTACCGTTTCTACCTCATTTTTAGGAACCCAAATTTGACAAATACAAAGGAAAGGGTGATCCTCATGAACATATTCAAGAAGTTTTTGTGTTGTGTCAAGAGGTAACTTACAACATCATTTATTTGCTTCATTTGTTTTATAAATTTTAGAAAGACAATATTTAGATTGTAGCCTTAAGTTGCTCAAGGGATTGGTGATAGATTAGAATGATCCATCTAAAAAATTTGTCAACCACTTATCATACAATATTGAACATGAGTTAACTTTGGTCAACTTATGAAAATCCAAAGAACAAGATGGAGAAATCTTCATAGCATATCTAGATAAGTGGAGAACATTAGATAGATGTTTTCAACATAATTTTCCAAACAAATAATAGGTCAATATCTTTGCACAAAACCTAGACCCTGAGGTTGTGAAAAATCTATGACTTGCTTGTGTAAACACATATGAATAAATTATAGACAAGGTTGTGAAGATTGAGAAGGCACTATTAACAAAGGACTTGTCAAGATTTATGCATAGGTTTACAATTAAAATCATACCCAATCACCTATTCAAATAATTATAAAATAAAAACCTAAGGGATTTAATGAGAACAAGAACATGGTGGGAAATGGAGTAATTAAATCAAGACATGTATAAACAGTGCTAGCTTAGCTAACTCCAAATGTGTAATTGGCTCCACCTAATCCACCAACAAATTTGTAAAGAGTCCCTCCATGAAGGGAATTTAACAATAGGTAAAAATTATTCAATAAATTAGGAGAGCCTATGGAGGCTACATTCCAAAAGTTTATAGTAGCTAATTTGATTGTATGGCCTATACCAAGGTCATTTCTTGAAGATCAACCTAGACCCTAGTATTAGGCAAATGAATTATGTAACTTCTATCATGTTGTTGGTCATGGAGCTTATAGATGTGTTTAATTGTGACATCTCATTGAGTATTTGATCAAAATTGGTGAAATTGAGATCAAAATTGCCTTGTAAAACACTGATCATGATATGTACATCTATAAAGACCCATTTCCTAGACATAATCACCAACTAATAAGAAAAAATAATAACCAAGGAAAAAATTAGTGATATAATCAAAATAAATGTCAAAATCATAACCATCATGATCATAATACCCATGATAATAACCTAGGTTGCAACAACTTGACTTATGATAATAATAATATTGTGGGGCACATTTTTTTGTAAACCACATTACCACTATCACTATTAAAACTCATGAACCATATCATGCTTCTTAAATTACTATACCCATTATTATAGGGTCAACACCCCCTCCCTTAAGTAACACCAAATTAAGTACAAAAAATTTTGTTGCTCCTTGGTTTGTATTAGATATTATTTTTGAGACTCATCTTTTCTCTAATTATAATGGTTCCTAAATGACTTACCCTAAAGATTTACCCTCCAAGGTCCTTTGCCTTCATCTTCTAATTATAATGGCTCCTTGATACCTATATATTGCAAAATTAAAACTATATGTTCATGAGTTACCCTTCAAGGCCTTTTGTCCTCTTCTAACACTAAACTAAACATAAGCATTGTGCCTTTAGATCTAAATTTAAACACTATGCTAGATATGGTTAAATTGTCTAATCTTACTACTGAAAAGATTAATACTCTATTAGACCAAATGAGTAAAACCCCTATGCAAATTTCTATTTTACATCTTATCCATACATCTAAAGTCCATAAAAATATTTTAAATGGCCTTCTTCAATAATCTACTGTGCCTCAAGACATTATCCTTGAAAAGTTCCAAACACTTATATGGCATTTGTCTTCATTTTGATAGGTTATATTTGATCAAAAGGACATGTCCACTTTTGGTCCCAACCATAATAACCCCTTGTGTATTGAGATGATAATTGAAAACCAAAAAATCAAGCAAGTTGTTATAGACAATGGTTTAGGGCTAAACATAGTGTCTCTCAAGATTTGATAGTGATTGGGTTATACTATGAAGGACATCCAACCAAAGATGATCACTATAAAGGCACACGATAATACTAAAAGGGAATCTTTTGGTACTAGTTATTTATCAATCATTATTAGGTCTATGTCCTATCATACTTTATTACATATCATGGATATTAAGTTACCTTATAACATACCTATTGGTCATCCTTGGATCCATGAAGTATAGGCTATCCCATCCACTTTTCATTAGTGTCTCATGTTTCCCCATGATGGGATTAAAGTCACCATTTCTTCTAATCTATAACCTTACCATTATTGTAAACATCTAGAGGCTAAATTTAATAATTATAACTATTGTCTTGGTTTTGAATTTATTGCAAATAAAAACAAGAAAAGAGTTTCACATCCACCCAAATCCAATTATATCAACCCTAGTGACCTTGCTTCCACTTTGGTTGATCCATTTCTTACAACTCTTGTGAAATAGGTTAATATATAAGATGTAGGCATTTCCACACATCATCTTAAATATACCTTTCATATTATTATTTTTCCCAAGTCTCCAAAATCATTTATCAAACCCAAACCTTCCAAACTCCCTAAAAAACCCAAAATGATTTGGAAAAATAAGAAATATACGTAGAAACCACCAATGGTATTTATCCTTACTACTTCACCAAATCTAGATTGAGAAGCTTTCATTAAAGGAGACTGGTTGTATTTTAATGACATAGCTAATTGTTTTCAAAATCCAAAATATCATATTCATAATTAGATTATGGATAATTTTGATTATATAGGAAATGGCCTTGGCACATGAGCACAAACAATCCTATAACCTTATCATCTGGTAAACCTAACATGAATCAAGGTTTCATATTTAAACTACCTATGGGTAACCTCATGACTTTTCATAGTGATTCTTATAAATTGACTAGTGATGAGACTCTTGGTAGTGATGTAGCATCCCATTATAGTATTTTTGATATGCTTGATGGCATAAAATTATTTGACTCAAATTCCATTATGACTATCACACCCCATTATTCCCTTTTCCTTTTCCTTCTTGACCTCATTAATTAGGACCAAAAAAATCTGGTCATATGCCTTGATGAATTCTAGAATGAAGAATCTATTACAAAGTTTATGGGCCTGAGAGATGGATTGCCCATTGGTGATCATAATCAAGGCTTTGATTTTTATTTGGATCTTTATGACTACTTTTGGGAGAATGAAAAATTTATTGGTCATCAAAAAGATAAAAATTGAGATCTTTTGGTGAAAACCTCTTTGAGGTGCTTATTGGTTAGGGAAATAGTAAAGAAAAAGATGAGCCCTTAAGTGAAAACATATTTTAAATGCTCATGGATGGGAATGTTTTCTCATGTTCAAAGGACACACAAGGTTCATCAAGTCCTATCTCCATAGCCATTACCATCATCAATTCATAATAACAAGTATTTGATCATATCACTCTTAACTTTCTTGAGCTATTTTCTAGTTTTATATTACTTGAGTTGGTAGATTTAAATTCATCACATTATACAGAGCTTTGAGGAAAACAAAAATAAATTATAGTAGAAGAAGAATATCATGATTACACATTACCTACTATTATAGAAGATGGTTCAAATCCCTATAGAAAACACTATTGAAGTTAACCTAGGAACATATGATGATCCCAAAATTGTTTACGTTTGATCTTTCCTCACTGAGGAGTGAGATCACATTATATACATTTTAAAGGATTTTATTGATATTTTTTCATGGGCATATTCTGACATGCCAAGATTAGACCTTGAATTGTTTGTGCATCACCTTATTATCCATCCAAATGCCAAACCGATCAAATGGAAATTGAGAAATATACATCCATGCATCACTATTTTGGTAAAATTAAAATTGGAGAAATTATTAGGAGTAGGCTTCATTAGACCACTTAACTATTCTGAATGGATATTGAACATAGTTCTAGTTAGTAAAAAGCCATAATATATACATCTTTGTAATGAATTTAGAGATATCAACAAAACATGCCCTAATTTTCCTTTGCCCAACATTGACATGATTGTAAATTATACTATTGGGTATGAGATGTTGTCCCATATGGATGGATTTTATAGATACAATCAGATCAAGATAGACCAAGAAGACCAACACAAGACTATGTTCACTAGACTATGGGGAATGTTTTGTTATTAAGGCATACCATTTAGATTGAATAAAATTGGATCCACTTATTAGTGTACTATGATTGTGATGTTTGATGATATGATGCAAGATGTTGTTGAAGACTATGTTTATGACATTCTAGCTAAACTAAGAAAACATGCTGGACATCCTGACATTCTACAAAGAATCTTTGAGAGACTCTGTGAGTACAAGGTCCATATGAATCCTAAGAAGTGTGTTTTTGGCATCACTTCTATAAAATTGATAGTGTTTATTGTATTTTAAAGAGGGATATAATTAGACCTTGTCAAGTTCAAGGCCATTGTTTAAATGCCTCTACCTACAAATCTTAAATAGCTCTGTAGCCTGTAGGGAAAGATTCAGTCTATCCACATGTTCATTTTTCAATTGGGAGATAAGTAGCACAAATTTACACACCTCTTGAAGAAAGGGGTCACATTTAAATGGGATCATGAGTGTCAATTATCATTTTCAAACATCATAACATATTTTTCCAACCCACCAATTTTAGGACCACCAAAACCTAGATAGCTATTGCTTATTTATATTTCATAAAATGAGCATGCACTAGGGGCACTTTTGGCCCAACATGATGATCAAGGCAATGAACATGTAAGTTCATTATTAAATCCTCACACTAGTGGATTATGAGCATAATTATACACTTATTAAGAAGGCATGTTTAGTTATGGTGTTCACTTTCCAAAAGTTATGACATTATATGTTGAACAAAACAATTATTATTGCTAAAGTGGATCCCCTCAAATTTTTATTATTCGAATTAGCTCTCATAGGTCACATGGTCAAATGGGTCATTCTCTTAAGTGAGTTTGATGTTGAGTATCATAATTGAAAAGCTATCAAGGGGTAGTTATTATTGATCAACTCTCAAAATCCCCTATTATAGACACTTAACCATTTAAATTTGACTTCGTAGATAATTCTATTAAAAAAATAGAAGAACATGAAATTGAATAATGGAAGATATAATTTGATGGTTATTTTACTTATATTGGTCCCAACATTCCACTTAAATTTCATTAGTTTCTAGACATTTATAATTATTTTCATGATCATGTTTTTCCACCTGATCTTTTTAATAACCATCATAAACTTTTCATTTACTACATAGCCCATTATACCCTCTTTGGAAACATGTTTTATCATAAAGGCTATGATGGAATGATACTTCATTATTTATCTTTGAGATAATATAGGTTAATGCTTAAGGAGGTTCATGAAGGAATGTGTAAGGCCCACACCAATGGTGTAGTCTTAGCTAAAAAACTCCTTAGAATAGGTTACTATTGGCCCAAAATGGAGATAAATGCTTGAAATTATGTGAAAAAGTGTGTTTCTTTATAAAAGCATTTTAATTTAATACATGCACCTTCCTTACCACTATAGTTTATCACTATAACATGGACATTTTTTACATGGGGCCTCAATCTCATTGAGAAAATAAACCCAACATCTTCAGATGGACACAAAGATATTCTCATTACTATCAAGTATTTTAATAAATGGATTGAGGCCATTCCTCACTTACATCATCGATAAGTAGATTAATAAGTTTATACATTACCATATCATCTATCGATATGGCATCCCAACATGCATTATATCCAATAATGGTAGATCATTTGTAAAAAAATATGTTAAAGAACTTTGCACAAAATTCAAAATCAACCACAAGAAATACACACCATATAACCCACAAGGCAACATATAATTTGAGGCATAAAGAAACACCATTTTTGATATACTCAAAAATATTATCAATGATGCTAGTCATAATTGGTTCTTGTAAATTTTTCCTACCCTTTGGGATTATCGCACTAGTCACCAAACCCCCATAGGAGCCACTCCAGACTCCCTTTTTATGTTATAAAATATATTATCTTGATTGATATTGAGTTCCCTTAATTATTAGTATCCTTGGAGAATATTTAAGATGAAGAAGAGTATAGATTTTCTAGGTTACAAGAACCATAACTCCTTAATGGTAAGCATTTGGATGCCCCAGACAATGTGTAAACCTATTAGAACAAACTGTGTAGAAGCTACAACAATCTCATTCTCCCTCAGGAGTTTTAAATTGGTGATTTGATCTTGAAACAAAATTAGAAGAAAATTAATATTGAATTTAAAATAAGGGTAAGTTTCAACATAATTGGTTAGGCCCATATGTCATCACAACAAATTATGGATTGGGGGAATATTAGCTAGTTACTCTAGGTGGTGAAGAAATTCTACAGCCCATGAACATTGTACATCTCAGGTAGTTCTATATTAGACATCTATTTTAACCATTATCTATGAGACCCATTACTTAAAAGTAACTTCTGGTGAAGTCATTTTATCCCATTATTATTTCTTGGACAATCTTATCTTGGACTATATTTATTTTGACCTACCCTTGGACCATTCTCATGAAAACCATATTATTTTATGATTATGGATAGTTGAAACATTGGATTATTGGCATTCCATCTTGACTCTTTTTATCCCACTTTAGACCATCTTATCTTGGACCATATTATTCTAGACTGTTCTCCTTAAAACCTCATTATTTTCATACCCTAGGCCATTATAACCTAGACTATTCTATCTCTTGACCAATTATGATCTTGATTATGACTCATAGGCACTTTGGACACATTTAATGCCAGTTATACAAAGTAGTTCAACCTGAGCAATATTTTGCATCTTCTACCTATAAACACGTTGAAATGGATATGTCAATTCATTGTTTTTGCCTATTGAATGGTTCTTCAGATTTATCTCACATTGCATACTATTTTATTGTTATTTCATTATTGTTTGGTAGGCATTATTGACTTATCATGCTATCACTCTCATTAATTTATGATCATGGGTTGTTACAACCAGCTTTAGATATTATTGGAACTTTTACTCTTAGACATGCATCTCCTTGATTAATTAGTTCCTTATGTCATTATTTATATCTATGATCCCCATTACAGTTGGTTTAATTATTAATTAAGATCTTAACTATGGAGGTACATCTCCTCAATTATGCATTTCCTTGGTATTTTTATTAGTATTTCATTTTAGATGTTTAACCCAAAATAATGAAAAACTTTAGAAAATGATTAACAAAAAGAATAAAAACATTATCTTGCACTTTTGTTTATTCTAATCTCCATGGTCTTGCCATTTTTAAAGCACTAATTTGAATGCTCTCACCATTTTTTGATTTTATTTCCTTATTTACTCTACAACATTAATCATGTTTTATTATCATCACTTTTATTCTATCCCATTTCTTGGGAAAACTATATTTAGCTTAAAGTTAATGTTGGATCTTATATCCATGGAACTATGTAGGTAGTGTCCACTTGTCTCATACATCTGGAGTCATCTCAATCACCCCCTTCCTTTTCTTCTTTTCCCCCATTTTGATTTGTCTTTTTGTTTCCCTATCACTTAGGGGAAAATTTGAATCCTTTGTTTTTATTATGTTATTGTAGAAAGTAATGGTTCTACTACATGTGTACAAATAATTATTTTCTATTAGCACTAACATTATGACTAGCTCTTGTTTGTGTGTGTTTATTTGATTTTTATTATTGTTTTGTTTTGATTTGTTATTTCTCCATTTATTTTGTTTTGTTTTTTGTTCCTTTTTATTCTGTTGTTTATTCTTTTGGTCTTTCATGTTCCTATTTTGTCTTGTTCTTTTGTTTTATTTTTCAAGTACATATTTTGGGTACACATGGATCTTGATTATTCATATCTTATTTTCATGTTTTTTATTAAGTTGTTCATACTTTGTTTTTATAATTTTTTGTTCCTACTTAGGTCTTGATTGTTCATATCTTGATTTTAAGTTAGGATATATTTGAGTATTTTTTTATCTTTGTCTTTGTTTGTTTATTTTTAAATGTCAATATTTTTAACTCTAGTATTGGTAGTTATTATCATTGTCCTTCATTACAAATATTCACATTTAAATTAGATCATGATGATTTAAATATAATGTTATTATAGGTTACTCATACTTTTGATGCATAACTCCATTTTTCTATATTAAGTACCAAGTTATTTGAATCCAAGTATTAAATTCAATGCAACTTCAAAGATTAACTCTCAATGGACCAATGAGTTAAACACCAATGTATTATGCAAAATAATCTATGTAATATGTGCATCTCTTAGCATACATTATGAGTCTAATTAAATAGTGGTCCATTTATGTTCTATTCTTCATTCCATTTTCTTTGACTTTTGGGTGAATTACATTGGATTGAGGTCTATCTAGACTATGTAGGTAGTGCTTGGATACATGATATATCTTTGGTTAGCTTATCCACCTTAATTTATTCTATTCATCTCTTTTATCACTTTTTGCGTCCTTGTATGCCTAGTTTTTTGTCATTGTTTAGTCATTAGACTATCACATTTGCATTTTCACTCATTTATATTCAATCGATGCATTAGGTTATATCCTTGAGCTCAAATTTCCATTTTTACCTACTAGGGTACAATATTTAGACAAATCACCTTCTCAAATCAGCCTTACTAAGGAAAAATTACTTATCAAGTGATCAAAATCAGCCCTATCAAGTAAAATTGTTTTTTTAACTGATTAAATCTACTCTATTGGGGCACATTATTACTTCCTTTCTCCATAACAATGCTTTCCTTTTTCTTATAATTTAAATCTTATATATTTTTTCTTTGTTACAATAGATTTTAAATTATGTAACTTGTCTCAGGATTGATCATTGCCTAAGCATGTAACTTTTACCCTCTTTTGGGTGTGTTCAAGGTGTGTTATATTTTTGGATTGTATCCTTCCTAATTCCCCTTTCCTTGGGGCCCATTATATTCTATTATATTTTTATCATTGATAATCAATGCATTAAATCATTAACTTGATATAGATTTAGTATCATCCATGGTATAATTTCACTCTTTCTCTATCTTTTTGAGAGTTCATCCTTCTCTTTCATCCTCATATGTCATCTCAAGGGTCATCATGGTTCATTTCTTTCAAATTTTTTCTTGATAATTTTTTTATTTGAAATGATGTTTCTTTAATTAAATGTCTCACTATGGCATATTAAATAGGGGCAAAATGTAGACATCCAATTCCTAACACTATTATGTTGAAATTGTCAATCTTACTTGAAATTTGTGAAAATGACAAATTGGGCCAAAATCACTAAAATACACTAAATGGTTTGAGTTTTTCATATATAATTAATAATTTAGGGTAATGTATCCCTGAATGGGGCAACACATTTTATATTATTATTAAATTTTCTCAAATAATTTTGAGTCAAAATGGTGAAAATGCAATTTGACACTTTGAACCACTAAATTCTTCTAATTCAGAAGGACATGACACATGTATGTGTTATTTCACATCTATAATATCCAAAATTATATATTGGTACATAAATAATTGACACATTTTAATTCCACTTCAGTCAAATTATGATCCATTAATATGTGATTTTGACCAGTTTGATTAAATGGGCAACTAATTTCTAAAGAATTACATAAAATTTAATTAATCTCACTTAGGAAAATTAATCCAAATTAAGGGCTTAAGTGGAAAATCCATAGAATTTATTAAATATTTATTAATTATAAATTATTTTTTAATATCAAAATCATTAAGTCACATCATTTATTGGGTGGTATTCATAAGCTATAAATGAAACAAATATTAGGTTTAAGGCCTCCCATGTGTCTGGAATGCCCCTCTTTTTCAAATATTAATGAGGGTATTTATGATTTAAGCCTCTAAAATTGAATGGATTATTTTTCACACATATTTATATCAATATGGATGGTCATGGTTTATTCTGATCAGTTTCAAAAATCTATAAATAAGAAGGCTAATACCACCAGTTTTAAGCTTCTTTGGTTTAAAATTATTATACATACTTCTCCTCACAAGTCATATTTGTGTAGTGTTATTATGATTAATTTACAATAGGTTAACTTCACTATGGGTATAACATTGATCAAATATCATGAGCCTATTTTCATTAGTGTACTTGAGATGATGGAGGAGAAATTCACTCATCATTGACAAAGACTTGAGCACCAAATCTAGGGGAAAATCATGTTTTGAGTTGCATTTGGAGGTGGGATGATCTTGGAAAGCTATGATGTGTATTATTTATTTAAATATATCTTAATTATCATTTGAAAACCCCATTAAAGGAGTTGGCTTAGTTACTTATGTTCTTTATGTATTTATTGAGTTTTATTGACTAATGCTTGATCTAACTCACTTTGGATTCCATCTATACACAATCAACACTGTAAACACCACACCTAAGGTTTCAGTTTAAATTGTCTTTAGTAGACCCAAACATCAGGTGCAACTTATTGATCAAAAATAAAGTGGAATGTATATTCTATAATTTTATAATTTTTTATAGTTTAATATAAATGCCTTAAACATAATACAAATAATCTATAGGTCTACCAAGGACTCCTTATCTTTAGCTATATTGAATTTTTCTTTATCTTATTTTATAGCCTTAGTTATTTGTTTACTTGAGTATCCATTCAACCTAAATTTTTTTTTGAGGTGTTTGATTTCATGATTAATATTCTCCTCATCACAATTTTGAAGGTTATGGTGATTAATGCTTTTATAAACCTTGCTTTTTCGGGTAGGATGATGATGGGAGGATGCATGCAGTTAAAGGTTTATATGTGTGAGTTTTATATAAACCTTCCTAGATAATGATACATCATCCCTCTTAAGCAAGAGAACATCTAGAAAAGGTAGTTGGTTTTATAATGTAAAATTTTCATCATCTAAATGAATATTGTACATGTCATATGGTCCCTTGGAAGTGAGATCAATCTGTGAATAAACCATGTGATGTGATGCACTAGAGTCAATAACCCATATAGGAGTTAGAATTAAAACTACAACTAGGGCCTTGCCTTTCACTTTCTTCTCACCATTTTATTTTTCCTTTTCTTTACTACTTTAATTTGTCTTGGAAGATTCTAGGGTTGATTAAGATGGTTTTATAGACTCATAAACACATGTTATTTTTCTCAAGAAGGCTTCTTATGTGGTCAATGTTATTATTCAAGCATTTTATTTCATAATGATTACCCATGTAATACCCACAATTTATCATATATTTCTTAGGTTTAAGACTAGAAGAATATGTCTCGTTGGTTTATTTGGAGGTGAAAGGTTCTTTATCCTTTTCTTTATCCTTTTTATTTTATTTCTTCTCTTTTTTGTTTGAATCCTTCCCTTTCCCATTTCTAGTAAATGGATTGAGGTTTTGAAGAATTCACTATGTCCATATATATCAACTTATATTTCTCATTATTTAAGGTGGGAACAAAGGTATCAAATAAGGTATCTTCCATGTGGATCCAAGAGCACTTTTATTGGCATGAAAAGTGCAGACAAACATAAAATAATCTAGACCCAATTTGGAGAGAATGTATATAATAATTTGATCATATTTATTATTTATTGCACATTATTTTTATTTTAACCATATATATTTCAAACTTAGTGAGTAGATCATGTAGTGTGTCAAAGTCACCTGGGCTCAAACTGATGAGCTCATTATTTAGTTTAAAACCTCTCATCACATCCTTCATCCCAAAGAGTTTTTTTTATTTTGGTTTATACATCATTAGGTGTTTTATTACATTAAATTTTAAAAATTAAGGATAAATAGACAAAATAAGACAACTATATTCTTAATCACATATGTTAAACCATTTATTTTTATCTGCATCTATTATGCTAGGTTCAATTTCCTCATTCATAATTATCCTATAGAAGCCTTATTTTATTAGAGAAAGTTACACATTGCTTTTCCAATCATAAGAATTTAATATATTTTAAACTAAAAATGAATAACAATCCATGATGTAAGAAAAGAAATTATAAAATTGAATGTACAAGAATAAGAACATACACCATAACACTTCCCTGAATAAAAAATTAAGAATCCCCAAAATTTTAATGCCTTATAATTTAGTGAATTTTTTAAAATAACCATTTTAAATTAATAAGGATGAAAAATAATACACTTTGAATAAAATGACACTCAATTTTGAGTTAATGATCAAAATTTATAATTAATTTCATTTTCCATCTTTAAATGGTTAATTTTAATTAAACCCGAACAAAATTTAAATGTTCATAAATAAAAGAAAATAAACCTATCCTTGCATAAAGTCATTGGAATCATAATTAAAATAGATACCTCTCATATAATAAACCTAAGTATTTACCATTCCTTTTATGTATCCACTTGTGAATCCAAAGAAAACAAGACTATTTGACCTTGTTTCAAAGCATGTTTTTGTTAAAATATTTTAATATGCAAGGTTTAAAAAATATTATGGAAAATATTGAAAGACTTGGCTTGTATGGGACTATATGCAATATGTACCACTACTATTAGAGAGTGAGGACAAAGTTTAAGTGCCAAAGGAACCAATGAAGATGCTAATGGAGATTACACTAGATATGTGATCCATTTGAGCATGAAATGGCCTATGATTAGGAAGAAACCATGTAAAACTAAGGGCCAAGGATTAAATAAAAAAAGACACATTTTTATACTAAAGGTATGTATTATAAATTGTTTATAATATTCCAATGAGCCTAAAAAATAGCTTGTCTTGAAATAGATAAGGTCATCTTGAGGCTAAAACCAGCACAAATGGTGAGCATGTACAACCATGAAAAGGCCAAAAATTAGCTGTAGGTGAGGAGAATGAATTTTTTAAGGGATAACATCAATTTTATTGGAATAATTTTCATTGATGTCAAAGTAATTGTAATGAAAATGAATGGAAATGTCAAACATAATTATTGCTAGAAGTGAATGGAATTATTGTCAGAAGTGAAGAGAATTATTGTCGAAAGTGAATGGAAATGTTGATGAAAATGAATGGAAATGTTGATGGAAATTTTAACAAAAATGTTGACAAAAATTTCAATGGTCACATCTCTTGGTGAAGAGTTACCTCTTGGATGGGAAACATCTTTTAAAGGCTATATAAGGGAGAAGAGATGTGGAAGTATTAAAAGCATTTGAGTTGAAGAAGATCATATAAGTGAGAGAGAGAGAAGGAAGAAATGAATAGTAGAAAATGAAATAGAATATCTTTTTAGAAAAAATGTGTGAAGGGTAGATTTGTTTCAATGAAGAATATTATTTCATAATTGTGAAAGAGAGAAGAGAAAAAATTATATAAGAATATTACTAAGAGATAAAGTGCAAGAAAAATAAAGCCATAATTTAGTTAAAGAATTAATCATAGATAGTAGAATCTATTTGGATTGGGCTTGATGCATAATAGTATATGGGTTGGTGATCTTGTGGGTCAATTATCACAAATTGGCTAGGTTGGTGCTTGACAAAGGGGATCAATGTCTCTAGTGGGTGGGTGCTCACAATTTTACCAAGTTGGTGATTGGTTTGGGGATTAGTGTCTCTAGTAGGTTGGTGCTGAAAACATTGCAATATATATATATATATATATATATATATATATATATATATATATAAAATCAATAACTTTCCATGGTTTTCTCCCAAAAGGGTTTCCACATAAATCTTGTATTCTCTTGTGTTATTAATTTATAGATCTTGAATGTTTATGGTTGTTTTGGTTAATTAAATTTTAAAATATTATGTTATACTGATTCACCCCTCTCTTAATATAAGCCTATGCTTAACAATTGGTATCAAAGTGGTTCTTTCATAATCATTCTAACCATTATAAGGTAGATCCTAAGAGCACACATGGCTAGTTTTCAAGGTCAAGATAGTTTCTCCTTAAATAACGAACCATTTTTTGATAGAATTAATTATGCATTTTAGAGTATAAGGATGAGAACATATCTTATGGCTCTAGGGTTTGATATTTGGTTAGCTATAGTGATGGGGTACATAGCACCAACAAATCAACCAATTAATTAGGTTCAAAAGAAGGCATTCAAGAATAATGTGAAAGTGATGAATGTAATTTTATGTGGCCTATTATAATCAGAGTTCATAAAATTAATGCATTTTGTGTCAATAAAGGATATATGGGACAAACTTTAGAATATCTATGAAGGTGATGACAAGGTCAAGAAGGCAAATCTTCAAATGCATAGAAGGAATTTTGAAAGTCTTAAGATGATATATGAAGAAAATATTGTAACCTCTATTCTCTGTGGATGAGATAGTCAACACAATCAAATGGATAGGTGAGAAAATAGAAGAATTGATGATAGCAAAAAAAGTACTAAGGTCACTTTTTATGAGGTATGATGAAAAAATCTTATCTATTAAAGAAATGAAGGACTTGGAAATATTAAATATGGATGAACTACATGAAATTCTAATAGATAAAAAATGAGGATGGAAGCAAAAAAGCTAATAAATCATGAAGAAACTTTCAAATCATCAAATAAAGTGAAAAATGAAAATATGAATCAAGCTATAACACCAATGAAGAGTCAGATTAAGAAGAATACCTATTTATGAAAAATATCAAAAAGGGATTTATGAGATATAAAGGTAAGTTACCTTTTAAGTGTTTCAATTATGGAATAATAAGACACTTTGCAAATAAATTTCCCCATTCAAAAGAAGAGAGTAGTAATGATGAAGAGGAACATGATGAGAAATAAAGTATCACAGGAGCAAGAAAAACTGTAAATCAAAGAAATATGAGAAAAATAAGAGATCTAATAAAGAAAAGAAAAGCATTTAGTCAAAAAGGGTTAGTATCTCAAGTGAGTAAATTGAATAAGGTGTTATCGATAGTGATGGAGGTGAAGTTTTGTTCATGGATATAGAAGATTGGGATGCTGATGACTAGATAACTAGAGGACAATCTTGGAGTGGTTCAAAATCTAGAGAAGTAGAAGTAGATCTCTAAGGAGAACTCTTGAATTCCTTGAATGAAAAGAAAATGCTCAAGAAAGAGAATCAAAATAAAAGTGAAAAATTTAGAAATACAAATAATATGATCAAGATAGAGAATGAGAGTTATCAAAAATTCAAGAGGAGTTAGAAATGGTCATCATGAGTGTAATTGCTGAAGTCGAAGAGGAAAAGAAAATAAAGGAGGAGATTAAATAAAATTAAAGGAAAAGAAGGAATAATGTGAGAATATAGAGGATAATATTTTTGCCTTGAGCAAGTATTTAGAAAAGGTGAATGCTAAATTGACAAGAATCTTAAGATTTGAGAAGAGCACTAAGGTTTTAGATGAGATTCTAGATCATTAGAGGTCACTATTTGACAAGTCAGGTCTTAGCTTTGGAGATGAACAAAAAGTTACCAAGAAGGATGTTAAAATTACCAAACTTATGAATATAAAATATAAGACTTACCTAAATAATTAATTTTCACAAGTAGAAGATAAAGGAAAGAAACATTGGCATGATAAAATACCATTCTTGTAAAAATAGTTTGACTGGTACCAAGGATTATCTTATGGCTATTATTTTAATTTAAATTTTTTTTATCATAGATAAATATGTTTAAGAGACATGAGAGGAATGGATATGCATGGAATAGTGGTAGAAATGTAGATATGAGGAATGGGCATGCAAGAAATGAGTATGCATGGAACTATGGCACAAGTGAAGGATGTGAGAGGAATGTACATGGTTGGAATGGAAATAAAGATTAATATGGTTTCTTAGATAGAAATTCATTTAATATATTGTAGTAAAAAATTATAATTTATAATTGAAATAAGTATGGACATATAGTGAGACAATGTGGAAGTAATCCTATAGACTAGAACAAAAAAGAGGATGCCCAAACCAAACTTAAAAGAGAATTTTTGCAAGTTTGGAATCAATATGTAGCAATTAGACAATAAAAAAGAGTAATATGTGCTTGTGTAAAAGGAAAAAGGAGAAATGGTAGGGAGGCCATGATGGATCACAAACCACAAGAATAAATGGTAGTGAATACCATGTTGAAGTAAGAGAGATATGATGTGCACAGTGAAAATATGCTGTGAAGAGGAACAATAAAAAAAGATATTAAAATAAGTGGTATAAAATAAATTCAATATTAAAATAAAGACAATAGAAGAAGATAATATCTATTTTATCTAGTGACTATGAGAGAAAGCATCAACTTAGGGGGATTAGAGTGTACAACCTTTTGCCATTGATTTCAAAGGGGGAGAATTGAAGATAGGGGGAGTTCATATACTAATTCATGGGGATTACCATCAATTACAAATGGGGAGATTATTAGAATAATTGTCATTGATGTCAAACCAATTGTAATGGATATGAATAGAAATGTCAAATGAAAATATTTCCAAAAGTGAATGGAATTGTTACCATAAGTGAATGGAAATGTTGACAAAAGTGAATGGAAATGTTGATGAAAATGTTAACAAAAATGTCAATGAAAATGTCAATAGTCACAACTCTTAGTGAAGAGGTAACTCCTAGATGGGACACATCCTTTAAAGGCTATATAATGGAGAAGATATGTGGAACTATTACAAGCATTTGATTTGAATGAAGATCATATAAGTGAGAGAGAGAAGGAATAATACAAAATGAAATAGAATATCTCTTAAGAAAATAAGTGTGAAGGGTAGATTTAATTTAATGAAGAATATTATTTGAAAATTGTGAAAGAGAGGAGAGCAAGAAGTATATAAAAAAAATTAATGAGAGAGAAAGTGCAAGATAATCAAATATATCATTTGATTGAAGAAGCAATCATAGATAATGGAATTGATTTGGCTTGGGGTTGGTGCCTCATAGTATAGGGGTTGGTGCTCCTATGGTTTAGTGCTCATGAATTGGCCAGGTTGGTACTTGGCAAAGGGGATCAGTGTCTCTAGTGGGTGGGTGCTCACAATTTGATCGAGTTGGTGCTTGGTTTGGGGATTGGTGTCTCCAATAATTTGGTGCCTATAAATTTTATTAAAGATTTATATATATATATATATATATATATATATATAATTAATATTTTTCCATGGTCTCCTCTTGAAATGGTTTCACATAAATATTGTGTTCTTTTGTGGTATTAATTGCTAGATATTGAATTTTTATGGTTGTTGTGGTTGATTAAAGTTGAAAATATTAAAATATTGTGTTATATTGTTTCATCCCCCTCTCAATATAATCTTGTGATTAAAAATTATATGATGTTAGAGGATGGTTTTAAAAACCATTTATTATACTTTCAACAACTCCTTCCCATGTCTTAAGTGGCTACACCAGGTAGTTTAACATACAAACCACTTTTGACTGTCCATAAAAACACATCCTAGCTTGATCCATATTAATATGACTTGGAAACTAATTTGAAAAGAGAATAGGTATATCATTAAATATTTGGGTTATCTAATGCAAACTCAGGTTTGGGAAAGTCATTATCATGATTAAACCATGTTTCCTCCTATCAAGAAATGAATACGATCTATGGACCAAATGTATGGAATGTTCTTTCCTAGGAAGCTCACCTACATACCAATAGTGAGGGAGAGGGTGGTTAGAGGTTGATCATATTATATTTTGGATTTTAGGATTCAATGGTGAATATTAGAATCCATAAAATATCTACAAGTGTAAAGTCACAAAAAATAGTGGCACAAAAAAACCCAAAAAAATCTGATAATGTATTGAAAACTAGTCTTTTTTGTAAATAATGAACTCTAATAATCTAAAAATAAAAGTAATATAAAATTAACATGACATGAAAATACCAACATGGATCTTGTATACCATATTAAGGATTCCACCAAGATCCTTAGATCTATTACATGCATGGGTCCAACGAGCAAAGGAAAATCAAATGCATAAATGTTTGTTGAAGGTGAATGAAACCACAAATGAGAATAATTGAAAAAGAGTATAGGTGAATATATAATACTCCATATCAATATATCACCATCCAATACATATAAATAAGAGATTAAAATGTGTAACTCTTCCACAAAGGCCCTAGAATAGACATGTAACTCCCAAGTCTGAAATAATCAATCAAAGAGTAACATACACTAGTCAATGATTATAGGTATGATTCCATATGTCAAATTACACCTAAAAAATCTAACTCAAGTGTAGGAATAATTCAAATGATAAAATAAAAATAAATTAAATATCCTACACAAATAATAAGTTCCAACATAATGATCTTCCTAAAAATAAACTTCACCATTTCATCAATGTTAATTAAACTCCTAACAAAACTACTTAATCTTTAATAAAATTATGGTCATATTTAGCTCATATATCAAACTCAAATATGAGTGATTATAATTTCTTCAAACCCTTTGTTACAATTATTAAATGCCCTCTTCAATACTTAGGACTCTTTCTCCTCACACCTTAAAAGAGGCCATTAATCAAGCCAAAAGGTATGTTTTCCTTATGGTGCAATTTTAACCTTATAAAATTTTAAAATATGAATATTTCCATAATACAACAAAAATAATCACCACTAATACTCAAACCAATCCTCCTCAACCAAACAAGGAGCATCTACCTCAAATAATCAACTTCCATCTTACCCTCTCTTTAGTGTACATGAAATGAATTAGTTATTATATCCATATAAACCATTTTTATATACAACTACTATCATTTCACCATTGTATGACCCTAATAAGTTTTTTTAGCTCCACACCATTGGTCACTCTCACAATAGATGTTATACCCTTAAAAATATTATCATCTCTCTCATGTTTGTAAATTTTTTTTACCATGATGTTATAATCAAAGAATGTCATAATGAGTATCAACAAGCTTCCAAAAAGTTAACCTATAATTCTAATTATTCCAATCAAAATTATAAAAAATATTCTCAACCATCAGATTCTAATAAACAAAATTCCAATGCAATTTTATTGATATTGACTATGATAAATATTATACTAATACACAATATATTAATGTAGAAAATTTCAATTACTATTGTAATATTTCTCATATATATCCTATCAACAAACCTAAAAATCCTTCTACTAAATAAAAACATCTTAAATATAGTATAACCAATCCTAGTTCCTCTTTAAATTAACACATTAGTGACAAGCCATCTCCACAATTAGATCCTCAACATAGTTGTGGCATTCCTTCTCACATTTTTTCTACTAAAACCATTCCTACTAATCAAACTGAATCTCATTTAAGTAATACTTCTAAACAATAGTGGAATTTTATATATGAACTCAACTCTATGCATTGAAAAATACCTCTAATGAAATTGGTGAGAAATACTTCTTATCATTGCATGTTTCTCATGCATCAATTTTAAGACACTGAAGAACCATTATATGTGAATTTAAAATTCCTATTAAAAACTCCAAAGGTACCACACTTATGGAGGTTTGTTCATCTCAATATTCTTCAAAACCCTCTATACAATTTCCTAAAGAAGATATGATTAATGATTAAATCCTCATTTGATATCATGACCCACCCCTCTTTATTATGTTTGGTATCAACAATAAGTTAATAAAGGGAATTAATGGTGGATTAGTACAATGTAATTAATGTTATATACCATTTGATACTCCAATAATTTGGATACTAGAAATATAATATTAAGCACATTAGACTTAACATAAATTTGACAAAACCAATAAAAAACCTCTTGGTTGAATTTGTATCTCATTATTAGACCCAATATAATCCACACCAAGATTAGGTTTTTGGATATTTCAATTTAAAACAACATGATTTTAGGCCATCTCATCACATGATACTTATCACATCTTTTAGTAGCCAATGAATAAAATTTATCCATAGTGGAAAATGTTACAAGCATGAAGTAGATCCAAATCCTTGAATAATTTAACTTCATAATCCTAAAAATTAGTATCACATCCTAACTATTTTTCATCTTTATAATCAATCTATACCTTAGTTTTTCAACACGAGTCTTGATCTACATATCTCTCTCACAAATTCAGATTATGATGAACCCAAAAAATTGAAAACACTTATAATACCACTAGATTACCTCTTTATATTTTAGAATGTATTACCCATTCTCTCCTTTCATGAGATATAACCATTCATTTTATTGAAGATTATTTTGATAGCACTCCCATAATAAATTATAATGAAGCCTCTTACATAGAATACGAATTTTATTGAAATTAATATGGTGTAGCTAAATTATTTCAAGACCCATAAGTAATATCCCCTCATACTTTTAGTAACATAGGTGTCTCTACTAAAGACACTTCTACTAAAGATGTTAGACAATTTACTAGGCATGTAACATCTCTTCGTCTTATGATGGTGCCTAAAATATGACCTAAGACAATTATGAGACTTAGATGTAATGTATTTTCAAAAGATGCTTTCCAAGATACATGGATTAAAATGAAACATTCATGTGGTTCACATATTATCTTATTCTAGTGATGCTGAACTAGAAACTAAAGACCATGTTCCCCCTACCAAAACACCCTTGCTAAATAATCCATGGGTTATTAAGGAAATTATTCCTATTCACACATATAATGAAATCATCAATCTTGATACCATTTAGTCAATTCCAACTAGTGAAAACATTATTGATTAGCTTGATATTATTCACTCTTTATCTCACTCTTAAGACTATATCAGCCAACCTGATATGTTCCAACCTTAAGTCTTAGAATGCATCAACTAATATATATCATCCAATGCTGATATATTACTCTCAATTTTCCCACCTTTAGTAAATTACATCAACAAACCCAATATAATAAAAAATTCTCTTATTCTTACTTAATATATTGATAATTTGGATGCACTTCATTTCATCTCTTATATACTAGAATATATCATCATTATTTATACCATCTAGTCTAGTTATTCACCTTATAATTCACCTTTTTAAATTACCTTAGATACTAAGGCAACTATAATAGGAAAAATAGAATATGATTTTGACAATAAAGGTTATAAAATTGTGGACCTTGAATTAAATGTAACATATTATGTAAATTTACCTATTATTCCTAGTGATGAAGTTATCTTATAACCAATCCATGTTAGATAGTCCCAACTTCCTCACAAACATCACAATGTCATATTTTTTAGGTAAATGTTCCTTACTTCAGCAATTTTGTTACTAGAATAAAACCCCAAACTCATCCTGCTTTAAAGCTCCATATCCATACCATTCCCAAGATCAAAATCCTATGTTCATTGAATGTTAGGACCATTTATCCTAACCATACTTTAAAATTTTATTTAATTAGTAAAATGATACATATGCATATGATTTATAAACCATCTTTCCAGCCCATTAGAAAAATATCAAATACATGAGGAATAGTAGTTAGTTAGTGATAAAATAGTATAAATAAGAGTCTATACTAGTGAGAAGTCACACAAAAATTATATTGAATTGAGCTTGGTGAAAGGAGGTTCCACCATCGAAGTAGAAGGTGATAATTTTAATGAAATTCTGCTTTCTATTAATAATTCAATCAAATTTTATTTATTTCTAAATTTAATTTTACATATTTGTAATCAATTTCTAATTTTTTTTAGGAAGGATCTTATCATATGGTATCATACCACTTTCTAGGGCCATTTTTATAGGAATTTAGTTATGTATATTTATTTTTGTCTAATGTACATTCTCAAATCACCCTAATGGGATCTTGGTGATCAAAAAGTGGAAAAATATGGTAGCACTAAGTTATCAATCTATAAAATCATTTCTAGAAGTTGATTTTTAAAACCATTCATCACTACAAGACATGTTTTAAAATTTTACATGCTAATGTATGAAGTTTTTTTTCAAAAGTCCATCACTATGAACCATGTTTTACATGGGCATTGATGTTTTTCCTACACAAGACCCCCAATGCAAAATGGATGTATGATTTTTAATCTTTAAAAATATATAATAGGAATATGTGTCATGAAATACATAGTACATAATCAATTTCAATCCCTGGTAAGGAATATAATTTCAAGTTTGAAAAGAAACAATACAATTTTCTTTTGTATAAGCTCCAAATTTTGACCTAGTTTTGACCATATGGCCATTGATCTTATTTTAATTATGATTATATATTATAAGCTCTCAAATTATGATCCATTTTTTCCAAATGTTCAATAAATATCATTGTAAATATTTAATATAAGATCCAAAATTTGATCAATTTTTTGATATACTACCAACCAATCCCATTGTAATTATAATTATTTGTAAAAAAATGTAAATTTATTTTATATATGAATTTTTAGATACCATAGGATGAAAAAACCATTATAATTTTTAACCAAATTATAATTTTAAGGGGTATCTATAAGAAATTGAAAAACAATACCATATAAAAATATTTATGGCTATATTTCAAAAGCACTTTTTTGAAGTTTTTCACCTGTGCGGAAATTACACCATTGTGATCATATTTAAAATCCAATAAATTTAACATATAACTTCACTCAACATTTTAAAACACCAATCGACCCCATTTTAAATGTTTGTTACTAAAGATAAGACCCACACGATGGCACATGATAATTTTTAAACTTTGGATTGAATTTGAATTAAGACCATTTAAACTGCATGATCACATCCTTAAACTCCATGATGAAAATTGATCACTTTGAACTAATAGGGATCATTAATAATATGTTATTTATTCCTAAATAACCACTACATAAAACCAAAATGTATTTTCCAAAATTTTATGATACTTAACCCACTAGATGTATTTACTATGCAGAATAATATTTCAAAATGTATCCCACTATGGGGGGAAGAAAAAGGACCTACTTCTTCATTCCACTTAGAGAATGAAGATATCTAATGGTACCAATGGTATAAAAATTAAAATCCATAAATATATTAGGTTGGATATTAAAATCTCTTATAAGTATGTTTTAAGCCTAGTTCTTATGATTATTTCGTAGGTGCCTTAACTAAACTTCATCAAACTAGAACATTTCAGGAATATCAAACTTAGTTTGAAAAAGTAGTCAATCAAATTAAAAGACCCATCTTATGATTTATTCAAATTATGATTCATCATTGGACTTAAGGATGTGATTCAAGTTGAGGAAAAAATTTTCAAACCTCAATCCATGATGGAATCTATGAGCCTAACTAACCTTGTAGAAAATAAAATCACATCATAGCATCAAAATTATAATTAGGCACCTTCCATGCCATATTACTTAAAGCACCCTAAAAATAAAAAACCTCTCAAGGAAATACCCATAAAACTTATTACTGAGTAAAACATGTTCCCACATCTTGAAAAAAAGGTTATGATACAATTGTGATGACAAATGGGTTAGTGACCAAAAATGAATCAAACAAAAATTATATCTACTTGATGTTAATTTCCCACATAATACATAATAATTGGAGGATGCCATAAATCACCATTTGGATGAACTTGAATAGGTAACTAAAAATTCAAGGACCTTGATTCACATCCATAAATTTCCATGCATACCTTAATAGGGGTAACCAATTTACAAAAATTATGTGCAAAATGGTTTTTGAAGAAATAGCCCCTCATCATTATTATTGATTTAGTAAACACTCATAACTTCATCGACCCTTAAGTGATTAAAAAAATGGATTGTTTTATGTAACCTTGTAGTAGTTTAGAGGTGATGATTACAAATGGTGGAGAATTAACCTACAAGGGCAAGTGTTATAATGTTTACATTTTAGTGAGAGATTATAACCTTAGGATTAACTATAATTATTTTCCCTTGGGTGGTGTAATGTTGTTATAGGATCACAATGGCTATTAGTTATTATACATATTATTTTAAAAAAATTATGATCTATGGATACATTTATTTGAGAATGAACATCAATATACAGTAAAAGGTCTTATTCATGGATATAATAGTATCATAAACTCTCATCATATAGAGAAAATTATTTAAAATGGATCCCAAATAATAGTTTACAAATGATTTTATCTTCACACTCATTCCCTAACTAATTCTATCTATCCATTAGACTTGAAAAAAATTGTTCAAGTATGCAATAGATTTTTAGGAACCAATAATATTACCACCTCATGGCCCTAAAGACCATCATATCCAATGTTTTCTAGGTAGTGCACCCCTAATATTCATCCATACCAATATCCATTTATTTAAAATGTATAAATTGAGAATATGGTTTAGGACCTCTTAAAAGAAGGATTCATCCAACCTAACACTATCCCAAATTCCTCATTAGTATTACTCATTCATAATAAATATGGATCTTGATGGATTTGAATTAATTTTTGAGAACTAAACAAGATCACAATTAACGAAAAATTTACCTTTCTATTAGCATATGAGATCCTACATGAACTCCATGGTGATTTTTTTATCTCAATTGGATCTATGCTCTAGCTATCACAAAATCTACATTCATGCAACATACATTCTTAAAATGGTCTTTCACACACATGATGGTCACTAGAAGTTATGATATGCCCTTAACCATTGGTGTGTCTAGGGATATGTGTGGTTGACTTGTGGATTACATACCTCTTTTATATACCTGTTACATTTCTCTATGTTCTTATATAGGTTGGCCTATAGAATAACCTTGGCTAAGTAGACTATATATAGGAGGTAGTGGTTAGTATTTATTCATTATGTTAAGTATTCTTATATTAGTGTATTTTTGTGGAGGTTACCCCCTCAAAGTGGTTTTTCTATATTATCTAGTATTCTGTTTTACTATCAATTATTATTGTGTGATCTCTCATATTTATTTATTTTGTGTGATATAAAATCATTTTATGTGAACATCTAAGAAATTTCATTAAAAGTGGTATCATAACTTTGATTTGGCCAAGTTTCCTATGGTGTTTTTTTAGATTTGGTGAGCTTTGGATTTTGGGAGTGGTGGGAGTGAAATAACATAACTTGCAATCTGGGAAGAATTAATTTTTTCTATTAGCACAATATTGTTTGAAATTCTTTTTTGAAAAAAAAATATTAAAAAAAAAGAGTTTGGAAAATAAATCTTCCCTTTACACAATTTTAGTCGTTGGAATCATCTCGATGAGATGATTCAATGGTATATTCTATTTGTAGAATTTTTTGGTGTTGAAATTTTTACCCTATTATATAAAGGTAGTATTTGGATTCATCTTGGTAAGGTGATCACAATGGTACCATCTCTTGGTACAAGTTTTTAAAGTTAAAAACCCTCCTAAGGTTTGTATATGGTAGGTCCTATTACTCAAGGAATAAAAGGGGGCTAAGAAACTCCTAAGACTCCTATTGATGACATGGAATCTAGTACTTTAGATCTAAGTTATTTTTTATCTTTAGGTAGACATAAAAAACTTAGTGAGGCATGATGACTTTGTTGTAATCCAAGCTAATGTTTTAGGGATGCATAGAGAGATTAATGGGGTTCAAAATGAATTACATCATATCACTATGCAATTGGTTGCCCTTACATCTTAGTTTCAACCCAACAATCCTCCACTTCAGCATTCAAATCCTTCTCTCAACACCAATAACTCCCATGCTAGTATGAAACTGATGTTGCCAAAAGTGGACATGGTTGTGTTTGATGGTAAAGATCCTCTCACTTGGATTACCCAAATTGAGAATTTATTTGAGCTACATCAAACCCCTAGTTCTTAGAAGGTGATAGTGACATCTCTATATTGAGAACCTAAGCAATTCATTTGGTATCACTGGTTATGTGCTTAAAATAAAAATAATAGTACTCCTATTACATGGTATATTTTCACTGAGGAGTTGATGGATCATTATCATAATAATGTCTCTAAGAACTATTTTAGCCAAATAGCCAAACTATGAAAATCAAGAACTGTGAAGGATTATATTCATTATTTTTAGAATCTCTCTTTATGGGTGGAAGATATCACTAAGGACAATTTGATTGATCTATTTTTTGGTGGCCTCAAAGATAGCATACAATTTGAAGTTTGAATATTTAAATCAACATCTATATCAGATGCTATCCTTAGGGCACATATGATAGAAGCAAAAGAGATCATCAAAAGGAAAATTTTCACTACTATTCATGATCACATCTTTCTAGCACCATCATTTCCATATCCCACCAGATTACAACAATAACAAATTGAGCGAAATCGATCCAAAAGGTTTAGTTATGGTTTTGACAATAAATGGAGCAAAGACCATCATTATGTTGAAAAGAAGTTTTTTTATATTGAAGGTACCAATGATGTTGAAGATGATTAAGAATTACATGGTGAGGATGTAAATGGCGCTTAAGAAGAATTTGAAGACTTTTAGCCTACTATTTCTTGTCATGCCCTTTCAGGTATTAGTACTCCCCAAACTCTTAAGGTGATGGGTTTCTTTAAGAAATAGAAGGTCACTATATTGATTGATTATGGGAGTACACACAAATTCATCAATAGTAAGTTGGCTACCCCTTTGAACTATTTCATTTATCCATTTATATAATTTTAGGTTATGATTGTAGATTGTGGTATTGTTAGCTATTTAATAAAATGTCATAGTATTAAGCTAGACATAAGAGACTACTTTTTAGATTCTCTTATGTTTTTGATTCCCATGGGTAGAGCTAATATTATTCTAGGAGTAAAGTGGCTCACCACTTTGGGAACTATTGAGATGAATTTCCAAGAATTATTCATGAATTTTCATTCTAATGAAAGGATATTTGAGCTAAAGGGATTAAGGGCTGAATCTCCACAACTTTTTAGCTCCCATCAAATGACAAAGACTCTTCATAAGAGTACTAAAGGATTTATAACTCACTTATTTACCTTGAAAATATACACAACTCAACCATCTCCACCTCTTGATTTATAACAAGTGATTGATGCCCATTTTGTTATTTTTAATGATATGCCAAAAGGACTTCCACCTAGCCACACACATGATCATGCTATCAAACATATTCTTGGTATTACACCACTAACATGAGGCCATACAAGTATCCCTATGCCCAAAAAAGTGAAATTAAAAAGATGGTACAAGATATTTTGGATATAGGAATCATTCACCACAACCAATATGAATATTCTTTACTAATTATCATGCTGATAAACAAATATGAAACTTGGAGGATGTGCCCTAACTCTAAATAACTCAAGAAGTACACTATCAAAAATAAGTTTCCTATTCCTATCATTGATTATTTGAGAGATAAATCTAATGGTTCTTTTTATTTTACCAAGTTAGATCTATGTTTTGGGTATCATCAAATCTGGATCCATGATGAAGACATACCCAAAATAATGTTTATGACTCATGAGGGCCATTATGAGTTTCTAGTTATGCCTTTTAGTCTAACAAATGCACCATATACTTTTCAAATTTTTATGAATACTATTTTTAGGCAATTTTTGAGGAAATTTATTTTGGTATTCTTTGAGATATCCTCATTTACAGTAAAAATTGGGAAGACCATTTATAACATGTGAAATAGGTACTTTCCATTTTGGAACATCAATTGTATGCAAAACTTTCCAAATGTACTTTTGGGGCTTATGAGGTTGAATATTTGGGTCATCTAATTTATTTTGGAGTGAAAATGGATCCTAAAAAAATCCAAGCAATGGTGGACTAGCCAATTCCTAAGACACTCAAGCAACTACATGGATTTTTAGGGCTAACTCATTACTATCATAGGTTTGTCAAAAATTATAGTAGTATTACAACCCCACTCACCTCTTTATTGAATAAATACTCCTTTAAATAGAATGATGTAGCTACTCAAGCATTTAAACAATTGAAATTGGCTATGTGCACTACTCTAGTATTGGCCACCCCTAATTTTTCCAAGACTTTTGTGGTTGAATGTGATGCATCTAGGCATGGTATGGGTGTTGTACTCATACAAGAATATAGACCACTTTCATTTGAAATTATCAAGTATAAGGTATAAATTAGAAAAATTCCATCTATGACAAGGAAATGATGGGCATTTTTCATGCAGTCAAATAATGGAGACCTTATTTGATGGGTCATCACTTTCAAGTAACAACTAATAATTATAGTCTCAAATATTTTTTGGAACAATGGTTTTCATATGAATATCAATATAAATGGGTAACTAAGATGTTAGGCTATTATTTTGAAATATTCTATAAAAATGAAAGGATAATGTGGTGGTAGATGCACTATCCAAAAAGGATGAATTAGTTGAGGCATTGCTATATGCCATAACCATTTTATAGGTAGATTAGCTAGATGAAGCATCATCATAATGGGAACATGATAATGCTACCCATGATTTGATTCAAAATATTCATCAAGGTTTAGGTGGATTTGAAAAATTCACATGGAAGGGTAATGCATTATGGTATAAAGACAAATTGTACTTATGTAAGGTTTTTCTTCTTAAACAAAAAATCCTTCAGGAACTTCATGCAACTCCAATTGGGGGTCATTCAATATTTTTGAAAACCTATCATAGAATCAAGCAAGATTATTTTTTGGAAGGACTCAAGGGGGATGTTTAGAAATATGTGGTTGAATTTATGATTTGTCAACAAAATAAAGGTAAAATCATTAAAACCCTAAGTCTTTTACAACCTTTATCCATCCCTAGCCAATGTTGCGAAGAGGTATCTATGGATTTCATTACAAGGTTACCAAGATATGATGGTAAAAATGTTATCATGGTTGATATGGATCATCTTGATAAGTATGCTCATTTTTTTTTCTTTTTTATAGCCATTTATTACTAGTATAGTAGTTGTTTATTTTCTCAATATAGTTTATAAATTACATGGGACCCCTAATATCATTGTCAGTGATAGAGATCCCATTTTCACTAGTAATTTTTGGAATAAGTTATTTACATGTTTGGGAACCCAATTGGCTCACAGTTAATCCTATCATCCTCAATTTGATGGGAAAATTGAGGTAGTTAAAAAATGTCTAGAAGGATATATCTATTATTTTGTTTCTATTAAACAAGATAAATGGGTTCATTGGTTATCACTTGCTGAATGGTGGTATAATACTTATGTTCATAGTTATTCCAAAATGTATTATTTTGTGGAACTGTATGGATACCACCCTCCATCCATCACTTCAACCTTGAAGGTCCATCCTAAGGTTTGTGTAGTTGAAGAACATATTCACCATCAATAGGAGGTCTTTGCAAGTTTGCATGAGAATTTAGCTATGGCCCAGAATCACATGAAGCAATAGGTAAATCAAAATAGAAGTGAGAGGAATTTTTACATTAGTGATTGGGTCTCTATTAACTTACATCCATATAAGTAAACGTCATTAAAATAACAAAAAAGGATAACAATTTGCCCCATAAATATTATGGGTCTTATCAGATCTCACATAAAATTGGCAGTGTGGCCTAAAAGTTAGAGTTTATTTCATCCACTCACATACATCCAATATTTCATGTATCATTCCTAAATAATGTCATTGTACATAGAGTTTCCATTAAAATAGAATTACCAAAATTGGATGAGGAAGGTAGAGTTTTTATTGATCCTAAGGTGATCCTTCACATGTGCACTAAGCAGCTACATTCTAGAGCGATTATAGAGTACTCGATCAAATGGAAGAGTCTACCATGTGAAGTTGCCACTTGAGAGGATGAAGCATTTGTGAAACAACATCTATATTTTCCATAATGTTAAGGACAATGTTATTTTGAAGGGGAGGGGCTTGCTACACCCTTAACCATTAGTGTGTCTAGGGATATGTGTGGCCAAATTGTGTCTTACATACCTCTTTTATATACTTGTTACATTTTTCTATGTTCTTAGATAGGCTAGCCTATGGAATAACCTTAGCTAAGTAGAATATACACATATATATATATATATATATATATATATATAAAAGAGGTAGTGGTTAGTCTTTATTCATTATGTTAAGTATTATACTATTAATGCATTGTTTTGGAGGTTTCCCCCTCGAAGTGGCTTTGGTATATTATCCAATATTATGCTATGCTATCAAATATTGCTATGTGATCTCTCATATTTTATTATTTTGTGTGATAAAAAAATCATTCTATGTGAACATCTAAGTAATTTGATTACAAGTTCCTTATCATTCCATTTGATATTATTTATTCCACTTAAAAATTCTAAGGCTTCATAAATAAATTATTCTACCCTTTCTTGTGTAAGTTCATCTTGGTCTTCTTTGATCAGATCCTCATCTACAACTAAACTTGGAATGATCACCTCAACCACCTAGAATCTACCTTGAAATTTATATGCTAATAATCACTTATGTGCAAAAATTTATAAATGTTATTTTTTGAAAATAGAGGTAAGTTACCTATGAAATAATATTTCATCCTATGGATTTTCTATTGACCTCACCAAAATTCACACTATGAAAAAATGATTGAAACCCAAGAATATAAAAATTTTAAGTGGATTTCTTAGGTCAACAAGTATTACCATAAATTTGTAAAATATTAAAGAAACATTACAACCCCATTGATGACTATGCTAAAAAAGACTAATTTTTATGGTCAATAATATTTGAACAATAATTTCATCACCTTAAATAATAAATTTGCACCACACCTATCTTGGCCATGTCTAATTTATCCAAGCCATTTTTTATTTAATGTGATGCTTATGGCATGGAATTTCATGTTGTGCTAATTCATTAAAAACATATAATTACCTTAAAAAAATGTCATCACTACAAGCAATTTGGCATGTTCCATGTATAACAAATAGATGAAGGTTATCCTCCATGAAATCAATAAATAAAATACATAATTTATATGGCAACAATTTTACATCAAAATATAACACTAAAGCCTCAAATATTTTATAGGGAAATAGGTCTCTTCCCTAGATCAACAAAAATGGGTTTCTATACTCATGGGGTATGACTATGAGATCACAAACAAAAATGGAAATGAAAAGTTGGTGGTTTATGCCCTCTCTCACCATTTTGAAGAACATGGATTGATATGTGGTTTATATATTACCATTTCCACATAGCTACATGATATTCAATAGGATTATCATCATGACAACCCTACCCAACAACTCATTCTCTAATTATCTATTATTTCTTTTACTAAACCTCACTATAGTTTGGATGGACAAACATTTGGATATAAAGGTATCATTGTATTAATCATATGATCCAAGTTCAAATAAATTATTTTATAGGAGTTGTATAATTCCCTTTGGTATTTCATTCAACTATTATGAGAACATATGAATGAGTCCACCCTAATTTCTTCTATCCTGAAATTAGGTAAGATATCAAGATTTTTTCTGAAGAATGTGATACTTGCCAATGACATAAAGGGGAAATAGTTTCACCACCTTGTTTACTCAAAAAACTACCAATTATGAAACATATTTGGACTAAAATTTGAATGGAGTTTTTATAACGCCTCCAAAAATTTAGAGGGAAATTAGTCACTAATGGTGGTAAATGACCTTTCTAAAGATGCTCATTTATGTTTTCTAGCCCACCCCTACTCTACTTCCACCATATCCAAAAATTTCTTGATCAAATATTATATATACATGGCATCCCCACCTTTATTTATCCAATTAGGACTCAACCTTCACGAGTAATTTTTGGTAGGAATTTTTTAAGTGACTTGGCACACATCTAAAAAATAATTCTAGATATCATCCACATAATTATGGATAGACATAAACTATAAATATTTTTTTGGAGATTGTAGATACTAGATATGAATTATATATCACATCATTATTGTATACTTGTCAAGTAATTCCCATGGTTTTACCCTTTAGTTCTTAAGACATTATTTCTATGGAAAGGATTGCATTTGATATCTCTTATGATTATTAATAATATCTTACTCTTACCATATGTTATTATGATGACCAGTCCTTATCTATTGCTCAAAATGTTTTAAACTTGTTTATTATCATCCTCTACATGTTTTAGACTTGTACCTATTTTATATGTTCCTAGATACTTACATCCCAATCAAACACCTACATCAACAATAGTGATTTATGTCAAACTAAGTGTTGAGTGCCCTAAATTCATCAAATTTGCAAATTAAATGTATCCCTATAGTCAATCTAAGTAATTTAATGTGAGATATTTACAAAAGGGATTGAGATATAAAAGATAAACTCTCATTCATTCCTCACCTAGCATATAATTAATAACTCATAAGACAACTTACCAAAGTTACCCAATCAAGAATTCAAGTGAGAAAAACTTTCGTATTCTATCTTATTTCAATATTAATCATAGGGACAACCCAAATATAGGTCTGAATTACTGAAGGAACACTCCATGAGTCATATTTTCCAAGATAAAATATACGTCACTCTATGTACTTATTTATCACATGTTACATCCTTATGCACACCTAAACTAACACGTAGGAGATAAATGCATAATTTAAAGTCCCTCTTTGACTATTGGATATGTAGGCAACACCCATAGATACTAGGGTCTTTAGGGTAGATCAACACCATGTTACCATTAACCAATTTTTCCCACAGTCATTTCAATGGTGAAAAATCTAGGGCTTGATCATTTGATAAAGAATGGAATCCTGTGTATGAGATTTGAACACACCAAAGTAAAGGTGACATAAAACCCAAATTTTTCTAGTGTCACACCCAAATATAATATATATTCCATATTAGACACCTATGTCTAAGTCATACAATAGAATTATCCCAACTATCTAGATCTGACATGAGTGTTTGATGCCCTAGAATGTAAATTTTTAGAATATGGTGACTATTATAAGATCTTGATCTAGTTTACTTCCAAACTTTTTAGATCAAATATACATGCTCATAGTAAAACAACTAAGTACTCTTTTTTATAATTTATTGCAATATCATTCAATAGTTATATTTTCTATTTTAAGAATATCTTAGAATTATAAATTTAAAATATTATTTATCTAAGTTTGAAATTAAATTAGATTAAAATAAATCTATTTATCACACTTATGATTATTCAATTCTATATTATTAACCCTATACTATATTGAACTATATCAATTTATGTCTAAAAGACAAGGTGTGTTATACACACCCAGGTATGCATTCCTTTTCCTTTAAATTAGAAATTTTAGAGACCTAGATCCATTATTTTTTCATGGATAAATAACATCAATGGATAAAATGGTTACCTATTACCAAATTATAGTAAAACACCACCTACCACATGACCACCAAGATGACCCCATATGAAGCTATATATGGTCAATATCCACTGTTTCTTTTATCATACATTCCATGAAGCTATCAGGTACATGATATTAATACTATCATTTATTCATGTGATAATATCCTTTTCCTCCTTAATGATATTATACACCTATCATAATATCACATGAAGCAATGGGTATTCCAACAATGCTCTTAATGATCCTTTCAACCTAGATATATGGTTTTAATTTGTCTAAAAACATATAATCAGTCTTTTTTAAATGTAAAACATTGATAAAAATTATCTCTTAAATTATATGGGCCATATAAAATTCTCTAGTACATTGGCGCCATTTCCTATAAGTTGGAACTTCCACCTTCATCACATGTGAACCCTATTTTTCATGTCTCTTACTTAAAGAAGGATCTTAGCCAAAATATCAACTCCCAGATAATGATTCTAGATATTTATGAATAAGGATATATCCTTTTACAACATGATGATATAATCTACAAGTGATCTCATCAGCTTTATAATTGCACCACCACTAAATTTATAGTAAAATAGCATGAGATGACACCAAAATATGCTACCTAGGAACATTTCCTTAAAATCCAACAAAAACCACCTCACTTTTATATTTGAGTGCAAATATTATAAGGGGGATGGAATGTTAGGACCCTTTGTCCTAACCATTTTTTTAAAGTTTATTTCCTTAGTAAAAGAATATATATGCATATGTTCTTTAAGACATCCCATAATCACATTCTAATAACACCACATTCATGAAGATGAGTATTAATTAAGTGATAAATCAATATAAATATAAGTCTATACTAGTGATAAGTCATCCATGAACTGTATTGAATTGATCTTTCTCAAAGGAGGTTTCCCCTAGAAGATGCCAATAATAATTATCATTTAGTTATGATATATTTTAATACAATCAATCAGATTATGTTTATTTCTATATTTAATATCACATATTTACAATCAATTTATAATTTGTTTCAAGAAATATCCCATCAATGAGGAAACCTTTTCTGTTAATTATATCATAATAAACTCACCTAAATGAATTATTGTATTCAAGGAACTTTGTCTTGAAGAGAAAGATAACTTTATCCTTCAGTTTGATAAATATCATGAATCCTTTACCTAGTCATACAAATACATGCCTAACATTGACCCTAGTAAAATTTTTCATAACATCATTACAATATGAATTTAAAACATACACTAAAAGTAACATAAGTTTCCTTCTAATATTTCCACCTTATTTCACAAAGAAATTGCCAAGTTATTAAACAATAAGTGCCTTAAAATTATATATTATTATGAATGGTATTAAAAAAAATTATGATTCATAAAAAATTCACTACAATCCATTCATGTCGCTATTGACTTTCATAATCTCAACTTAGCATGTCCTAAAAATAATATCCCATAACCATCAATCAATGCCATTATTAATTTTAAATATGTATATGAGATGTTTTTCCTCATGGATGGCTTTTTAGGTTATAATAATATTCATATTCCTTGTAAAGATTAATAAAAAATAATTTTACCACTGAATGGATAACCGATTACTATGTTAAGATGCCTTTAGGCCTCAAAAATACTAAAACAACTTACCAATGTGCCATGGCCCATTTATTTTAGTATTTCATCCATAAAATAGTTTAAACCTATGTGGATGTCTCTATTTAAAATCCAAACATTGTGAAAACCATATCCATGATCTTGGTATCATCTTTTATCTTCTCAAAAAATATAAATTATGAATTAATCCTTACAAGTTTATTTTTAGTGTTACATCTAGAAAACTCTGAAGATTATTTGTTTATTTTTGAAGGATTTATGTATATATTACAAAAAATAATGTAATTTCCAACGTGAATTTACATCAATCCATTTTTTACATTCATAAATATCTTGGGAAACCTAGGGAACTTTGAAGGTTTATCCCTGAGATGGATTGCCACATATATTTGGTAAACTCTATCCTTAAGAAATGTAATACTCTCCAATGGACTTATGCATGTAAAAATATTTAGATAATATGAATGAATCATTAATTCATCCTCATACTCTTTGGCCGCATTCTAGTGATCCCATCTCATATGGTATACATCATCTACCACCATATATGTTGGGGCAATTCTTACACAATAATATGAGTAAAAAAAGAGTATGTGATTCACTGTATCATTCATGCCTTATTATCTTACATAAACCATTACATGAATATGGAACATAATTGTCCCAAAATCTACTTCACAACCACAAATATTTAACATTATATTCTTTTTCAAAATACTTACATCATCATCCATTTTGATCCCCTATGACACTTCTCTAAATATTTATTATCATAAGTTAGAATTGGAAAATGGGTGGTACTATTAATGGGATTTAACCTTAGAATTATTACCATAACATAATTCAAAGGCCAAGTGATCATTTATAAAATTGTCACCACTCATGTCCTAGATGTGAGTCACTTTAGGACACTCTTCTTAATAAATAGACCCTCTTTATTTAAGGTCTTAACAAAATAATTTATCTTAAAGACTATTTTCACAACTTCATGACTGATCTTTAGGTAAAAAACCTCAAAGGGATTGAAGTCTTAGTTTCAAAACCTAAATCCAAAGTCATCATATTATAATTAATTGAATTAAAAATTATTTACATGAGGAAAATTAGACACTTCACTTCAATAGAGCCAAATGCCTTCAAGTTGCTAGGGAAAGCTATGTATTATCTGATCCTCATCGAAAAAACATTCATTTATAGTTTTTAATAAAACTTCAAATTCAATAATAACATGGTTGAATATTAATCTCTCATGTTTTGTATTTAATGAACCATAGACTTATATATAACATTATTTCATGCATTAGGATATGCACGATTTATATGTCATCAAGTCAGTGGTGAATATCAATAAAAAATAAAATATAATAACATATCATCAAATTTTATCTAGTTTTGATAAAGAGTTTACATCTTTCACCATAAAATCAATCCCATAGGATAAAAATGCTATAATCAATTCTCTTGATTTGTTGACCTCCCTTTTCCATCCTCATCAGACATTATATGACTCATATTTCCTTATTTTTAGGAGGAAATATCCTTATAATCTAAAATCTAAATATAAATTTATATTTTTACACATCAATTCCATCACTACTCGATAAATCCCATGTCATAAATATATCATCTAATTCATTGAACATCATACTTATCCTCCAAATTCTAATTACCATGAAAAGACTATACTCCATAAGCAAGCTTATAAGTATGTCTTCAAACATGAAATTACTTATTAAGTCAATTCAAAATGCACATTTCTCCATTGTGTTACTCAAAATAAATTTATGTCTCTTATTTAATAATCACATGGAGTAATTTATGGTACCATTATAGTAGACATTCCGAAACCTATAAATGCCTATGGATGAGAATTATTGGACTACCCTTGAAAAATATGCCATCACATTCACTAAATATTATAATCCTTATCAACTCTATGATGATATAGGTCACCCTCCTTTGGTTAAACTCAAAACCTTGGAGTATCTTTGGCCATTATCTATGTGGGATCTCATTTGAAAATTACATAGATGGCAAGATCTTTTATTTATCATTACCACCATAGAGTATTTTAAAAAGTGGGTAGAAGCTATACCATTTGATATTGTTATTATTTTCATTATTTAATAATTAATTATTAATAAAATATGTCAATTTTGGATTCCTCATACCATCATATCTAAAAATGGTGGAGTTTAAAAACCATTGAACAACTATGTGTAAAATTTAAAATCACACATAGATTTTCCATGCCTTATAACCCTTAGTGCAATAGTCAAGATAAATCCAATAATAAAATACCTAAAATATATTTAAAAATACTATTAGGGATTCCTGTTCCAACTAAAATCTTAAGCTATATCCTACATTTGGGGCCTATTATACTAGCATTCACACTACCACTAGGGAAAATCCATTCTCTTTGGTTTATGGCTCTAAATCCATCTTAATATTATAACTATATATAACCTATTTATGAATTTATACTCATGGCCTAATTCATGATGAATATATTTGTGAATCCCATAGTCATTTTTTAGATCTCCTAGATGAGAGACATATGGGTGACTTATAACATAATCACCAATACAAAGCTGCATAGATAAATACCATAATAAAAAATTAAAATTATTTACTTTCAATATTAGATAATTATTACTTAATTTATATTTCACCCACCACATGGAGGAAAAATACACCCAAAAGTGGTGGCATCCCTACCTAGTCAAAGATATTTTTAGACCTAGTAATTATTGATTGCAAATAAATGGACACATCTTCAAAAAACTGACCAACACTCAATTTCTAAAGAAGTATTTTTCTTTAAGATATGTTTGTATATATATTTATTTTAGTGCATTTATTTCAATTTCTAGTACCTCTTACTTACATGCTTACCATATTTCTATATAAATACTTTGGAGCTAACATATATTTTAGATTCATTTTTCATTTACATAGCTCCAAGTTATCTTTCTACACATTATCCATAAAAATATATTAACTACTTATTTATTTTGTATTTAATTACACCTCTTTTTTATTTTAGTTGTTGAGTCTTATTGTAACACCTTGGATAAGACTAGGCTTTCTTCACAAAAAACCATCCTTATCTTTTTTAGTCAACCATTGTTTCCTTTTTTGGTTCTTTGGTTTTATCTTCATTTTACATTCCCCTAAATTATTTTACTTATGCCTCTTGGATTTTAAATTTCTCACATCAAGTCTTTATATACAAAACTACTTAAGTATTAGTAATGGATTAAGAACTAATAATTTGTAGTTCTAGTTTTTATTTTAAATCTAGGTATGTATGTTACATGACTAATAGTCATATTTTTTTTGGTGATCAATTATTATGTTGGAGAACATTTGAATATGTTTATATTATGCTTTATGATCATGTTGACTGTGATTTCATTTATAGATGATTTATATAACAATAGTTTATTTATGTTTATATATTGATTATTGTTATAATCTCAAACTAACTACATGGTTATTTGATTGATGTGGTTGTAGAATAGTTCCACCCTCATAGGTAGTAAAAATGGAGAGTATCATTAGAGAGGGGTTGAAAATACCAAAATTGTGGGTTCAAAGAATTAAGTTGAACCCACACACACCAAGTTATAATTTGCTTGGGTGAAATGAATGTTAATCCAAATTATTCTTAACTGATGATGTTATTTGCTTATTTGTTCTTTTAATGAATGAGGCATGTTTTGGATTCTATGTTTATCATTTTTCATGATTTTCATAGTATATTAATTTTATGATTGATTGTTTATATTTCTTAAAATCTCTATAGGAACCAAACTATGTTGTGTTAATATTGATTGCATTATAGTTGGTTGAGGCATATGAATTATTGACGTATTCAATTTTTTGTTTTTTTTATCCCATTTCATTACATAATTAAGAGGATAAAACACCCTAAATTAAAATAATTAAAAATAACTTAATAACTTTTATTATGTTTAATTAGAGCTGTCATAAAGAGAAAAGGTTAAAAACTTAAGTTATTTAGGAATCATGAAAAGGAATTAGGTTTTGGTTTGTTTCTATGATTTTGGGTTTGACTTCACCATTTTGGGAGATTTAGGGTTTCATGTTGTTGTCATGATTATAATATGGTGAATTATTGAAGTTAATAGTGATTGGTTTAGTTCAAGAATTGATGAATTTGAGTTGCATGTTGGTGAACTCAAGGAGTTTCAAGAGAGTTACTAGGTCATGCAAAATGTGTATAGATTTTGGGAAAATAATAAGAAGAGAAAAAATTATAATAATGGTGGATGGTATAAGGAAAAAGGAAAAGAGATATCAACCAAAGGGGAGTAAGGATAACATTTCACACAATGAAAAAACAAGTACCATATAACCAAGTTGGTTATATTTTGTTGTTTATATATTCAAATGGAAAAAAAATGTGCGTTTTCATATGGGTTTTATCATACTCATTTGAATGAATGAAATATTATATTTTATAAAAAAAAAAATCTAAACCCTAGGGTTTTAGGTCTATAGACCTAGGGATGGAACTTGGTTCCATCCTTAGGCCTATAAAGTTGAGGTTGAGCCATATTAAATGAAGACCAAGCCTATAAGTTTGATATTGAACCTTATCATTAGGTTGTTTTACTATGGATAGAGTTGACCCTATATTTTTACCTTTTTATAAACCAATGAGTGGTTAAAATGACATCAAAACACTCTTTTAAAATCCACCAAACTATTATAGGTTTAAGGAATTTATTTCAAATTGTTAAAACCCTTATATATTGTGTATAAAATAATTTGTTATATTTTATAGAGAAATTGTAATATATAGCCTTGTGTGTTTTAAAATGAACCAAAGTAGTTAGAAATATGAGTACGTATTTTCATAAGTCACAATTTGGAACCTAAGTTAAGATATTAGTTTCCTTTTTTAATAAAAAAATATACATATATACAAATACATGTGTGTGTGTGTGTGTGTGTGTGTGTAAACAAATATATAAGACTATGTTAAAATGTGATCATATTATATGTATTAATGACTTGATTAATTATCAATTCATTGAAACCTATATGAATTTTTCATAATGTTTGATGATGCCATTTTATTTGATCCACATGGGAAGTGGATAATTTTGGCTCCAAATATAATGTAGGGGATTAAGCAACCACTAAAATGTCAAACCTCAACATGTATTAGATAGGATGAAATAATTCAACTATAAGTTATTTTGGAAATTATTTAGACCTATATAATAATTATTTATGAATAAATTTGAGCATATATACAATTATTTATCTAGTTCATAAAGCTTACATTAATTATGAGTATTAAATGTGGATTAACATGTATAACATGAATCTTGTAGAGAAAAATAATATATGTGTGTGCGCCCTTAGCCTAGGTTTTGGTATTTGATCACTATATATAATGAATATTTAATTCCAAACATATGCATACATCATGTAACACTTACCTACTCTATTATTGGTTGCACATATACCCTAGTCACATTTGTAGGAGTGATAGGTAGAATCTTGTCTTAAAGGAAGCTTGTACTATGGAAGTATTGGATATTTTATAATAGGTACTCTATTGTGTTAGAGCCTATTTATTCATACTTTGAAGTCTTCCCAACCACATAAATCTATTGTAAAAAACCATTATCCAACGGGGAGATATATGCATGATGGGTCCCAATCAAGTTAAGTATTTATAACCTTATGATGTTTCCTTTATTTCATTATGTTTCCTTTACTTTGATTATTATACTTTATTGTATATGTTTATGCATATTCAACTATCATTGTGATATTAAACTTAAATCTTTATTTCTATTTTTTTGTTGATTTTGAATAGCTGTAGTTTTTAAAGAATTTATAGCTAGTTTAATTAGGTCTTTAATTACATTCAATAAAATGATGAAATCACTAGACATAGTTTTAAATAAATCAAATAAATAGAGTAAGTTATACTTTACTTGGATAGACTATCATATTTTTTACAAAAAGTAAATGTTTGAGTTATGATTGAAAAAAAGATTTGTGTAAAATGTATAGTGGAACCTAAGGAAATTATTTTGTGTTGATCAACTATTCTAAGTTTATATTAGCTACATCATGTGGAAACGTATTTTAATATATTTATAATTAATATGGGATAATAATAAACAAAAAAATTATGGGATGTACATATTTACTAGTTAAAATATGAAGATTTCTTGTATCAAAGACATGAGATAACAATTTTAGAATATATTAAGTGTCAAGGAAGTATGAAATAAGGTTAGGACACATTGTATATGTGTTACAAGATATTTTTAGATGTTATGGGTTATAAGTTTGACTTTGTTTCTATCATCAAATATATATACATATGAATGGAGTTTGAGGAATATGTTGAGAAGGGACTTTATATACTTGGATTCTTGATCTAGCTTCCTATAAATTTTTGGTTTTGAATATAATTCATTTTGATAAACCTATACATATCACTATTGATATTGAGTGATTGGAAAACAATATGATTAATGAGTTATGATTTTATGTATATTATATTACTGTCAGATTGAATGTATGAAAAAATATGTCTTTATTCAAATCAAATATAGATGTGAAAATTATTAGACTTATTTCATGAACAAGTGACAAATATATGATGGTTCTAGTATGAAACTCATATACATATCCCATGATATCATCTAATAGTTATGATTAAACTACAAAGAGTTTTGTTTTTTTGGAATTGACTCAAATTTTTAGATCTCATTTTCATAATGAAAATTTTGGTCAAAGTAATTTTATAACTGAGATATTTTCACTCCATTATACTTTCTAGTTTATATGTGTATGCCAATGTCATATTATATAGAGGATTAGTTTCCATGGTCTATGTGACTATTGTATGTATTAGATATTGTACATACACATGTTTTGATTGATTTATTGATATTTACATTATTATTATTTTCCACTTCATGAAGGGTGGGGCCACTTTTATAAGGTAGGTGTGTGAGAGACTGATGGTCTATGGTTGGAATTAACATGTTTAGATTATGTTCTTATTTTATTTAATTATTTCAACCATTTGGGATCATACTAATGACCACATTCATGGATAATTGAGCTATTTGTGAGGCTCATTTGTATTGTTGTACATACTATATTGTACATTTGTCTTTGTACTAAAATATAAAAAGAAATGTATTATTATTTGATGGATATTCAACACATTGATGGATATGAATTGTAATTAATTCTAAATATTATGATAATAGTGGTTTTATGCTTATTTATAGCTGAGAATGAAATATACTAGTGTTTTGTTGTACTTGAATCCTTCCACTATCATGTTTGTGATAAGTATTCATCTTGTAGTATGATATAGAATATTTGAAACCTAAATGGATCATTTTATTAATTAGTAGATTAATAAATTTATGCATTTATTTCTTAAGATGCATTTAGTAGTCAAATAGTGATTTTAAAATAATTTTAATGATTGTATAAGTGTAACATTAGTATTTAAAAATAATTGTGCAACTCTAGTGTAACCTAGTGGGGGGCTCTAACATAATTGGTGAGTTTCATTTTAAGACCTTAGATAGGACCAAGCCTTCATCACAAACACCCATTCATATGTTTTCTTTTCAGTAACATAGTTTTTCCATTTTTGGTTCCTTTGTTTTATATTCATTTTATATACCATTTAGGTCATTTATTTTTTCCTCTTGGATTTCCAATTTATGAGTTGAATTTTAAGACATTGGATAGGACCAAACCTTACTCACAAAAATTTATCCTTTTATTCAAAATATTTATCTTATTAAAAAACCTTCGCTAGGTGTCTTCCCTAGTAACTAAGACAATGGTAAGGAGTAGTGATTTCCCTCACTTAAAATTAGTTATATTATTTCATGGTAAAAATATATTAGTCTATATTAATGTCTCCATTCATATTATATAATTTATGATGATGATGATTCATACCTACCTGTTAATGTATTATTTTACCATATACATTTTTTTCACTTAAGAAAATCCAATTTTTTTATTATTAATTTATAGTTTACCTTATATTTTACTATCCCTTTTGACTCACCAAGGCTACTTTTGAGATTTCAATCTCTTTCAATGTGTGATTTGATGAGTTATAAACACCATGATATTTAGGCTCTCTTCTCTAGCTACTATTTCTAATATATCTTGTGATAGTAATCCTTAGCACCCATGTTTAGTTTTATGTATCTGTATGGAGGATGAATAGGAAAATAAAAAAGATTTAAAAGACATATCATAAGAAAAGGTAAATGTTAAAAGATAAGTATATCATAAAATTATGATCGCACCAAAAGGCATGATATTTATTTATCACATATAATATATTAGTCGAAGCTAAAAATCTATAGTTGGCCTCATAATAACATAGAAGTCTTTTTAGGTGTGATAGGCTAGTAGAATGGGGTAAGAGATATCATTATATTACATATTATCCATTTTAATGCCCTATCTTCTCATATAAGTTCCCAATCTTCACAATATACTATTGAATCTGTAAGGGGTCCTAGGGAGTGGGTAAAATGACATGGGAAGGTAGGATCTTTTTATATTTTCATTAATACTAACCTTAATGGGATGATATTTATATACTGCACTAGTAAGTCCCAAATTATTTATCTAGGCAAGGTTCTCTAAAGATATTGATGTTGAAAACCCCTAGTATTTCTAACTTGATTCAAATGTCTTGTTTATGTTAAAGATTATATTTTTCCCTTAGTTCCATGATCTTTCCATCACTACCCATTTTTTCTCTCCATTTATAGGTGGGTTTTTTTATAAATCTCTTCCCAGTATCTATACTTCATATTCTCCATTTCTTTAGACATGGTAAGTATATGGAAATTTTAATTTATTCATGCTTAGGATATAAGTTACATCTTTGAGTTGTTGTGAGATATTATCTTGGTTATTAATTATCTTCATAATAGTTTTCTTCATTAGTTTTTGGGACCTTGAGTCTTATGCTTAATTTTTTCTAGGCCATTCACTTCTATTTTTCCATTTTCATGATTCTTCATTTCATTTTTTTCCATCTTTACTTGAGTATGGATTTTTACTTCTCTTACATTGATGATGATACCATAAATTAGTTCCATTTTCATTTTTTTAATTTGGATTGATACTTATCTTAATTTTGATGCATTTTTAGGTTTTTTAGTCAAAAGAAGACTTTGATTTTTGGCTTACCAATTTTAACCTTAGCCATTATTCATTTTTTGTGGCCTTTTAATTATAACCTAAACTTTGTCATCATGTATTACCAAATTATCTAAGTGATTTTCTGAAATTTTGATATTTTTCCATGTAATGTGGTCCTCCTACATTCACTTGTTTTGCTCTTTAACCTTGTATCCATAGGGTTTATAAAATGCAATTATTATGCCCTCCATGATCAAGACTATGATTTTCATATGTATTCATTTAGTGATAAAGATAAATCAAGGTATGTATTAAAATTTATTCGTAGTATTCATTTTAGTATTTCATTTTGGTTAGCCCAGTTATTATATATTATTTTCTTTCTTAAAGAACCATTCCTTGTTTCACTATTATGACACATTATTAGCTTTGGTTTGGGTATATATACCATTATTATTTTTCAATTTATCATTTACTAATTTTTTATCTTGTATAAACCTATCTATATTAAATATCCCTAAGTGAACACCTTAAATATTGCATCAAAAAAGGAGTGTGTAGACTTTTGGTGATTTATGATATATGTTACTACTTATGTCACAATCATATCATTTATATCACAATTTTATCTTCCTTATATTTACCTTCCTACCTACCTCCTTCCATCCTATTCCATATAGTTTTACTAGTTTCCTCATTTCTTATGCAATCAACCATGATCCCTCATTATATTTTATCCTCCTAGATGATGTAGTTTTGATCTTGTATTTATAGCATTTAAATTTCTTTAGCCTGGCTAACATAGTTTAATGTTAGTTGATAGTTCCTAACTACATTGATTTGGCTATTTTTATCAGCTTAGTATGGGTTTGGGTATTTAAATAATATATATACAAGTCATATTTCATTAAAAACATATAAATAAATTATTTAACACTTACATGCTTTGATTTTGTTTGCACATTCACCATAATCACATTTGGAGGAGTCATAGGTGGAATCTTGTCTTGAAGTAAGCTTATCATGTGAAAGTCTTAGATATTTTATAGAATGTACTTTGTTGTATTAGAGCTTATTTTCCATCCTTTTAATTTTTCACATCTAGAAAAATATCTCACAAAAAACCATTATCCAAGTGGGATATTTAATATTGACAGGTCCCCATCAAGGTGAATATTTTTAATCTTATCCTATTTCTTTGATTTCATTTGGTATATAGATGTTGATTATTGTTTAATAGATAAATATGTGTGTAATCCTTATCTTACACACACACACACACACACACACACACACACACACACACACACACACACACACACACACACACACACACACACACACACACACACACACACACACACACACACACACACACACACACACACACACACACACACACACACACACACACACACACACACACACACACACACACACAAGTGCGCGCGTGCGCACGCGCACACGCGCGCATGAACACACACACATGCATGAACACACACACACACACACACACACACACACACACACACACACACACACACACACACACACACACACACACACACACACACACACACACACAAACTTATAATTTGTGTGGTTATAAGATTTCTTAGACTTTTCATTTATCCATTATTAGGTAGCCAACACCCCCATTTGTCTACCATGGCTCCTTACCCATTTTGATTATTATAACCCTTCCCCTTTAGTTTACCTTAATTTCATAACTACATATATTGATTATTTACAATATAGATTAATTACATTAAAGGTCTAGTTAGATATATCTCATTGTGTCATATTAATAAAGACTTCAAAACCCTTTCCTTTGACATGGGTGATGTAGGTACTCCTCTTTTTTGGTTTATAGATCCATTGGTCACATCCTAAACATTAAGTATCATAATATATTTTATTAACCTTATTTTAATTTACGTATTTAAGGATAAGATAGTTTTAAGATAATCATAGGTTTTCCATATAAAAAGTATATTGAATGTCCCTATAGTGGTAATGATTGTATAAATTATGGGAGGGAATGAATGGAGAGATACTTCTATAAAGAAACTTGAGTATCCATAAGAACTGATTTGATGACTTGTAAAGATTAATGGAATAGGTTGATACTAATTACTAGAGTAAATGTTTTGATCATAGTGGTGGAATTGATGTTGAATGTACTAGATGAAATCTTAGACCAGAGACCACTTGTAATAAAATTAGGTTGAAATCCCTTTTTTATGTTATATTCTACTTTGTTGGTATAACATTAGGATTGGTTTTGTTGTAGTAATATAATATGAGGAGTGATGGGTACATCCTTTAGTTAAGGAATTAGAGGAGAAGGACTATCAATAATAGGACTAAGATGGCTAAGAGGACTAGGCAAAGTTGGTTGAGTGATTTTAACCTATTCTGATGAGTAAGTCCCCAAAGTTTATCCTTGGTAAAATTTATTTGGAACTTGATGAAAGACACAAGGTGACATAGTTACCTTATGAGGAGGAGTATTTTTTGGGGGGAAGTTAGTGGTGGTGGAAGTACCTATAACAATCTCATTTTTAATTTCTCTTATGTAGATGGAACATCCCATTTTTCTAGCTTAAAATTATTTTCTCTATCTTATATTCCATGATATTAGACTCTTTTAGTAGTATACAGAGTCACTATATCTTCATGTATCATTTTAATGGATTCCTATTCATCTTTAAAATTGATGAAAATATGGTTGAGGTGTGAGGCTCATGATGGTATACAAAATTAGAATTTCCCTTTAGTCCCCTTAGATGGTCTATTTCTTTGACACAAATATAACATAGTCTAAACTCATTAATTTTTAATGAAAAATAAGACATGGGTTGAAGCTTTGGTCAAATGCTACCAAAATTATAAATTTTCTTTTCTCACTAGAAGAGGTAGGAGTGTATCATTACCTATTAGAATGTTTACATATGTAATCCACAAAAGTCATAATTTTTTGGATGATTTCATATTCTAATATATTTTTAGGGACATACCTTTGCAATTTTAGTACAACCTCCATTTTACCCTCAACTATTATGACTATGTAGTCCAGGTAATATCAGTAAGCACTAATTTGGCCAATACCTTCATTATTCCCTTAGATCATATAACATAGGTCTATCATTTATGGATGCATATATGTGTGGATATAATAGTTATATAATAAATTTGATGTTTTTTTTGGTACTTATGAATGTAGAATTTAGAATACTCCTAGTGAATTCAAACTATAGAGTAAGGGGTCCACGAATTAATGCATCGGTGATGAATGGTAACAAAAATTTCATCCAAGAGGTAATAAAAAATATATTAATGTCCCCCTTGGTGTAATCTCTTAAATTATTTGACTATATTTTATAAAATAACTTCCCCCAAAGAAGGAAAATTTTCATCATCAATGATAATAGAAATTAGGGACACCCACTTTTCACCTACCTAGATTATGTCTAGTACTCTAAATACTAGGTTCATTAAGGAAATTTATAACCTAAATAACTTCATGAATTTACAAATGGGAATTAAGCTTATGTTCTATTTTCATGTAAATTTGTAAGGATCTTTTACATAAATTCTTAAGGTCTCTTTGATGTCATTATTTTTCATCCACTCAATGGAAACTTCCTAATTATTTTTTATTTGATTGGTTAAATAAAGGGTTTTAATAGGTTTTGTAACCTATTAAAAAGGAGAAAAATTAAAATAAAAATTTACAGCTTTGATGGGATGCCTCTGTTAATAACAAATAAATAGGTGACTAGATCCCTTGCAATAGGAACTTCTACCAAAAACAAACTGAAATAGTAATAAACTAGGAAAATTCCATGAATTTTACATCAAAAGTATCTAGGGGAGCTAACCCCTTTTTCATTGATATTTATTAAATTCTCATGGGGTCCTTATGAATGGAGAGACATATAAGAAAGTTGGGTCATTACTTTTATTCCTTTTTTTCTTTTTTTGAACCACTAACTATCCTTCCTTATTTTCATCTTGAAGGGATGATGGGACTTCCTCAACTAGGATGCAATGAAGGGATTAAAATTATACTATTGTCCTCAGTTTAGTATCTACCCTAGATGAATCTAGATCTAGGATCTACTTTCAAGAGGAGGTTGGAATTGGCATAGCCTTTCTTGGAGAGATTAAATGAACCAATAGTTTATCTTTAGAGTGTGGTGATCTTATGGGATTCTTATTTGAAGTAGTGGAGGTAGGGGTTTTAGAAGGGGAGGTATAATCTTCAATATCAGTAGCCCACCCTTTGTTTGTATCCAACATCGTGAGGTTTTTCAAGGTGAAATCTTTCCACCAAGAAGAATCTTTCTTTTTTTTCAAAAGGCTGCAATTTTTAGTCAAGTATTCAGTGCCAAACCAACTATGGTAGTTGTTGGATAACATATTTGTTCTTATCTAAAAATGTTTTATTTTGAATCCATATTCTTCTTATTTCAAGAACAAATAAGTTAAACAAAAAATGGGTGAACTATTAAGACTAGTTCCCCTCTGAATTAAGGTACAACTCCCCTTAATATTTTCAATGAATTCAAATATTTAGATACACTTTTAACCAGAAAGTGTTTTAAAGGTAAACTAACATCCACACATCATCATGTTATGAATTTAATATTTTATAACAATAATGGATAATAGAATACACTGATTCTATTTTCAATAACAATCAAATAGATCAACATATATATTGCTGAACCAATAAAGGATAAAACACATATAATGAATTGTCTAATGGAAGAGTAATTACTATATGAAATAATATTTCACATAGAAAACCTAATTTAAAATACTCAAATGCAAAGATATAAGTATGCAGCAATTGATTCTCTATTTCATTCACAGATGAAAAATGTTTTAGATAAACATCACATATATTGTCAACAATAGTGATCCAATTTTAAATTTTCTTAACTCCTTTTCTTTTCTATCTTCTATCTCCATCCTTTTCAAATATATATAGTTGACCTCTTTAATAAATCTTTCAAAATAAACCATAGTTAAAGTAACTCTGCCCCATATAGGATTTAGTTTTTATTTTACAAATTCATTTAAAGATCAAGTTTTGAATAGAAAATTAACTAAATAACTGAATAAAATAAACCATGTAGGTAAAATCATTATTGAAGTGATGGATTAGGATCTCCATATTTAATGTGTTTGATTGGATAGACATGTTGAGCTTTCCACTCCTAAAATGTTGTACAAACTAATAAATTTTTGAGATATTGGGAATACTGACATGTTTTATTCTTACCTTCCAAATGTTTTCTTCCATCTAAAATTTTCTCGTCTTCTCTATGTGCTCTAGGAGTGTGTCGATGCAATGACAAAGAAGTGACTCTACCTTTAAAAGATAAGAGAAATTTTTAGTTAATAAAATGTCACTTTATTTAATGATTTTGATCTTTTCCTTAAAGGATTGAATTACAATATTGATTTCCTTTTCTATTTTTCCATCATCTTTTATGTATTTAACATCAATACTTTATAGATCATGATGTAATCATTGAATGAATTCAGTTATTTCCTTGATCATTTTTGTGATTTTGATTTGCCCTTGTTAGGATACTAAATTCCTCCATTCAATGTTTTTCTTACACATAATATATCTTCATCTAGTCCTATCAAATTCTTTTTTGACAAAAACCATTTTATTCCATACTTTTGTACCTCATCAATCTAGTTTATCACACTCATCTATTTTCATTCATCTTTTATCCACAAATCATTTTGAGTCTTCAAATCTTCAATAGTAATTATGGTTGGATCATATACATTCTTCAATTTATGAATATATTCCATAGCTTTTTTAATGATGACATCCAACCAATTATCAAATACCCTGGTAACTAATTATCAAATACCCTGGTAGCCATTGGTGAACCAGATTCTTTATCACCTTTGGCTTCTCCTGAATCTTCTTTAGAATTTAAATCAAAAAATACTTTTTTAGAAATCTAACTCTTTCTCTTTCTTTGGGTCCTTAATCTAGTGGCACAAGGAAGTAGAATAATTATAAGGGCCTTCTCAGATTCTTCGATGATAGGATCCCTTTTAGTTTTTTCTCTAGAAGTACCTGCATCATAGATATAAATAAGATGGTTAGAGGAGCTTATTGGGAATGGTTATTAAATTATTGATGTACATTTTTGGGAAGCTATGTTCTGAGCTCCCCCTAGTTTTTTGTCTCTCAACCATTTCTCAGTTCTCCTTATCATTGGGAGGGTCTTAACCTTAATTCTATCTTCTTCATTTTTCTCCTAGTCAATTTCTAGAATAGGTGATTTTTTTATCTATTTGAATTATGGATCAGTCAGCTATTTTTCATTATCAAAGATTCTAGAAATGTCCATATTTAAATGAAGAGTAATTATTTATCCTAGGGAGAAACTAGACCACAATCTTTTTTTGACCTCAAATTCATCTAAATAATTATCTCAATAATCTTCTAATTGAGGAATATGTGAAAACCCTGTTCTAAGATCCAAGTTATCCCTGGAAAATCCTATTCTATTAGATTGGGATTTGACTTTGAAGTACTAAAAATTGAATTTTTTAAGATCCAATTATAAATTTAAAGCATCATATGTTGACTTACATGAATAACATCTAAGTTTGATAGGAAAAGATATACTAGATTTATTTTTCATTAGGAATTTCTTATCTCCATATGGTAATTGTTTGTAGACTTCTATTAACACAAATCAATAAAAAACATACCTAGGTAACCTCAAAGGTTTACCGTCAAAACCCCCAACTCTGATATAAGTGAACTTGGAAAATTGAATGAAGAAACTACCATAAATGTTGATTAGTTTTATAGCTTCATCAGACAATCTTTTATTGATGTTGTTTGATAATTAAAAATTCATTTTCATAGTAAAAACATCATTAACTCTCTTATAATCCTCATAGCAATTATGCATTTAAAACTGTGAGTAATAATCATAAATTTTGCTATCTTCAACCAAGGGTGCATGAGGTAATCCTGCCCATTATCTTGTAGATGCCAAGCAATAGAAGAGGTATGAAGACATATAAAACTCTTTATTTCCCAAACAATTACTTAAACCCAGATGCAAACATTCAACTACAATTTCTACCCAATCCAAATATTACTCTCCTTAGAGGATCACCTGTATGAAAACGTACATCTAGTCTTCCCAATAATATGCATGATCATTTTCCTTTAGCCTATGTAGTAATACTATAATATCTTATACTTCTATAATCATGTAATTTCTTGTTAATGGTGTAGGTAGTCTTGAGCCCCCTTTCTGGAATTTCAAAAGCTAATTTCTAGAAATTACACTCTTGTAAATTGATTTCTTTAATGAAAATTAACCATATGAAGAAATGATACTTAGTTCATAATATGGTTTATTTAGAAGAATTCTCATCAAAGACATTAGGGTTTATCTATTGATATGTAGTAAAACATTACCATCTATAGTCCTAATGCACCTATTATAAGGTTCATATCTATTCATGCATTCAAGAACCAATTTAGGGCATTGTATAGCCATGGGAAAGGACAGAGCTTCAACCAAACCACTTTCTACTATCTTTTACATCATAGGATTTGACACAAGATTTCAAGCTCTTTCCTTAAAATCTTCCAAGTCATATTGGACCAGAGAGGTGTCCCTAATTTTAGGAGGAGAACAAATGAGACTAGGACCATGCTCGTAATCAAGACATGTAGATTTCATGGCTATAGGTTGGAGGATATGATGAAAAGAAAAAGTTTTGAACTTCTTAAATAATATTGTGAACTCAAAAGAGTTCTTATGTTTAACCAAGTAATAGAAATATCTTATAGTAAGAATAAAACTCACCTTAAATTTATCTGAAATCAGTATGAATTTGAGTAACAAATATCTTATACCACCTGTGTTGTTCTCCTTTCTATCATCCAGTATGCTTATTTTTTAAATTTGAATTGTTTTCTCTTGATACATATATGAACTAGATAAAATAATTAAACCTAAATAATATGTACTAAACATGCTTGATAAAGCATGCACTCTGACATATGTATTAATGGTGGTCATTTTTTTACACATGATTTTGATGAGTAATGATTATTTGTAACCTCATGAAAATTCAAAAAATTTCACTTTATAATGATTTTTAGATATATTCTCCTCTAAATCTCCCATTAATTTTAACTTAGAGAAAGCCTCAGGGTGAGATGAGAATATAGTCATTAAACCATTGAACCATTTAAAATTTTAAAATGTGGTTCAATTTCAGGGTTTAATGATATAAGATGAACTACATAGACTGACCAATAATTATATGATCTTTCCAAAAACTTGGATCCAGAATATGAATGGTGTCGATGTGCTCTGCCATTAACTGCATAGCCTATTTTAACTCCTTTTTATCTTTTTCATCCTTTTAAGTTATATTGAATATGCTTTTGGTGGAATCTTTGAGGTGATGCACATCTGTGACACATGATGCAGTCTTAAGATCTATCTTTTCAATTATAAAATTCTAAAATGTAGGATTTTGAACTTCCTCATTGGTTCTTGGTCGAGCTATTTCTGCACTCCAATTCCCTATATTAGGGTTGATGTCTACCATGGATGTTATCTTTAACTTTTTCAATTTAGGAGTTTTCCCTAAACACTTAGTCACCATATCCTCCAAGGGCAAAGAAAATGGTACTATTTTCCTTTTGTTGTTGATTGAGCTTTCTAGCCACTTAGGTGTAGAGGCCAAGACTTCTTTATCAAGATTTGGTTGATCAAAAGGTATATTTGAAACAATCATCAATTTAGTGGAATCAGAAGGAATAACTGTCTATTGATCTATACTAACCTCTTCAACCATTGGTAAACTAGATTCTTTATCACCTTTGTCTTCTCTTGAATCTTCTTCAAAATTCAAATCCATAATTCATTTTTTATAAATCTTACTCTTTCTCTTAGTTTTGACCCTTGATCTAGTGGCATGAGGAGGTAGAATAGTTATAGGGGCCTTCTTAGATTCTCTAATGACAAGATCTCTTCCAATTTTTACTCTAAAAGTACCTATATCATAAATAGCAATAAGCTAGTTATAGGAGCTTATTAGGAATGGTGATTAAATTATTAATGTACATTTCTTGGAAGATATGTTTTGAGCCCCCCCTAGTTTTATCTCTCTCAACCATTTCTCAGTTTTCCTTATCACTAGGAGGGTCTTAACCTCAATTTTATCTTCTTCATTTTTCTCCTAGTCAATTTTTGGAATAGGTGATTATTTTATCTATTTGAATTGTGGATCAGTCACCTATTCTTCATTATCAAAGATTATAAAAATGTCTATATTTAAATTAAGAGTAATTATTTATCCTAGGGAGAACCTAGACCATAGTCTTCTTCTAACCTTGAATTCATCTGAACAATCCTCCCAATAATCTTCCAATTGAGGAATATGTGAAAACCCTATTCCAAGATTCAAGTTATCCCTGGTAAAACCTTTGATATCAAATTTAGATCTGATTGTGAAGTACTAAAAATTAATTTTTTTAAGAACCAATTCTAAATTCAAAGCATTAGATGTTGACTTGCATGAATAACATCCAAGTTTGATAGGAAAAGATATACCAGATTTGTTTTTCATTAATAATTTTTTATCTACATGTGCTAATTGTTTGTAGTCTTTTATTAACACAAATAAGTCAAAAACATACCTAGGTAACCTCAAAGGTTCACTGTCTAAACTCCCAACTCTGATATAAGTGAACTTGGAAATCTGAATGAAGAAACTACCATAAATGTTTGATTAGTTACATAACTTCATCAGACAACCTTTTATTGATGTTGTTTGATAATTCAAAAGTCATTTTCCCAATAAAAACATCATTAACTCTCCTATAATCCTCATAGTAATTATGCATTTGTAACTATGAGTAATAATCATAAAGTTTGATGTCTTCAACCAAGGGTGCATGAGGTAATTCTGCCCATTATCTTGTAAATGCTAGGCAATAGAAGAGGTATGAAGACATACAAAACTCTTTATTTCCCAAACAATTACTTAAACCCAAATGAAAACATTTAGCTACAATTTTTGCCCAATCCAAATATTACTCTCCTTAGAGGATCACCTATATGAAAAACTACATCTAGTCTTCCCAATAATATGCATGAGCATTTCCCTTTAGCCTGTGTAGTAATCTTATAATATCTTGTACTTCTAGAATCATGTGATTTCTTGTTAATGGTCTAGGCAGTCTTGAACCCCCTTTTTAGAATTTCAAAATCCAAATCCTTGCAATCCCACTCTTGTAAATTGATTTCTTTAATGAAAAATAACCATAAGAAGAAGTGATACTGAGGCTAAAATATGGTTTTTTGGGAGTAATTCTCATCACATACATTAGGGTTTGTTTATTGATATGTAGTAAAACATTACCATCTATGATCTTGATGCACCTGTTCTGAGGTTCATATCTATTTATGCATTCAAGAACCAATTTAGGGCATTGTATAACCATAAGAAAGGTTGCAGCTTCAACCAAACCACTTTTTACTATCTTCTACATCATATGATTTGACACAAGAATTCTAGCCCTTTCCTTAAAATATTTCAAGTCATATTGGACCAAAGAGGTATCCCTTATTTTAGGAGGAGAAAATATGAGACCAGGACCATGCTCATAATTAAGACATATAGATTTCATGGCTATAGGTTGGAGGATATGATGAAAAGAAAAAGTTTTTAACTTCCTAAATAATACTGTGAACTCAAAAGAGTTCTTCTTTGTAATCAAGTAATGGAAAAAACTTATAGTAAGAATAAAACTCACCTTAAATTTATCTGAAATCACTATGAATTTGAGTAATAAATATCTTATACCACCCATGGTGTTCTCCTTTATATCATCCAATATGCTTGTTTACTAAATTTGAATTGTTCTCTCTTGATATAGATATTAACTAGATCAAAGAAGTAAACTAAAACAATACGTGGTAAACATGCTTGACAAGACATGCACTTTGACATATGCATTAATGGTGAGCATTTTTTCATGTGTGATTTTGATGAGTAATGATTATCTATAACCTTGTGAAAATTTAAATTTTTTTGCTTTATAATGTGTTTCAGATATATTCTGCTATAAATCTCCTGCTAATTTTAAATTAGAGAAAGCCTTAGGGCGAGATGAGAATATAGTAATTGAACCATTAAACCATTAAAATTTTGAAAATGTGGTTCAATTTTAGGGTTCAACGATACGAGATGAACTACATAGACTGACCAATATTTATATGATCTTTCCAAAAACTTTAAACTTTGAAACATTGAACCTATTAAACTTTTGAACTCCACTATGTAGGTTCAAATGTTAGGTTCAAGTGGTAGGTTCAAATGGTAGGTTCAATGATACATTAATTTATATAAGGGAACTGAGTGAACATGACTCTTTACAAAACATCAAGTATTGAACTTTTTAACCATTAAACTTTTGAACTATCCAAAAGGATTCAAGTTCAACTAAAAGGTTCAAAGTCATAATTGATATACATAAATGGAAAAATAGTTCACTTTGAGAAACTTTGAAATTTGCAACATTGAACCTATTGAACCATTGAACTTATTAAACTTTTGAACTCTGAGAAAGGTTCAAGTTTAAAGGTTCAATTCTTTTAAAAATTCACACATAAAAGGTGATAATCAGGTGAACTTCTTTTATGTAAAAATTCATGAAAAATTGAATAAGGGTGACTCAAAAGGTAACAATAGTGAAACAATAAACCTTCATATTCAACAACTTGAGACCTAGTGTAGTTTTTGATTTTCATGGATTTTTTTTTGGAAGGATCTTGGAAGTGTTAATATTTACCAAAATCATGGTAAAAGTAGTGAGGGAGAAAATGTCAAAATCTAGATGCATACATAGAAACCCACCCAAGGATTACCAATAGCCCTTAGGTTGGATTCCATCCAAAATTCAAGCAGAAGGTTGGGCAAATGAACCCAGATGGGTTTTATGTGTAGTAGTTTGTTGAGGAGATTAAACGTAGGGTACTAAGATTTCATGAGCAAGGGGTGGTAATTCAAGTACTAGGCTTGTTCTTGAGTCTTGTCCTTATTCTCAATATTATGAAAAATAATAATAAATAAGCCTTTCACACAAGGATAAATATTATGTTTACTTTAAAGAAGGGTTTTCCATTACATTGAGATATAAATATTAAGATCTTGAAGCTTTGGCTAGAGATCTAATCATCTACAAATGATACCCCTAGTATAAAAGCATTCCTCCAGTTTGAAAACCTCTTGAGTTTCTTCCTCATCAAAATTTACTATTGAGTTAATAAAAGTAGGGGTGAGTGGTTTGGGATTTGATCTAGGAGTTGAATGAGAGACAACATCGATGAAATGGGTGGGCCTGTATTTCAATCAGACCTTTGCCTCCATCATCATAATATCCTATCTAGGTTGGATGTGGCTTCTAGGGTTTGAAGTTTTGTTACATGTCGTAATTTTTTTCCCTTTGAAGGACTAGATCCATACTATTATTGGTAACAGGTGGATAAAGGCAACTATGGATGCTTAAGCAGAGGCACCCCAAGTAGATCTAATGTAGTGGGCCATGCACAAAGGGATCTATTTAAAGGTTGAAAAAAATTAAATGGACTATAATTATGCCCTCTAACAATTTTATTCATAGATGGAGCAACATACTCTATTGAAGTCAGAGACTAGAAATGTGAATCAATGGTGCCAAGTTGAGGGTTTGAAATCTTTAGTAGGTGGGAGATCATAGGAGAAATTATTTTTAGAACATATACTTCTTAATTATATATAGTGTGTGGTCTGGGAAATTGGTAATATCCATCATAAATAATTCCATCAATGATGTTTACACTAGAATTAATTATAAATTAAATTTTAACATTAACTGGAAATGCAAACAATTAAAATCTGATCTAGTAAGTTAAATAAGATAGAATATAGTAAATACTAAAATTTATATAATTTATAGAAGTTATAAATAAATAAAAATATAAACTAGGGATAGGGTAAGATAATTATCCTTTACAATAAATTAATTCATATTATGTTAACTTTACAAGAGTTGTGGTGATTTTTGAATAAATTACAAACATAAATTCATTAGAAAATATAGATCCACTACACACTATGACAATTCTAGAAAAGGTACACAATGCAATAATGCATATCTATTTGATGATATGGATTTGATTTGTTCAAATCGACTACACATTAGATCTAAAAATATGGGCTTGCTTGCCTTTATTTTTAAGTGACTTATTTATATGAAAAGGTTGATTTCATGAGTAAAAGACTTATAAAATAGATTCCCTATTCCTACATAAGCACAAAAAAGAGAAAAAATGTGAAATATGAAAAAGGGAGATGTGGGAATAGCTAAGCTATCCTAAAAAAACACATTATTTCTAATGATTCCTACATATCTCAAAGACATCAGGCTAATGTATTTATCCTAGGAGGTAATTATTGATGTGGGTTCTATACACACCACATAATTTCTTAAGAGGTTTCTTCAAGCATTTTATAATCATTGTATAGTATCACTCCAAGGCATGAGTTATAAGGTATTTAGTTTTATAAAAACCTATTGGTGGAATAGTGGTGAGTGACACATATTGTTTACCATAGATGAACTAGCTATGGATGAACCTATATCTACTTGGAGTGGGTGGAAGGATTAAGATTCTAACTAAGGTGGGAAAGATGTTCCAATAAACTTAAAAAAGAGGGAAGTGTAAGGAAGAAAAGAAATCTTATGGAAAATCCAGGGATAAAGAATTTCAAAACTAGTATTTGAACCCAAAAAGGATAAGGAATCTAGACTAATAATTGTTTCAATTTGTTATATCAAACAAAAAATCAACTATAATAAAGATTAAAAGGAAACTAAAACATAATATAGTCAAATATGTGGAGATTAAAGGTTGCCTAAATTACCAGATTATTGTTACACATATACAAGAGGATAATGATAAACATGAAAAAGACATTTAAATTAGCTATAGATAAAAATAAAATACTGTATTTAAGAATAGATACCTCATAAAAAATTAAAACACTAATAGACTATAATGATGTAACATCTCAGTAAATCCACATAATTTGAAAAGAATGAAGATTTTCACATAAATATCAAGTTAAGAAGAACTTCTCAGAATTTCCTATTAATCTCAGTAGTCAAAATTCTCCTCATTTTGTGACCAGGAGGTTATGAGTATTTATAATATTGGGATGGGAAATGCCTCATATCTTCAAGATTAACCTAAAATTACAAGTCCAAAAATAGAAACTCTAGTTCAAATTCATTCAAGGATCCATGTTAAAGATGTGATAATTAGAATAGATTTGTGAGCTAAAGATAAATTATGCATGTACATAATAATTCTAAAATTAGAGTACTAATGCAATGCCATTAACTAGATTAGTTGATGAATATATTTTAGTTATAACTATGGCATGGACTAAGAGCTTCATAAAGTTGGGGGGCACTAACAACTAGTTGTGTGTGTTATGAACCTAAAATATAATTATTTAGAATTTAACACCTCATCCAATTTGGAAGTTGCATCAAATTCTTTATTTATGAATTTAAAATATAGTAATGAAGGCTTCAAAACTTTCACTATATCAAAAATTAATCTTTATTTCTCTACCTCCAAGCTCTTAAACTTAACTACTAAAGCCTCAGACCTCATTACTCTATATTTGTCAAAACTAACCAACTATAATACCTCATCATTAGTTTTATATATAATACCTTCAACTTATTCTTTAAAATATTCAACAACCAAGTGGAAAAGGTTCTCAAAATTAGGTCATCTAACTAGTTTCCTTGATTGGGTGATCACCTTGATTACTCATATGTCTCTAAAAATTTTTAGTGATTCACTTTCAAGATTAACGAAAATACTCAACAACTTCTTCATTTGTCTATGCTAATATAGGGAGGCATCCATTTTTAAAATCACATAATTTAGACACCAATAAGCATCCATGTTAATCATCAAATTGAGATAACTAGAAACACTAATCCTATAACAGTAGATAAGGAAGTTATATCTTATTTATTTATCCTTCATTCTATTCCATAATGTGATAATGTTTATTCTATGGCTTGAATGGATGCCTTGGACTATCTAATATTGTATAAAATATTATACATATTTGTATCTATACTTTGCACCTCAAAAGTCACCTCTTGAAGATCCTATATAATCTATATTTACTTCCACCTTTTCAAGGGTTCCTCATTTCTCTAGTGTATCTCCTTCAATGCCAACCCATTGGAATCCAAAAAGGTATTGAAATCCTCAATGCATTCAATAAGATCATTGAGGTTTATTTTTGATATTTTGGCTAATGAGAACAAGTTTTCTCTCTGTTAAAACTCTATCTATCCTTTTTCCTTATATTTACCATCTTCCTCTTCCTCACTCTCTGTATAGTCTCACTTTCTTTCTCAAACCATGTGAAGACTATGGGTAGTTTTGTCAAAACCATATTTTCCCTTTCATCTCTAACATTCTCCATCTCCCTTACCCGTTGAGGTACTATAAGTTCTCATTTTTCTTCTCCTTGAACAAGTTCTAAAGATGTACAAGGTTGAGATATCATTGTAAGGGATATGGTCATAGTGGTTGGCAATGAAGAACTTATTTGAATGGGGATTTGGAGAAGTGTTTATCCAACCACTTGCCATAGAGAGGTTTATTTCCTTAGTGTCACCTTAGATAAGAATATAGTTAAACTCAAGGTTATCTCCACAATTATGCCTATTTTTGGAATGGATAATGGATGGGGAATGGGAAAATATAGTTGGTTAACTTATTTATGAGAGTTTGTGGATTATTAAAGATAGAAACTATAACCTAGTTCTCAAAATGACTACACTAAAATCCCTTATTAATTTTAATGAGGAAAGAATATCTAAATCTATACTAGTGAAAATAGAACTAGATGACACAATGACAAGCATTACTGTAGGTAAACTTATAGTTGGAACCTCTACACTAGGCACTAAAGAAATGATATAAGAGACCACCTCATTAATTTTTTAACTCTGTTATAATTATCATAATGGTATCAGGAGCTTAGAACCATTAGCACATGGGAATGCATAACTATTAAATTTATGGATAAATAGATGAAGTTTTCATTTTTATGTTTTAGAATGACTATTTCATGTGGAATCTTTGTGAAGTCAAGGAGTCTTAGGGGCTCAAAAGACTTAATCTTTTATAATCATCTAAAGGACTAAATGACATATAATTTTTTGAATCATCCTAAACTCTTAATGATGTGATATTGATGTGTGTCACAACCACCTGAAATATTTACTATGGGAATGATTATAGGAAGTTAGTGGTATTTATTTATTAATATTACAATAAAAATCTATACTAAGACATATAAATATTAGATCCACTCATGAATCATAAAATAATATCAAAGTAAAAATCATGAAAATCCAAGGTTTGAAATAACTTAAGGTAATAGTTTAAGCTTAGAGTTTTACAGATTATTAACTCAAGAAAGGCTAGATTTTTTTTAAATATCTCTACATAAAAGAATCATGATACCTTAGTCATAGATTTGTAGTCTCATATTTCCATAAAAAGATTTTTTTCAATAATTGGTCCCTATTTTAGAAATTTAAAAAATGATGTGTGTGTGTTATGGCACAATAAATGGAAAATCATAAGTGAAATACTCTTAAGTATTTTGAGAACCTAGAATTTTAGAAATATATTATATCAAATCTTTAGTATTAAATATAGAATAAGGTAATCCAAATTTTGAAATAAAACTCTTACTTCTTGTTGCAACACATTAACCTTCCCATTATTTGGATTAGTGTGTCATCTAATAAAAATAATTTCCCTTAGTCATGAATATTTCAAAAAGGACCTGAATAAACACTGTAGGTTTCACTTTAAATTTTGACCTTATAGCCAATGGAAAAATAAATCCTAGACATTATTGCTACTACCCAGATGTCCATAACCTTGATAGAGATACCTACGGTTCCACTTGAAGCCTTGATCTATTGCTAGATAGGCATTCATATCCATAGTAGAAATTACTTGAATCGTGTATCCTCTATCAATTTTGTACTTTTTTTAAGATAGAGGAAGATTGGGAACCACCATTGGCTAGATGTATGAATTAAGAAAAATTATTGGTCAATATGTCCCTGTTAGTGTATATCCATTTCTATGTTTATCATCTCCTACCCAAGTTTTAACATATGATATTTCAATGTATCTTTGTAAATGGGAATATTTTTTAAAAACATTATGAATATATCAAATAAAATATCAAATTTTGATTAATCCTATACAAAATAAAACAAAATCTAGACATAATACATACCTCAACTCCAAAAACTTTAGTATTGGCAAAAGAAATTTCCATGAGTACTGATTGTTCTTCCTTTAGGTATCATCCCCTTTATTTTGGCATATCCTTTTGGATTCAGTTTGGTAAATTATTTTGAGATAGGGAAACCAAAATAGAAAGCATGAAACTAAACTATTAAAATCAATAAAACTACCCTAAATAAAAATAATTGCAGAAAGTAGGAAATTTAATCTAGAAAGTAAAAAATATAATCTAAGAAAGAAATATAATATAGAAAACATGAAATATAATATAAAAATTATTAAATCTAATCTAATTATACTCTAAATCTCCATTTATGGTTCAGTATGATGTAATTCTAGTTAGATCATCCATGAAGTAATGCTTCAAAAATTGTCCATTGATTGGAAAGGCAAGGTCTTTTCTTTAGAGGTATTTTAACTTGAAGTCATTACTTCTAATTTTATAACTACTTGATATGGCCTAATCCACAATTAAGAAATCTTGTCATGATACCCTTTTTTCTTATGTGATTTATCCCAGAGGTCACTAGGAATGAAATCCTAAAAGCCTTGATTTTGGATCTTTTGTCAAAAAATTGTTTGATAATATCCTAATGTTTCTTTAAGATATACAATGCTTCAATTATTTTATATTTTAATTGGACTATACCAAGTAGTCTGGAATTTATTTTATTATCTTAGTCCATATGTTATTCCATGAATTGGCAAGTTGGTATCTTTAGAGTGATATGAAAGACTACATTCATCCATACAATAACAAAAAAGGTGAATCCTTAAGAGCTTGCATGTGCCTAGTTCAATATTCAAATAGTTAATATTTCAATAAGAGATTCCATTCTCTTAGTTTATTCTATGTATATTTCTTTATGGCATTCATCAGGTTATTATTGGTTGATTCAACCACTCCAATTCATTGTGGGTAATGGTTTGAAGAGAACTCAAGGGTGATCTGATTATGGTAGGACCATTTGTGAATTCAACAAATTGGAATACTCAACCATTATCATAGACAAATAAAATGGGTGTGTTTAATTGAGTGAATATGTTTGCATGTAGGATATTGATGATATCTATGGATTATGAATTCTTATAAGTAATATTCCCTATCTACTTGATATAATAATTAGTATCCAAGAGGTTGAACTTGTGTCTTACTAAAGAATTTGGATTTATTACCACAAAAAAGTATAAACCTCATTAGGTGAAAGGGCATCCTTTAATGACATGATATAAAGGCATAGAATAATTCAACTCTACTTTGATAAACACCTAACACTCATTGTATATTATAGCATGTTTATGGGAATCCTTGAAGATTGTAGGCTAGTAGTAACCCATCCTTAGAATCTTATGAGTTGTATTATTGTTAGAGGGAATCTTGATTCTAACCTTCTGATTAGGTTATATAATATATCCTTAGATTCCTCTTTCAAAATACACCTTAGGTATATGCCTTCATATTTATTCATGTAAAGGACCCCTTTATTGATAATGAAATGGGTCAATTTGAGCACAAAGGCTCACTTTTTCTTTATGTTCAACTCTAGATGGTAGGTCCTTATAAGTAGGTAATAGATAATATGTGATTACCATTCTCCTCTTATCACCTAGGATTTATAAATATGTTTGATTTGGATGCATAGTAATTTTGTTTTATAATCTAGATGAGGCCCTAGCCTCTTACCATTTTATTTTGTCTAACTTCAAGGTCAAAATTTTGAAGTTTGACAATCCATTTTTATATCCTTTATCCCATCTCATTCTAGCTAAGCTTGAGTTTGACAGTTGGGTTGGGGACAATGGCATATGTCTTATTTCATACAATATAATGCCTAATTGTTTTGATGGCCTTAATAAAGGCATATAATTGTTTATCAATTATGAAATACTTTAGATCTTTATCCTTTAGGTTGGCACTAAAGAAGGTAATGGGATGCTCATTATCTTATATATTTTGCATCAATACAACATCAATGGTATGTTCTAAAGTGAATGAATAAAGATAAAAATATTTCTTGAAATCTAGGTTGATTAGGATTGGGGATTGAACAATTATTGTTTTGATGTCTTGGAAATATTTATTGGCCCCTATCATCCAATCAATCTTGGCATCCTATTTTAGTATGATATTTGGTGGATTGATGAATTCTCCAAAACCAAAAATGAACTTTCTCATGAAGTTGATCTTGACAAAGAAAGATTTTATCTCTTTCTTGATGTTGGGTCGAGATAACTTGGAGATGACTTGGATGTGGTCTAGGTTGATCGAGATCCCTCCTTTGGTTATAATATGGCCCAATAATTTTCATTTAGTAACTCCAAAAATGTATTTCTTGGGGTTCAGAGGAACTCCATACCTTATGTACCTATTTAGGTATTTTTGTAGATGGATTACATGGTCATACATGTTCTTGGAAAATACTATAAGATTATCCATGTAGATGATGATGGACTTCCCCACTTATCCAGCAAAGATGAAATCCATTGCTCTCTAAAAAGTGGCTCCTACATTGATTAGGTTGAATGATATCATTTTATATGTAAAGCTTCCCCACATGGTGTTGAAGATGATATTCATCCGATATTAAGCCTTAACCAATACTTGGTTTTAGCCTAAAAATACATCCAATAAAGATATCATCTCTCAACCACTCACCATATATATTACTTTGTCAAGATAAAGTAGAGGATAATTGTCCTTTTTTGAGACTCTATTTAATTTCTTGAAATCAAAACACATCCTAATTTATCTATTATTTTTCCTGACTAGTACCAAATTGGCTACCCAATTTGCGTGCCTTTTAGGAAAATGATATTAGCATCCAAGAGCCTTTTATACTTTAGTCTCTATGAGAGGTTTCAAGATTAAGTTTACTAGTCTCTGCCATTACTTAAGCAACTTGTGCTCTGGACTTAAAGGTATGGTGTGAGTAATGAACCTAGGATAAAAGATATTCAAGTCATCATATATCCAAGAAATGACATATTTATAATCTATAATCAATCATTTCATCTTGTGTTTTTTTTTTAGTACAACTTAGACCTAGTTTCACTAGTCAGGGAGCCTAGTTAGTCCCCAATTTTTCCCTTGTGAAGTCAAACTTAGTTTATTTAAAATGTTTCTACTTCTAGGCCTAAGGTTTGATGTCAAAAAATCATTTTAAGGAAACCACACCCAAGGGAATTAGTTTCTATTTTATCTATATAACACCTTCTTCACCTAAATCTTCAATCTACATAGGCTAGATTTTTACTTCATCTATTATTTGGGCCTAAAAAGCCCCTATTTTTTTTAGGAATAATACAATTTACTAGTCATCATTAAACACCTATAAATTATCCACATTTTCAGTGATATAAGGGAATGGGACCAAGTCCACTAAAAATTTATACATTTTTGTTTCCCGAAGTGGTACTAGATTGGTACTAGAGGCTATCAATGAAATAATCTATCTAATTATTTTCTCTTGGGATGACATTGATTATGAATTATTTAAAGGATTAAATCAAGTCCTAAGCTTGAATTTTGTACTTTTTGTATATATTTGAGATTTCATTGGTATTTATTTATAGTCTATTTCACAACTAGTTCAGAGTCATCAAACACTAGTAGTTATTTAGAATTTTTATTTAATGTGAATTATATGCCTAATATCAGGGCTTAATACTTAGATCCATCGTTGGTGAAATCTAAAATCAACTACGTATTAATTACCTTTTGGATCTATCAAGGCCACACTTATAATATAAACTTTCTTGGAATGAGCTCCATCAAAGTGTAGAGTCCATAGTTAACAAGGACCTTCAAATTCTTATTCATGTAATTGTTGTTTGGTGGTGAAAGTGTACACACTTGCATGTGTTGATATGAATATGAATTACTCATTATTGGTTTTATATTTAGTGATTAAGTAATTCATTTTGGGATCTATGTATATCCTAATTTGATTTGGTACCTCCTTCCAGGACAACCAAATGTGGGTTAAATCTATGGCCATGTACATGTTTAACATTTTTTACCAATCCTGGCTAAATATCAAGTTATATGCCTATATACTGTCAATGACCAATATGTATAATTATAACTATACGCACACATTTTCAATTATTTGACACATGAAACTAAATATTTATACATATACAGTACTAATGTTTTTGACTTATTACGAGTCAAATCCAAATTTTGGAAAATAACCATAGGCATTACATTTGTTGATGCCATAAAATCAACAAGGTAGTTGGGTACATTTTTTTTAACATTAAATCTATTAATAAGAATGGAAGTACCTTGGGTTTATATTTGTATATCATTAAATTTGCATGGGTAGTCTTGGACTTATCATAATTATTCCCTATTAGGGCCTTGAGTAATAACTCCCTCTATTTATTGATCTGATAAATCTCATCAAGACTGACATTGGATTTAAACTTTTTAATGTATTTAAAAATATTATATCCTCCCTTTCTTTGATGTTCAAAGATATTTCACTAATCCTTTTGATAAGTAGGATGTTGATTATCCCTCCATGGTGGAGGAAGATCATTTTTAGCATTTAGATTAATAGGAGTAGTAGTTATATTATTGGGAGGAGTTAAAGAAGTCATATGATGATTTCTTCTCAAGTTGTAGTTCTTATTGACTTATTGGTACTATTAAAAATCATAAACCTCATAAGTTTCATCCTTAGGCTCATTATCATATTTCCCTCAGAAGGGGAAGTCATAAGTGTCAAAGACCATAACTATGATAGGGTTTCTTAAAGAATTTAATGAACATGGTTCTTTATGACTACCATAATTTTCCAAACTTTTTACTTCCTACTATAAGATTTTAAATGCAATGTAGAACTTGATATAATATAATTCCTCATGTTGATTAGTTTTATGGACACAACACCAGTTTGGAAGAGCTACATATATGATATTGATCTTCAGCATCTTTCTAGATAGATTATAATGTTCTTGATTATTCCCATACCTATTGAAAGGTTTGTTGTACCTTTGGAACCATAACCCTAATTATTTCAATTAGACTTATCTCCACATATATTACCCTATTGTTTTTACATACCAAAGAATTCATTACTCAATTTTTGTAAAATCTTCTATTTGGATTCCCTATCTATCTTAATTGAGTTAGGAGCATTATCATGTGTGAAAGTGTTATTAACTAGTGTATAAGGCTAACTCTAGCCCTAATGGTTAGAAGCTACATTTTTAAAGAAACTAGGATGTTAATTCTAGGTATCATGGGTTAATAACAATTGATTATGGATAGGGGTATAATTTTGTGCCACAACATTTTGGGTTACATTAGGGATTGGGTTAAAAACTAGGTAGATATGGCCAAGATTAAGTGGAATTAATGATTGCAACTGAGTATACATTGGTTTTCCTACATTGACTACCTCTATGTAATCTAAGGGTAAAGTATCAATACCAAAAACCCTATGCATAAATATAATAGTCATAAAATATAGGGTGTTTTTATACATCTCTATTGCCAATAACTTGTTAGGCTAATAGATAGACTCTAGTCTTCTATAAATATTCTAAAATTGAGAATTGAATTCTTAGATTAGCTCATTGTGATCTCATATTGTGTTGGAAAAGTGATGATAAATAACACTCATAGTAGTAACTTAACCAAACTAAACTAATAAGGTATCTTGACATTTTGTCTAAGTTATGGTTGACCCTTATAGATTATTTAGAAACCAGTCATAAGTTTCTTCTTTCAAAGTAAAAGGGAATAGTCTACAAGACACGTCCTTGTAAGTTACATTTAGGATCCCTAAGGTAGATTTGAAATATTTTATATGTTCTTTTTTTATCCTTCCTTATAAGGGAGAGAAAGAGGGGATATTTTTTTCTTATTTTTCAAATCATTCATTACTCCTAAAACATTAATAGCCAAACCATTAAACCAAGTTGAGGCTTGAGGTAGGGGATTAGGTTGAATTGGAGTATTAAGAGGTGGGCTATAGATATAGGCCATCATAATTTTTAGAAGATGGGGATGCCTTTTTGGGTATGATGATTCTACCTTAAGTCTCCTAGAAATAGCTTTATCAGACCTAACCTTTTTATGGATCTCCAAAGGTGGTTATAATAGGTTATTATTTGATATTTACATTGCTAGTCATCTAGGTGCATATAAAACAACTCAAGTGAGCTTAGTTCTTAAGATAGAGGTGGAGGATGGAGGCCATCCTTCTAACACCAATTTGAAACATCTGTGATGTGGGTTTTATACACACTCCATAGTTTATTAAAATGTTTCCTCTAACATTTTAAGATCAATGAGAAAAATCACTCCAAGGCAAAAGTTACAAGGTATCTAGTTTTATAACAACCTATTGGTGGAATAGTGGTGAGTGACATAGATTGTTTACCATGGGTTAAATAGCTATGGATAAACCTAGATATACTTTGAGTGGGTGGAAGGAAAATTATTCTAAGGTAGGAATTATGTTGAAATAAACTTCAAAAATTGGGAAGAGTAAGTTTGAAAAGAAAGCTTGTGAAAAATCTAGAGATAAAGCATTTCAAGACTAGTATTTTAACTAAAAAAAGACAAGATAAACCAATACTTGTGATAAGATGATGTATCAAACAAAAAATAAAATATAGTGAAGATTCAAAGGAAACTAGAACATAATATACTCAAATCTATAGAGATCAGAGGTTTCCTAATTACCAGATTGTTATCGCATATCTACAAGAGGATTATGATAATCATGCAAAATATATTCGAATAAGCTATAGCTAAAAATGAAAGACAATATTTAAAAATAGATACCTCATAAAAAATTAAACCAATAATATACTAAAATGATGGAACATCTCAAGTGATCCACATAATTGGATAAGAATGAATATTTACACATAAATATCAAGTCAAGAAGAACTTCTCATAATTTCCTATTAGTCTCAATAGCAAAAAATTTCCTCCCTTTGTGACAGGGAGGTTACGTGTATTTATATGCTTGGTATGGGGAAGGCCTCATCTCTTAAATATTAAATTAATATTACAAGTCTAAAAATAGAGCCTATGGTTAAAAATCATGCAAGGATGCATGTTACAATGATAATACTCAAAATAGATTTACTAGCAAAATATAAATTATGTGTGTACAATAATAGATTGGGAACTAAACTCCCCCATTAGTAATAATCATGAAAATACATAATAATTATAAAATTAGAGTATTTATGTAACACCATTAACTATATGAGTCAATGAAAATACTATAGTTGTAACTATGGTATGGATTAAGAACTTCTTGAAGCTAGGGGGCACTAAAACCTAGTCATGTGCATGTCGTTGACCTAGAAGATAATTATTTAAGCTTTATCACATCACCTAGTACATTAGATAATCAAATTATTTATCTATGAATTGATATTTTAGTAATTAATGATTCAAAACTTTGGTTACCTTATTAATTAATTTTCCTTTCTCTGCATTTGAGCTGTTGAATTGAACTATTAAAGCCTCGACCCTCGTTACTCTCTCTTTAGTATAACTAACCAATTGTAGTAAATATTCATTGGTTTTATGTATAGTACCTTCCAATTATTGTTTAATATATTTAGTAGCTAAGTTTATAGGGTTATCAAAAATGGGTTGGTTGAATAGTTACCTTTCTTGGGTGATTACCCTAGTTACTTGCATGTCTCCCAAAATTTGTAGTGCTTTACATTCATGATTGACAAAAAGACTCAATAACTTCTTCATTTATCTATGATAATTTAGGGAGGAATACATTTTGTAAATAAAATAATTTAAAAACCAAGAATCATCCATGTTGGTCATCAAATTAAGATGATTAGAATCACTAATCCTAAAATACTAGACCAGGAAATTCAATATTTTTTATTTATCCTTCATTTGGTTCCATAATGTGTCTATTATATGAAATTTAATAGTTACCATAGATACACTAATATTTAATATAATATTGTATATCATTGTATATTAACTCTTCACCTTATCTATCACCTCCTAAGGAGAATTATAATCTACATGTACTTTCACCTTTTCAATGTTTCCTCTATGTTCTAGTGCATTTCCTTGAATGTTAACCTAGTTGAATCCACAAAGGTATTGAAATCCTCAATGTATTTAGTATGATCATTGGGGTTTATTTTGGATAATATAGCTACTAATAATAAGTTTTCTCTTTATTCAAACTCTATCTCTCCTTTTGTTCTTGTATTTACCATATTCCTCTTCCTCACTCTTTGTATAGTCCCCCTTTCATTGTCAAACTCTATGAAGACTATGGGTAACTCTATCAAAACTATATTTTTACTTTTATCTCTAACATTTTGAATCTCCCTTACCCATTGAGTAACTATAATTTATCCTATTTATTTTCCTTTAGCAAGTTATGAAGACGTATAAGGTTGAGATGTCATTGGAAGGGATGTGGTTACAGTGGTTGGTAGTTAGACACTTATTTGAATGGGGATTTAGGGAAGTTTTTGGACAACCAATTTCTATAGAGAGGTTTATTTCCTTAGTGTCACCTCAACTAAAAATATATTTAAACTTGGGGTTATATCCATAGTTATGGTTTATTTTGGTAGGGCCAATGGGTAGGGTATATATATATATATATATATATATATATATCTAGTTGAGTTAACTTCTTTCTTGGATTTGATGACTTATTACAAATAAAAAATATAGCCACATTCTCAAAATAGACTAAATTAAGAGTAATTATTTTTTTTGTGGAAATAATATTTGAATCCATAGTAGTGATAATAGAACTAGACGACATAATGTTAGGCATTACTGTAGGTAAACTTATATTTGGAAATTTGATACTAGGTATTGAAGAAATGATAAAGAGATTACCTAATTAATTTTATAAATTTATTATGGTGTGATCCTAACTAAGGTGTCTCCTCCTTCTTGGCTTCCCATACTCAAATCTTTGGATTTATTCAGCTCAACTTCTTCATCATCTAATTGTGTCATTCCCATATCAGGGTCATCTTGTGTAAAGGATAATTAACTAGAGATATAATTATTCTAGTTATTATTCTTCTTCCATCACCATTATATCCTCTACATATTTCTCTTCTTGGGGTCCCATTCTCTAAATGGTGCAATATGCAAGTTGTATTACATACTAGCTTTACCATTTGAAATGAAATGTGACCTAGTCACATACTGGTGTTATCCAATATTGAAAGGAGTTATACAATAGTAGGCCAAATGCATTTGACCTAATTATTCATCAATACTATTGAAAACTTAATAATATATCTTATATTATATAATATGATCTATAACATGATGATGTAATACTAAAGAAGCAATCTAAGACCCTCTACTTAGATGATGGTTACATCCAAATATAACCAATAATCTCCCATTTTGATTAGGGTCCTTGTTATGTTTTCTAAATGTCTAGGTATTAGGGTGTCCTACATTACTTCATATAAATTATGATATATTTCATTACTTATTATTTTGATATCATTCCTATACCTATGAATGAACATAAAATATAAGTCCTCTCTGACACTATTTCCTAAATATTCAATTGATGGTTGTCATTCTTGGCCAAAAGGTCTATACACAATGGCCATTACTACATCTAACAACCAAAAAATCATGTCCAAATTTCCATCCTTAAGACTTCAATCAGGGTAGATTATATCTTCCTTTAGTTGTGCACTTCTAATCTCCCCCATTCCTACCAATTATTAGTTATTAATAATGTGTCTAGTAGTTGAACCCTTTCCACATAAACATAGGCAATATTGGGGAACCCATATAACCTATTCCATAGTGACATTTTTATGGAAAATTTAAGTTTAAATATAATGATAAATTTTTGGAAATTACCCCTTTGGATTTAGCCTCTACCCCTTTTCAAGACATTGCTTCAACTTCCTATACACATTTTTGTGCTTAATCCATACATTGTATTAGACTTGATTGCATGTAGTCTTAAGGTATGAAAGACTAAAATAACTTTCAAATTCCCTTATATAAATTTAACTATATGAAATATAGACTTCCATTACATGAATGATGTCCCTAATAGTGGTTTCAGTAATTAATAAAACCTTCAAGAGATTAATGCACAAAATTACCTTAGGTTTAGCCATAGTCTAGTGGACACCTTGCTCATTAATTGGTAGTAAATAATCTATATATTACTTGGACTTTATTGAGAGTTCATCCTTTGTGGAATAGTACTGAATTAATTCAACATCTTTCAATATTATTGAATAATGATATAATTTAAAGTTCAAGGCACTCTTCTCAAATATCATGTCTTTATATTCAGTCAGTTTCATAAATGAGTATGGGTAAGGGACTAAGAAATTACCTTGATTTGATGAAGAGGCCATTGTTATCCTTTAGTCACTAATACTTATATGAGGTCCTCAATTGGTTTTTTCTATGCTTAGTGGCTAAATAAAATTAGGGATTATTTGATGTTAGGAAGATTGATAATACAATAATTTAATCAAAGGAGTGATAATAAAGTAAATCCCAATTTTCATATATTTTATACATATCACCAATATGAATAAGTATTGAATGTATTCATGTCCCTTCAATGAAGATAAAAAATGTTATATTTTAATAACCATTTTAATTTGAATTTATCAGACAACTTTGGTGGGCACCCAACATGCCAAGGGGTGATCTTTCATTAATTTTCTATGTCTAGTCATTAATGTTGAGATCATTATCAGCCATTTGGTTCCTTGTCTCTTTTTCATACTATCAATCATTATCTTTTAGGCTTTGGACATACCTTCAATAGATAGTGTGACTTGTCAGGTCATCATTAACCTAACCCTTTAAATTTATTTGTTGTGTTGTGAAGGTCTCATAGTAGAGAGTGAACATGATCAATCTAGATAGATTGATATTATAGTACTGGAAGTAGAGAAACTTAGATCATTATATTGTTATTATTTTTGATGAATAACCTTTCATGGCCATTGGCTAATGTGATCAAGACATGTGGAATGATATTATAAAATCAAAGAATCAGGAGTTTGAGATCATTACATTAGAGACCAAAGGACATGTTAAGCTTTTAATGACATGGATTACTACAAATGGGCCAAGTGTTGATTGCTCAAAACCCAAGAAACTCAAAAGATTGGGACTATTTGGTTACAAACCAAAAAATAACTTAACCTTCTCATGGATGTGGATTACTATGATTGAGATAAGTAGAATAATATTAGAATACTAGAGACTTGGGAGCTCAGAACCATTAACCCACAAGAATGTATAACTATTAAATATGTTGATAAATAGATTAACTTTTTGTGTTTATATTTTAACATTAATGTATAATTTGGCATGTTTTTAGATCCTGAGAGGCTCAAGGGATTGAAATACTTAATAATTTATAATCCTCCAAAAGCTCTGAATGACATGAGAATGATGTATGTCACAACCACATGAAATGTTTATTGTGTGTTTGATTGGATGAAATTAATGATCTTCAATTTTAAGTCCCATGGTCAATATATATACTAGGAAATATAAATATCAGATTTGTTAGCTCATAAATCAAAACATCATAAAAAATAAAAAATAATTAAAATCCAAGGTTCAAAATAACTTGAGGTAATAGTTTAAGCTTAGATTTTTACAAATTTAAACTTGGGCAATGATACATTTTCTAAAATAGATCTAGATGATGAATGCATGATACCTTAATCATATATATTTAGGCTTATATCTCCCTAGATATAAGTTTTTTCAATTACGGGTCCCTATTTTTAAAATTTTAAAAATGGGTGTTGTGTTAGGTTACAACAAGAATATCATAGGAATGAAACTAATAATATTTTGATTACAATGATTGGAAAAGGATGAATTAACATGTAATAAAATAAAATTAGACTTATAAAAAGACTATGGTATTTTAATATAATTACAATAATAACCTTTTCTCAAAATATAGATGCTTTTAAAATTGTAACATATATGCTTTTTTTAGTGAGAAGTAGTTAAGTTTAAGTGTGACCATTTAAGTGCTTTTATAGGATAATATTTTTGAATTTTTTTAATAAATAAACTATTGGTTTACATAGTAAATATTTTATAAATCATGTTATACTTATAATATGGTTATTATATCACTATGGACAAGGTTGTATTACTAAACAAGGCCATAATTCACCCTTATCTAACTAGTGAATTCTTGTCCAATAAGAAGAAAGGATTTTGAAACCAAAGTAATAGTGAAGTATTTGTTGAAAAAGCATGTATAGAGATAAAATATTTAAGTGTAATATATATGGACAATAATTATAATAATTTTAAGGATATATTAGAGATTGTTGGTTATCAAAATGATGAATTTACCAAGCAATCTATAATTATTAAGAACAACCATTGTTAGGAGTTCATCGATTAAATTTAAATGTCTAGATTCCATCCACCCCCTTGAACTCCCTTATTATATATATATATATATATATATATATATATATATATATATATATATATATATATATATATATATATATAAAGTTAAATATGATACTTGAGTATGTACACACACCTTGTATCTATCATGAAAATGTGCATGTTGCTTTCATTGAGGCATGTGGAGAAGTGTTAAGCCTATGATGAATTTAGAGTGGTAAAGTCTCAATTTAAATAATCAATGAAGATGATTGATTTGGAAAGTTTATACTTTATCCTATTGTTTCTTGCACAACATGCCCTAATTTGATCATTAAAATCATATAATGTCTATTTGTTCTAAAATATAATCTTTTAATTAAATCAATTATTTACCTTGGGCCTATTTTATTTGTCAATCTAGTTGAAAAATGGTTCTTGAGAATTTATAGTCATGATGTTATATTTAATTCACTCATTAAACTATGTCAAAATTTTAAATGTATATTAGATGCACTTATTATAAAATATTTTACAATTGGGATGTTATTAATACAACTTTCTAGATTTCCCAATTTTGATAAGGCTCAATCTATTTTAAGTCATGTTTTGAATTTCACTAAAATTTACAACATTTTAAGACCATTTTACCTTAGTTTTATAAAAATTATCTAAGTATTAAATACTTCCAATATTTTTTCCTTAATATATTTAGTTTGATATCATTTTCTTTTATGTTAAATGGAATAAGGGTTTGTATCGCTTTAGTTTTATGACTTAGTCATTTTAGTTAAATGGAATTAATTATATTAAAGATAAAAAATGCCTCCCCTTATTCATTTGATTTTACAAATTTCCCCTTGTTTTGGTTTATTAGTCTTTTTCTAAAAACTTCATATTCAAAATCTATTGACTATTTTATTTTTTCATAGGCTAACAATCATTTCCTTTCTTGTGAAGCCTAAATGAGTGTGGTGATGCCACTTATCACTTGGTTACTTCCTCATGATTTGGGGACATATTAAATTTATAGTTTTCAAATATATCCCATATAAAATATCCTTTGAGTGCATGGGATCATGCCACATGGTGTAATCCTACTCCATCACAGACCTGGGATAGTCCATGCACTTCCAATCTATAGTCAAGCTCCTAGATGCCTTTGATGTTGGCATGTGGAATGATCATGTATCCACTAGTATTTAAGATGGTTCTTACATGGTAAATGTGTGGTATAATCTATAGGTAAAAGGGATATATCCATGGGGAAACATATCACTTCCACTCACTTTTGAGTCAATCAAAACAATATGATAGAAAAGAAATTGATCAAGCCCTTGAGATGACACCATCTAACAAAATATTAGGGATTCAAATAAAATAAGTTATAGTGAAATTATGTCCCACATAAGAACCATCCAATCACCTAGGATGATGCCACAAAAAAAAACCCCTATTTTTCCAAGCCCCTAGGGTGGTCAATACAAAGTTGACATGTAATAAACTTTTAGATGTCTATGATGTGGCAACATGTTAAGATATCAAGGCATCCTAGCCAAAATAATGGTAAATTTTTTTTACCATAGACCTAAAAATTAAAAGTGATGGAGAACCATGTATAATTCCCCTGACGATAAGATTGTGCTTTAGGTCCCTCAACTAGTGAAATATTTCCAAGTGGTAGTGGGATAACATGATGAATCTTGATTTCTAGGATAATTGAAAGGGTCATCCTAAATAGTTTGAGATCCTAAAATTATATCCATATCATCCCATAAAACCATTATTTCCTAGTAATTTACTACGTTTTTAATCTCACTTGTAGCACTAAATCATAGAGGGAGCTTATTAATGGTAATTTGATCATGAAATGTAAGATTCAACACTATTTGGGTGGTGGCATTAAAATAAAAATTGGCATGAAAATTGAGTGTAAATGAATAAGGATATACAAGATATAAGAATAAATTAATTAGGCATTGGTACCTCTATATATAGCATGGCCAAAATATTGTCTCAAGGAGATTCCAATGACATTCAACCACCTAGAACTATATTCAAAATTAGTTGAGCATTTCCTAGTTATCTATTATCTTAAGATTAAGCAATATATTCAAAAATTCAATTTTCAAATGGATCAATCCTATTTAATTCTTAAAATGACTAGTTATTGTGTGAGTTAATGAATCAATGTGATTACCTTGCCTATAAAGGACAAGCTCTTTATTTAAATAATGGTTAGTAAATTGATTAAATGATACCTTATAGTTAGGTAGAAGATCAAAGATCTTTGTCACTTCCATTTAAGTAATTTTATATTTTCTAAGTAGTTTTATTATTTTAATGAGTTGATACTTTTAAGGTTTCTTTTTGTGGTTGTATATAATGTGTAATGAATCTTACGTGTGCTTTATAAAATAACTTTAATATGAAAGCTCCATCAGTTGATATCATTGGTATGTATATGTATATAGTGACCTTGTTGCCCACCAATGCATAGATAATGTTATCTCAGAGTCTTGCATCATCTTTGCATGTTGGTTAGGATCTACTGAACAAAAAAAGATTGATTTATAAAAATATTTGTCCACTTAATAAAATTATATCTCTTGTTCTATAGAGTAGGCTCACATTTCCTTTTCTCCCTACCCTACCTCTCTTTTGACCTTTTTTTAATATAAACATTGTTAGATTTTTTTCATAAATAGTTTTATTTTCAATTAGTTGTTAAGGTATTATATATATTTCATGATAATATTTTATTTGTCATTATTGATACATTGATAAATTCAACTAAAGAATGAAAAATAGTGTTAAACTAAAAGTTTTTCCTAAGAATTTGAGTGAACTGTTCTTGTTATTCTAATATTATTTTCATAAGAGTTAATCCACAAAGGCATCATTAACCAAAATAAACCATAATGGCCAAATGATTAAGATCACTATTCTAATACTTATTAATGAAGACCCTAGGGAAGCTATTACCAAGCCTGCTTCCTTTTAGGAGAGGTAGTGGGAATCCTCAATAGTTGAGCCTTTCCTCTCTTTTATTCTTAGAGTTGATGTGTGCTAATTAGACCACCCACACATTGGCATTGGAAGGAGGGATTGAAGACACTTTAGTAACTTTTTTTTGTATTAAGAAATTATAGGTTTACAAAACTATAAAATAGAAGGATAACTATGGTGAAAGATTATTGATGGAAAATTTGAAATATTACACCTAACAGAGCATATGATATCTACAACTAATAAAGGAAAAGTGAAAACCAAAAAATTAATCTAAGCTAGTATTTCCCCTAATAGTATAATCCCTTTTATTACCCATTTTACTCCTTGTTAGAATCCTCTAATGGATAATATCACCTTGCTAGTAGGAGGTAGTTTTTCTTTAAACATTCCTGGACCTATACATGAAAACAAAATATTGAGAATTTATGAACAAGGTATGTTTGTGTGATATTTAGAATAAAATAACATATGAAAAAATTCAAATATTCCTTAATCAAAACTCAACTTAAAAATGAATATGTTTCTTGTAGATTGCTCCCTTATAATTTAAATGAGTTAGCATATGGTTGGTATGTATGTCTCCCATATGGATCCATCACCTCTTGGGATAAGCTTGAGACTTTATTCATTAACCACTTTAGGATATTTATATATCCTAACATACTAGATCATTATTTTATATCCTCCCAGAAACAACCCAATGAACCAAGAACATTTTTAGTACTCAATTTCATAAGCTATACAAATGGTTGAAATAGCAATACATGTATATAGAGTTAGGTAATATACAAGCATATTAAAGATTTATAAATCCTATGAATTATGTGCTCCTTAGGAAGACCCTATCAATTTTCACGTAGTTATCTCTAAATTAAAATGAAGTTGTCAATATTGAGCACTAGATGGTACCTCAAGAATATGGTGCCTATCCCTTTCCTTCATTAAGGTAAATAGGTGCCTATAATCAAATATTTATGTGTAACTATGATATTATGCATAACACTCCTATAATGAACCCTATCCCTAGATCCATGCATTCAATCCCGATCCTAATTTATAATTCATCACCCTTAAATGACATGTAGAATAATTAGGGATATTTAATTCTTAATCATCTATTGTCTCAACCTATAAACCAAAAACTTAGCCATATTTGATACAATATGGATACAATTCCAAGTTATAATAACTACATGTCTCCTAAAATTCATAATAAGTCTAATCCTATGTTTCTAAATGCTAAAACATGAGTGGGTAATACATTACCCCAAGAAGGAAGTAACCAAAGTGCTATTATGAACCCCAAGGTGGCTAATTTACAACAAATATTCTAGATATTAACCAATAATATGGTTAAGCTATGAAGGAAGGTGCCTTAAAATTCCATCCAACCTAAAAAACCCACCTCAAAACATAAACTACAACATATAAAGGACTAATAGGTAGTGAATAACTAGACCCAATAATATTATTCCCTTGAAAACACTAACTAGAGTCATAATAATGTCTCTAACTTAGTCAACATAATAGATCTAATATTACCCACTTGGTTAGATTATACAACACAAATGAACATGCTAAGATAGATTGTGTTTAGTTTATTATAGCACCAAACATATTCCAAAAGGAGATGGATAAAATTAAAAGAGTCCATCTATTAAAAAATATTAAACCATGCCCAAGTGGAGATGAATTGAGAAATACCATGCTTAGAAGACATATGAGTTTCTTTTTGAGAGTGATAATGAGAACAAGGATAAATTGGAAGAAGTGCACACCTTAAAATAGTTATAAAGGAGGGATAAATATCAATTGGGGAGTAATATTTCAAATCCTTTGACAACCTCTACTCCTCCAAACAACATTCAAGGTCCACTTGATGAAAACTCAAGTAGTAAACCATCCCCACCTAAGGGAACTTGTGCATCCTATCTACCTATAAATAATGTTACACCTCCCCAAAATGATAAATCACTAGAACAAAACAAATCAAGGTACAACATTATTGAGGACATGAAAAAAATAAAGGCCAACATAATAATTTTTGAGTTCCTCTAAATATATAATTAAAGGGGCTTATTATTGAAGGAGTTGTCTATATATATGAAGAAAGAGGTTGATGAAATACCTTATGGTCATTTTTATGTATATAAGGATAAAATTAAAATTCCTTTTCTAATAAGAATTATAATTTTTGACAAAAACTTAAATAATTGTTTGGTGGGCTCAAGTGATCAAAGAAATGTAATGCCTTATGCCATTTACCAATAGTTGGGCCTAACACAAACAAAATCATATATAAAGGTGTTTTAAATGGATAAATAATAGGTTAAGGTGATTTTTGAGCTCAAAATCATTCATATATAGCTATCCTCTAAATTTAAAGTGCAAAAGTGTTTTGACATTTAGGTTGTCACTATTCCTAAGGCAAATGAGATGTTTTTCAACTAAAATTGGTTCAAGAAACTCAATGGGTACATGGAAATTGATTTATACCACCTATGGATTTCATTATGAGCTATTCCAAATAATATAAATATTTAGGGAGAACCTAATATTTATCACATTATCATGGAGTACAATAATACTAATGAGAACATATTTTTAGAGTCTAAACTCAAAATGTTTGTACTTCGAAAGGAGCACAAGTCTATTGGAAGTTCTCTATCAACATAATAAATGTGAAAGAGAGACCTAAATTTAAATTAATTGATAAAATATATAATTAATATATCCTTTATACACCTAAAGTGCTTCCATTTATTGTTTTGACCTCAACATATGATAATATCAAGCATGGTTGTCACTATGATAAAAAGATGTCTAAAGGCCTAGAGGTATAAAATATTTCAAATAATATTAGATCATGCCTACCTTAGTGACTAAATATAATACCAAAATATCCTTTTAAACAAAATACAAACGTGTTCCTATTATATAAATGAAATTAAACAATCAAAATATGAACATAGCTATAACATCTACTGCTCATAGACCATTGCGCATAGTTGGGGATCGTATATGGATCCTAAATTTTGATGTCTCTAAGTATAAGAGTGGGTGTTGTGGGGGATAAATTTTCTAAACCTAATGGTGATGATATATCTAAGATCTTTCCAATACTTTTTATTCACAAATAATGTATCTCAATATGAAGCATTGGTGCATGGCCTCTAATTTGCACTAAGGAGGAAAGTGAAGAACTTAAAAGTCCTTAGGGATTCAAAACTTATAAAAAATATCACAATACACCATGATTATAATTAAAAGTGTCTTTATATATACCTAAATATATTCAAAAACATGATATAATATTTTGATGCATTCAACATCCATACATTACCATGAAGAAATAATTACATGATGGATACATGACAACAATTGTGAGTACCTTGGAACCCTTTGATAACTCTAGATTGAGAAGATTATTAGTGGATTTAGTCTCTACCCCCTCTTTAATAGAAAACATTAGAAAATTTTGAGTCTTTAATTCTAACTATATATCATTTAATTCATCACCAACACTGACATATTTGAGTCCCATATCATTAATGAGGATGACTGGGAAGAGTTAGAAATACACAAAGAAGGGTTCATCAATTATAAAAATAATAACATACCAAAAGGTATTACATATTTGGAGAGTTTATTTCACATGTATTATCATGGTAAGATACATATATCAACCACTATAAAAGGTATTCCCCATCACCATTAAAACCTAGGTAATGCAAGGGAATAAAAACATGTATTTTTAAGCACAACATGCACGTAGGATAAAAAAATATTGTACAGGCCTTGAAATAATTTTTGGATACCATTACATGGATCTATGAGGAATTGAAGGTGTTAAATTTCTCCATACTCACTCATACTATTCACCTAAATCTAGGTGTAAAACCATTCCACCAAAGATAGAGGCCAATCAATCCATTGCTATAAAGTTTGATACTCAAGGAGGTGTATAAAGTATTTTTAGAGAGGATAATATTTCCTATCATGTACTCCACCTAGGTATCCAATTTTTTTCAAATTTTAAAGAAGATTGGAGAGATCTGACCATTCACAGACTTTAAGAACCACAATACAGATTCAAATAAGGATAATTTTCTACTCCCTTCTCTATATGAGGTCCTAAAATAGTAAATAACTTAAAAATAATGTCATTCACATATGTCTAATCAAGATAAAATCAGTTAGTGATCAATTATGAATATAAAATAATGATAACATATAAAAATAAGAGGGGTACATTCACATATAAAAGGATGTAATTTATCCTTGTCAATGTGAGTGATATTTTATAGAGGGTAATGGATATCCCATTCAAGGATATCATAATAAAGTGCATTTTTATTTACATGGATGAAATAACTATGATTTATATAGACCAAGATAACCATGTTAAGGAATTTATATTTTTGTCACAAAGATGAAGAGATCATGGTATTTCCTTAAACCCAAAAAATGCATATTTGGGGTAACTGAAGGAAAATTGTTTGGTCACATCATCTCAAAACAAGGTATTTCCATAGACCTTAAGAGAGATGAAGCAATCTTGAATATCCCAATGCATGGTAAAAATAAGGATATAAAGTCATTGTTTGGAAAAATAAACTTCATGAGGAAGTTCATTTCTTGCTTCACAAAGATAATTCGACCATTGAGAAACATGATAAAGAAGGATACAAAGATTGAATAAACCCCTGAAGCACAATTTTTTTTATTGAAAGCAAGAATTAAATTATGAACAAACTATTTCTCATCTATCTATATTATGAATCACCATTATACATTTACTCCTTCACTCTAGAGGATTAAAGTACTATTGTCCTAACATAGAAAAAAGAAGCCAGGGATGAGAGATATATATCCTTCATAAGATCCCCACTCATAAATGTTTAAATTAGGTACTCTAATATCAATATTCACAATTTTTCCTTCCAATCTATCAATAATTTTAGACACTACATCCTACATAATAAAGTATTTTCTATTATGTATGATCCAATAGTCAGAACATTGTTGATGCAAAATGAGTTTGGAAAGTGATGGGGGAAGTGTATTACCATCCTAAAATAATTAGATATATAAATATATCCAATGAATATTTTTAGAGGTCAAGGGATCAAAAAACTATGGAATAAGTGGATCCACAAATTATTTGTCATCACTATGCAATGCAAGACATGACTACATATAGTTGATACAAGGACATTATTTATTACTTGTTAAACAATGAATATACTAATCATATAACCTCCACTTAGATTAGAGAAATGAATCTGATAAGAAACCATTTTGTGATCAAATAAAACATACTATACATGATAAGTTATGAATCCATACATCTAAGGTGCCTAACAAAGAAGAAACACCATAAGTGATTAAACATTTCCATGGAAAGTATGAAACATGCCATGATTCAAGAAATGATATGGTCCATAAAAATATCAAAATAGTTTATTATTAGATGAAATTTTACAAATATTCACATGCTCATGTGATAATTTTCCATACATTTCAATTAGTTGCAGATAAAAAATGCACCCGAATTATGCCATTATTTATGGTCATTTAGGTCAGGCCATTTGAAAAGTGGTACTCAAACTCATGGGTGACACCAATGCCAATTTATTAATTAGACATAATTTTATACTCATTAAAACTACCTACTTCATATATGAGACTGAAGCCAAAGGGTTCAAGAATTACATGACTTAAATAGTGATTAGCTTTACTGACAACTACATTATCACCAAATTTGGTATGCCATTTATTTTGGTATGTGACAATGGGCTTTAATTATTTTCAATATAATTTAATGATTAGGACTATTATAATTATTTAATACTTAAATTTACATCTAATTATTATCTATAGAGTATTGGTCTTGTTGAATAAATAAATAAACAATCTCTACACATAATCAAGAAAATCTTATAAAATAATCCTAGGGACTGACATACTATTTTAAAGTTTAGATTGTGGGATAATAGGAATAACATTAAGTATTATTTATATCTTTCTCATATCATATGGTGTATTCCCAAAGTCCCATATTGAATATAAATATAAATATATGTACCTTGTAATTCATGAAGTATTACCTATAAATTAATAATAAGACAAAGGTTCACCTTCTAAACTTGATGTAATTATAAGAGAAATGTGACGTAGATTTTCTTTACTTTAGTAATCATCAAGGGGTTATAAAAAAATGGTTTTACAAAACAAAAAAACCCAAATCCTTTTGAATTCCCTATTTATTCCTTATTTGGGTCAAGGCTCACGAAACAAAGGGCCAACATGGAAACATTGATGCTCTTTGGCAAAGACCCTTCCAAATTTATAAAATCCTAGGTGAGAATGATTTCCACCTATGATGTCTAACTAGTGAAGATGCCATATTTCATGTTAATGGAAAATTTATCAAGAATTACTTCTAGGATTGAATTAGCCTAGTGAAGTGTTGTAAATAAATTTCTTTTTTTTTTTTTTTGGTTTTCCTTTTCTATTTTGTTCTTTTTTTCCTTTCATGTTTTGGTCTTTTATTTTTCCCCAAATCCTTTGGATTTCATCCCTATGTTTTCCCCAACTATTTTTCTATGTGTTTCCACATTGGTAAGTGAAAAGTGATGAATTAAGAGCCTTATGAGCAGGTGGAATAAGTTACATTATGTGTAAGGGTGCTTCTTGAGTTTTTTAATTCTTTTGTTCCTATTTTCAAGTCCATTTTGATGGATTGGAATATTTTGTGTTTTGGACTTGTTATTATTTGGGTAAGTTTGGATAAATGTAGTTTGATAATAAAGTTATACTCTTAAAACCAAGCAATAATTTCACATCTTAAATGGTTTCTAAATCTTCTTGGGAGAAATTGCTATGGTGAAAAATTAGGGTGAAAAATCTATAGTTTTTCCTTTCATTTACCATGGTGGTCACCAAACCTAAAATAATACATATAAGAAAAATATAAAAGAAGAAATAGAATTAAAATTAATTATAGAAAATCTCAATTTTAGGTGATTCAAAAAATCTTTACCTGGTGTATGAGAAACTAGGTAGTAGTAGAGGAAGGCCTTTAGTGGGATCAAAGGTAACTCTATCAGTTTTATAGACACCTAGTTGGTAGTATAAAAATCTATAGGGAAACATATCCAAGGTAGGACTCATTATCCTAGTGGTTAGAATCACATCAATTAATATTTATATGTTTTAAGGAGAGGTAAATTAATTCATTTGCACACACTGGTCTAATTAATATGTAAGATTTGGTCATGTAATTGCTCTCATCTTATCCTTTCCTAAAAAATTTCATGTTGAATGCACTGTTATAGCCATAAATTATTTGTTGTTTAACTTTTTGTTTATTCTAAAACACTTAGGAGTATTTTCCAATGGAGTCATCATTTGTTGCTTGCACAACACACCCTAGTTTCATCACAAAAATCATGGAACCTATATTTTCTATGGTGTCTGGTACTTCAATTTAATCAAGTATTTATCTTGGGCCTATTTTATTTGTTGATTTGGTTTGAAAAATCTCATTAAAAAGTTATGGTCATGAAATTATATTTGATTCACTCATTAAACTATGTATAAACTTAAAATTTATATTGAACACACATAATGCAAAATATTTTTCAATTGGGATCTCATTGATACAACTTATATATTTGTTTAAGTATAATAAGTGTGGGTTTATTTCATGTCATGTTTGAATTACACTAATATTTCCATATTTTTAGACAATTTTTCCTTAGATTCATACAAATTATCTAACTATTGTAGGCTTATATTGTATTTTACATAAGTTATTTAGTTTGATGTCATTTTATTTTGAGTTAAATGGACTAAGGTTTTATGCCACTTTAGTTTTATGACAATTAGTTTTTTTAAATGGAATAAATTAACTTCAAGTTTAAAAAAATTACTCCCCTTATTAATTTAATTTTTCTACTTTTTTTTGTTCTTTTGATCTATTTCTTAGTCATTTTTTTGGGAAAATTTAATATTCAAATTCTAATAAATATTTTATTTTTCACAAGATAATGATCATTTACTTTTCTAAAAATCCCAAAAAATAAAGGTGATTCCACTTATCACTAAATTACTTCCTCTTAATTTTGGGACTTAGTCAATCTATAGTTTTTCAAAGAAAGCCTAGACAAAAGATCCTCCAAGTGCATGGGATTATGCGATGTGGTATAATTCCTGTTCATCATATCCTCAAGATAACCCATGCACATCTAATATAGAGTCAAGCTCTTAAATACCTAGGATGCTCATAGGTGTCATAATCCTATTTTATTAGGTTATATAGATGGTAATTTCATGGTAAATGGGTGGTAAAAACAATAAGTGAATGGGATGGATCCATGGGGAAACATCTTGCTTACCCATTCTCTTGGGTCAAGGAAAATAATATGATAGAGAGGAGATTAAGAAAACCCTAGGATGAGTCCATGTGTCAAAATATTAGGGTTTTGAATTAGTCAAGACATATTGAACATAAGGCACACCCAAGAACTCTCTAAGTTCTCGAGATGATACCATGTGGAATAATCATATTTCTTAAGGCTCCCAAGGTGGTTGATACATATTTGATAAGAAATATACTTTTGGATGCCTGAGATGTGGCCACATGTCAATATATCAAGGCATCCCATCTAAAATAATGGTTAACAAACTTTGTACCATCATCCAAAAAGAAGTGATGGATGACCATATAACATTAACCTAATGACAAGATATTTATGGAGGTCCATCAAATAGTGAAATATTTACAAGTGTTATCAAGAAAACATGATCAATATCAATTTCTAGGGTAAATATTAGGGTCATCCTAAGTAGTTGAGGTGCCTAAAATTGAGGTCCATCTTAACCCATCCAACTACCATTTACTAGGAACTGACTATGTATCAATCTCACTTATAGCACCAAATTGTAGAAGGAGCTTCTTAATGGTAGTTTGATCTTGAAATTTAAGATTAGACACTATTTAGGTGGTGGAATTAAAATTAGACTTAGTGTGCACATTAGGGTCAAGTGACTAAGGACAAAAAATATAGAATAATTGCTTAATTAGTCATTGGTACCTTTGCATAGATTGTGGCCAAAAGATTCTCCCAAGGATATTTCAAGGAAATTCAACTTCCCATAATTAAATTTGATATTAGTCAAGCATAGCATAGCTATAAATTATCTTAGGATTAAGAAAGATCTTCAAAAAATAAAATTAAAAATGTCTCAATCCCATTGAATCCTTATTACCATGTATTAGTGGGTGAGTTAATGACATGATGGGCTTACCTCACATATAAAGGGATACCTATTCATTTGAATAATGTCTATTTGATTTATTAAATGATATATTAGAGTAGTTAGACAAGATATCAAAGTTATTTGCCTCTTCCCTTTATGTAATTTTTTGCTTTCTAGGTAGTTCTATTATTTTCATGAGTTGAGAATGTTGATGTTTATTTATATGTTCATCTAGAGTGTGTAATGATGATTAATGAAATACATTTAATTTGAAATCTCTATCAACTAATATTCTAGGTATATGCATGCATATGGTGACTTTTTCCCCCTCCACTACATAATTAAAATTATCCTAGTTGCACCATTTTTACATGTTAGTTGTGCTCTGTTGACCAATCAAAGACTTGTTTATCAAAGAATTTTTATACTTAATAGAATCATATTTATTATTCTATAGAGTAGGCTCAACTTTCCTTTTTTACCTTCCCTCCCTCTCTTATGACATTTTTATATATAAAGATGGTTAGATTAGTTTTATAAATGGTTTGATTTGTAATTAGTTACTAAGGTATTATATAAATTGCATAATCTTAGTTAATTTTTAGTTATTGATGTATTTTTGAATTAAATTAAAGAATGATAAGAAGTGTTAATTTAAAATACAAGTGATCTAATATTTTTATTATATTATTATTTTCACAAGTGTTAACCAAAAAATTCCCCTTGATCTAAACTATATAATAACAACTAACTGAGTAAGATCAATATGCTAAGACTTGGTAAAAAAGATGTTGAGGTAGATGGCAATAAGTTCACTTCCTTTCAAATGAGGCAAAGTGGGGGAGGGTGAATCCTCATCAGTTTAGCCTTTCCTTTGTTTTATTCCTAGATTTGGTGTGTTTTAACCATACCACCAACACAACCCTCATAATTACTCTATAATTATTTTAAATAAGTGGGAACCAATAAAGTTGTTTGTTAAAGTATAACCAAGATGCGAAGTGTTACTAAGCTCAAAAATGACTCATTTTTTGAACTAAAAAAATATGAAGTGGTAACTATTGCATGGCTCAATAAAGTGAAACTAATATGTGCATCATTATTAAGCTCAAACATGATCCACTTTAAAAAAATTAATCTCACTATTAAAGATCAATCTAGATTCAAATTATAAATTTTTGAAACTTTGATATTTGGAAAAGAGAAATATGAATTTTGTAAAGTAATAGATTAGACATGAATGCACATCATACCCTTTTTAATATATAGAGTTATAATTTGATCTTTTGAAAAATGTTTGAAATATTTTAACTATCTTTGTACAAGTGTATATTTGCTCAAGTATCTATAAGAGTGGAGCACATATGCAAGAGAATGCACCCCAAATCTAAAAATTATGATTTTCAATATTGTAAATTATCAAATAGAAAATGTATTTATTATGATATCTTAGAGATAATATCATTATGTTGCCCTAGTTTTTATATGAGGTAGATTTCCTATAAACCTCTTGTCTCAAAAGAAAAAGTGAGAACTTGTAAAATATGTAATAAAGTAATATCATGTGAACATTTGAATTGTATTAAAATATGAAAGATGTAACATTGAAGCATATGAAACTTTTGTATATTTAATTTAATCATTATAATTGAATGTATCATGTTGAATTATTTTATAAAGCATTTAATAAATTATAAATTTTTCTTATGTATTTTAAGCATAATATTGAGTATATTAAGAATTTGAAGCACATAAGTAATATGTGAATGAAGTAGATCATAGAACTATTGAAATATGTAATAGATACTTAATATTACATAATAATAATAATCATGAAACCATAATATAAAGTCACTACCATCTAAGTAAATTCACGCAATGCCACACAAGAAGGAAAAAATTCCTCATACAAGGGACATGTAATATGTTACATAGAGTCAGAAAACTTACATAAATATCACACATAAGGCCCAAAAGTAGAATAAAAGGAAAACGTGAGTTCCAAAGAAACATATAAATTCAAGGTCTATACAAACAAATCATGATGATTCCATATAATAAATAGGGTGTTATTGAATATAGAAAATGCCAAGGAGCACATATAATAATCAAACAAGTTGGAGCATGTGATGTAAAGAAACAAGTATATGAAATGAACATAGAAAAACTAAAATTAGCCTATTTTGATCATATGTATATATGAATAATATTGGTGAATATGATATTCATCATGGGACATGTAAAGTATGAGTGATAAGGAGACACATGTTTTGATTATAGCTCAATCAGCAAAAATAATTTTTGATAAATAAAGACTCTGAGTGTTTGTATAAAATAATGAGTTTTTCCAAATTGAGAAATGTTGTTGGGTAAAAGGCTAGCCCATCATTAAAACCATGTACAAGTATATATTAACATTAAAATGAATGATATTTGAGTATATACTTTGCTCTATGATTTGAAAATGTTAAAGATGTCTTAGTGACTATATTTTAGTTAGAATTAGATACGTAAAATTTAAATGGATAATACTATAATATATGACAATGCCATAATGGATTTTTGTCTAAATAATTTATCTATGTACTAATTGACTGTATGCAATATTTTTTAAATGAGACAACTTCTTCTGTGTATGAATAGTTTTTTTCTATAGAAATGTGTCTTGTTTCAAACTTAGATACCTTGTGAGAAACATTATGTATTGAAAATGTAATGAAATATCCCATGTAATGAAAACAAAATAGATGGAATATGAAAAAATATAAATAAACAACATTAAAGTATAGCTATAGGTCTGAGTTTTGAATTTTTTGTAGTTATTTTTTCTAATTTTAAAAATATATGAATGTTTTTGTGTTTTTCCATATTTAAAAAGTAAATCATAAATAAATTAAAATTGATAAATTTTGGAAGGAGATAGTAAACAACAAATTTTGGAATGAGGGGGATATTTTAACAACCCTAAACAAAGTGTTAAATCAAAACATGATAAGGAGGAAGGAGAGTGAAAACTCCACAATATTAGTGTATATATAGCATAGACATTAATCATGGATATATGATCTCATGTGAATGTAGATAGGTATAATAATTAAAGCATAAATGAGAGTGAAAGCATATATAGATGTGTAAAAATTGATCAAATAAGTTACTAGAAATGTTATGCATTAAAGGCTTAGTAATATAGTTGGCTTGTATTATTAAAATTGGTAAAAAAAGACAAGGGATTAAGTGCCCCAAAGTGATATAGATCCAAGGAATATACACAATGGATTAGGTGTATAATAATTAGTAATAAAGTCAATTAAAAAAGAAGATATGTACAAGTAGATACTATGAAATGAAGCTAAACAAGTTCATCATCCCAACCATAGGTCCAACCAATGATATCATAAACGGCATGCTCATATGTGTACCCAAATCCTTGATAATAAGGAGAAATATATTATGTAATATAATGTGTTTAAAATGTAGAAACTTATGAATTTGAAGAAGAACCATGTGTTTTAAAGTAAATCTATAAATAACTACTCATATATGTGTCTAATCCTATATATTCATACATGGGAGAACATGATGTAATGACCTATACCTATGTAGGATCATTATGAACAACCTGTGATGTTGTATTATTAAAAGACCTTATACTATTTTTAACCTTTTACTTAAAAGAAGATATATTTATCTTTCTAAGTGATCATGTTTATTATGTACTAACATAATGTTCAAGAATAGATGGATAAACTATAATATCTTCATGATCATAACTAAGTGGAGAAACTAAAATATTCTCATGCTCATAAGTAGTGCAAAAATTTATTTTTTAATATGCTTCTTGAAAAAACCACGAAATTTTTATTATTGGAATTGATTAGTAAAGCACAGAAAGAGGATGCATGTAGGGCCTACAACATGTCTATACAACACATACAACAACATATTTATTGTATACACACATGTGTACATCCATAACCTTGTGAGGTAAGTTAATATTACTTAGTCAAGGGTAAACATCTGCAAGAGATCTTATAGGAAAGTCTATTGCCCTTTGAAAATGTATATAGTTCATGAGGTATTGATGTGGAGTTTACATGGATAAAATATAAACTCCATATGTGACATTATCTTCTATATAGGACCATTCAAGGATCCTTAACTATGATTAAGAGTCCCATCCTCAATTTATTTAGTTCTGATCATTTAAGAGGTTTTTATAAATCAATATCACTATAGGTGATAATGGTATTTAAATAGGTGCTACCCACCAATATTTCATATCTAAATCTTGGGTTGTGGTCCTTACATTCTAAAATCCCCACCATCATTTTCTTGGCCAAGGATTAACTATTTATAGAAATGGTATATTAAAAAAATCTAATTTTAATAATAATTTAAAATTCTAGGAAATTAATTTTACTCAAGGACCAACTCATCAACTTATTCCCATTTAATAAAACCATCATTTCATTGGTTATATACAATAACCCCAAGTTGACCATTCATATTAAGAGAGGGTCACCCTTGTGATTTCTAATACAAGGAAGTCCTTGTATTAACAAGCCATAATCTTATAAGATAATTTATAAAACCAAATAACCTATTCAATTATATATTATTTTATTATGGTGAGAATTATTATGTAAATGTATAAGAACTCCTTATCACAATGCTACCCAACGAGTTAGGATTTAACATTTGGTTTTGGGTCCTCATATCCAGTTCCCTTACCACTTAATAAAATTTGATTAATTATATTTTTATCACCAAGTTGTAATATATGAGAAGAAAATGTATAAGAGTTACATATTAGATCTTATAACCAACCTCTTCCATCATTTGATAATGAATAAAAAATAATAAAATGAACTAGAGAATTTTGCCAACTATTACACTTACCATGAATGTAGCTTTTATGTTCATTTATGGGTTTTGACCTACATAGGGTTTGAAGGTAAAACAAAAAATTTAATAAATCTTTTACACTTCCTTAATAAAAAAGTTTAGACCATAAACCCAAAAATTTTAATTATAAATAAACCCATAAACTTTTCCAACACTATAATCGGGTAGATGGAAGATATCAATCCTAAAAAGGTGAACAAAAAGGATTATTTTGATTAATGATAAATATACGACCATAATATATATTATTTTCATTTAAATATATCCTCAACTACAAATAAAAAGACATGCAATAAATCCCATAATGAGTTTACATAAATGAGCTACCATTACTTGACAAGAAGGTGGATTATTTTATTTAATTTAATGGAACATATTTACCTCTACTAGTAGGTTCCATCTATACTTATCCTTTTTGATCTATTTTTTCATCTCATTTATTGAAATTATTTTGGAATAATAGAGTTTTATTCCTATTTTAGTTAAGGGTCTAGATTAATAAATCAGTCTAAAATATAACAATAAGTATAGTTCTGATTTGTGCAACTATGTATCTTTTTCACCTCTATAAAAATAGGAATAAATAGAAAGAAATATAAATTAGATAGAAAATAGAATGAGATGGTTGATATATAGGTTTAAAATGGTTGTGAAATACTAGGATGGTGTCATAAACCTAGAACTAGCTTTCCTTTGGTGAAAGGATAGGAACACCAAAAATTGAATGCTTTAGTGTCTAATGTTATTGTTCATTCCTACCATTTTTGTATAAAATGATCATAGAGACATAAAAATTTTTGGGTAGTTGTGATGTCCTTGTGTGAGTGTGACTATGAAAAATAAAGTGTTGGTTATTGATGGAACTCATTGTAGATCTGATTTTGTCTTTAAACCCTAATCCTCCATCATGATTGATAAAATGATATTTGAGTCACTTGAGAAAGAGGGGAAGTTAATGTGTAACATTCATTGAACATGAAATCTACACCCCTTGTGTGGGAATGCTACATACATACCAATACTCTGAAGAGGGATCAATCCATATGTAGTTCTCCCACCTAGTGTGCTTTTTGTACTAGTGAGATGTAAATGCAAATACCAATTTAGTATTGTTTGAGGTGGCTAGGGATTGGTATGAGGATTTGAATATGTTTTAAAATGTTTTGGGTGAATTTATGTAGAGAATAGGGAAGTTTACCTTAGTGCTTTGGTTGTTTTCTTTCTTACTTTATAAGTTTTGTCACCCCTTTGTAAATGAACTTTGAGTGGAATTTTATAAGGAACTATTGGTCATGGGTCAGATGTATTCATGTTAAGATAACCTAATTAATGATAGGGATCTAACTAAAATGACTATTTGGGCTCAAAGAGAAAATGGATACGAGCACCAAAAATGGGATACTTTTGGGTCTAACACTGTAGTCTAAATTTAGTGCTCTTATCCTATAGGCTTAGGACCTAGGGTAATATGATTAACACAAGGAAACTATCTGGATGAATTGGAATCAAGTTTCAAATGGTTTTAGATGATTGGTAATGATAAAAAAGGTGTCTATAAAGGTCACAAAAGCATGCAAAAAGGACCTATGGATGGGTTCTCACAAGCCACACTCAAACTACCAATTTGGACCTTTTATATGACTATATTTACTTCCCTTTTATTCTATTGATGCATCAAAGTGAAATAATAGGATAAAATAAAAATAGAAAGCATACCTAAACTTACCTACAAGGGTGAATCCCATGAAGATGTGTGATGTTGAGTGTGCATAGAGAGAGCATAGCATGAAACATAAATATGTAATATAAAACAAATAGTGGAATAGTTTTTATTAGACACACTATGTCTAAAATAATAATGTACAAAGGTTGGGTAAAAGAAAGAGGAAGAGAAAGGAAAAAATGCACCTCACTAGGTATGTGAGCCAATACAAAACCTTTTATGATGTTGAGTGATGATGGGTATGTGATATACCAAGAATAATATCATGAATGGAGTTGAGTACTCAATTGTATGAGGGTAGATCAAGATTACAAAGGTTTTACCTTTAACTCCATCATCACCCACTAAGTGAAGCTATGTGATCATGTGTGTGTTAATCAATGTTTGGATTGTATGTTTAATTCTTATGAGTAGGTGACTCAAGAATAGAAAGGCTAGCTAGTACTTTAGCTCCATCATTTCTCACTAAGTACAGTTATGAACTGATACCAATATGAATGTGTATCTTATGAGATGGCTCATGAAGCCTATTAATGCTATGTAATATAAAAATGTGCTGTGAATAGCTAACTGTGTGTTGAGAACTAGGCCATTATTGGCCACTCTAGAAGGTGGAGATTAGGCTTGTATGAAATCCACTTCAAAAATGAGTATTAGGCTTATATGAAATCCACTTTCAAATGATGCCAACCACCTATAGATGGAATAAGGCATGCAACTACTAAGAATACCTAGGTAATATAATGAACTAGAAATAAAATAAGGTTAATTTTCCATGCACATTACCCCTAATCACTAGTGTCGATAACATGGATTCTGATTTGGAAGTTATATCGACTACCTAATCTAAAACTAGAAGTAAGATCCATCATTTCTTGCATGATACTCCCTATATTTAGATAATATAAGTAAAACTATACTAAAACTACCTAATCTAAACTAACCTATAGCTGATAAAACTATAATTGACCTTACCTTTCTATCTATTTCTAAAAAATCAAGATTTTTGGCTCTTTAGACAAAGCATTGAAAATAGGACACTCTGGTGTTTGGTGATATTTTCCACTTATGATGCTCTTATCCTTTACTATTTTTTATCACTATTCTATATTCATCAATATTTTTGGTCTATTTTATGTGTTTTGAGCTCTAATTATTGTTCTAAGTGTTCTACAAACTAATTTATGACCAGTATAAGGCTATAATCTCTATGACAAAAACCCTTGTTTATTGTCCCCTCTTTTAGAGGTAGTAATTAATACCCTGAAATGAATTCCCTTGGAATAAAGAGCCCAAAAAGTATGTTATGCTATAAAATACAAGGTATAACAATGATAATATAAAAGATGTCTCAAGATATAACATAGTTTGTATTGGAGATTGTTAGATCAATAGGGGTATGTTGAGATAGATGTAACAATGTAATAACATGTGTAGTATACTAAATTGAAAGTGAAAATATGGTTAGTTTCTAAGGAATGATGGATCATGATGTCCATCATGGCATCTAAGAAGGAAAAATAATGTATGATATGGATCATGGCATTGTATATAATTAAGAAGTAAACAAGAAAATAAGTAAACAAGGCAAGAATCAAGAAGAAAAAAGCATACAAAAGAGGCCAAGGGGTTAAGAAAATAAAGGACATGGGCACATGTCAAATTAGGAAATAAATCATACAAGGCATGTTAAAATTCCCACATACACATAATTTCAAACAATCAAGATTGGCACAAGGGTCATAAACACATACAAGAGTAAAAGTAAAGGACATTGGCAAATGTCATAAGGCACACATAAGTAACAAAATAGGAAATGATAAATGAAATCACATCTAGGTTCTCAAATAAAGAAAGGAAGGCATGTAAATGTTATAAATACTATCGCATCTAACTAATAAAATCAAGATGTGAAAGTATGCAAAACATTTAGTACAAGATTAGGTAGATGCTAAGAAATACACAAGTGATATATACTAGTAAGTGTTGATAAAATAATCTATGTTAGCTAGTAAGTAATGTACATCGATATGATAACTAGAATGTGTGGTGTAGAAATGGCATAACCTAAAAGGTGTAGTCATATAGAAGATGCCCCTAGTGGATAGATGTGTTGATGTATGTCTTGAATGTAGAAGTAGGATGCCCCCTCAATGGGTAGAGTGAAGTAATCAAGGATCACGGTGTCACTGCACACACTCAAAAAAGATCAAGTGAAGTATGGTAATGTAGATAAATTTACAAATAATAACATATAATAAAAAAATGTAAGTCTATCATGGTAGTAGAAATGTAAAGCATGGATAATGCATACAGTTGAAATTTTTTTGGTGTTTTGAGTTATTTGAATGTTTTTGTATTTTGACATGTTATATTGTTTTTTGTTTTTTGAAAAGTTGTATTATTTTTGGTACTTTAAAATATTATATTATTTTTGATATTTTAAAATAAGATATGTATAATTAATCATAAGGAAATTATGTATAAGAAAGTGAAAAGAAACTATGTAAAAGTAAGATGAGAAATTATGTACAAAAAAGATTGAGAAAAAATAATACTAATTGATGAGTCTCAAAAGAGACTCCCTGTCATGGTTTCTTGTATCAATAAAATAAATTGTACGTGATTGTGAATCATGAGGGAATGGTTATGAATATGATTCTAAATATTTAGATTCATTATTGGTATCTTGGAGATCATAATAACTTATATTATTCCACTCATCATTATCATCTTGATTTTGCACCAATGAAATGCCAGTGTTGACTTTTGTTGTATCTAGATCTTTTCCTTTGATAAATTATGTCTATGAATTATTTCACTTAGGATGTTCAAATAATCCTGAACCTTGGTGACAAACATTATCAGCTACTAGAATATGAGTAGTGATGCCTTGAGAATGTTTGCCCAACCCTTGACCTTTATAATCAAACTATTGTAGATATTTTTGACCAAACCCATACTAATTTGAAAGTTCAACCTCATTTTGGAGAGGTATATTTGCATATTTTTCATGATTTATCTATGATTATAGTATTGTTTCTTTCTTTAATTTTTCTTTTTGATCCTTTCCTTGTTCTAATTATGCTTTGGTAACCACTTTTGTATTTTTTATGACTTTTACCCTTTACGAATGTGTTCCTGTGTCACTATGGATTACTTGATTGATTTACCTTGTATAGGGTCCTAATTAGTAATTATTTGTTGTATATGTTTTTCCAAGTCTAAACATGAATCTATGTGATGTGCATGCATTCAATGATATGCACAATAATATCTAGATCTTCTCACTAGATGTAGAGGAGGTAGTTTTATCAACTTATATTTAATCATTTCCCTTAGTACATCTCTTGAAGTCTTATTTTATATTTGAATTCTTTTTGAATGACTAGTTATAGATTTAATTTGTTGTTATTTCTTGATTTTATATGTAACATTTCTTACAACCAATTGACTAGGTGAAAGTGCATATACATGATTGGTACTAGGGTGCTTTTAAGGCTTTTGTATTATAACCTCATTTTCCAATGTTGTGATCTTTTCATGTAATATATGATTCTATATTTGTATATCTAAAATTAACTTTCTCATATTGGTGATTTGATCCCTTGGAGTCTCACAAGTGCAAACCCTAGTTGCTTCTGATTGAACATGTAAGCACATACTCCAAGTATCTAAGGATTTTATTTTTAATTTAATTATACATAATAGAGAGAGGTGTCATGTTAAAAAAGTAATTAAATATGACATATATTTTAATTGGTCTTAAAATATCATGTACATATGTATTTATGTCGTTTTTGAATTCATGCCAAATGAAAGAAAACAAGCATGCAAGAGAAACAAGAAAACTTTGCATAAGTAAATCATGATTAATAGAATTGTATTATTTATCCCAATGTGAAAAAATAAAAATTCTAATTTTGAAAGCTTAGGCTAGGGTTTTAAAACACCAACACCTAGTGTAGATAATTAGGGTTTGAAAGAAATAATTATTAAAATTACTATGGTAAATTTTTAAAATTAAATGTGAAATTATGATTTATATATATAGGAAAAATTAGAATAATATTGATAAACTCAATAAGGAATTTTCCCTATGGTTTCTAGGGTTTTTTATACACAAATGAAGTATGTCAGGTTCACCAAATGATTTAACCTTTTTTGGGAATAATGGAGTTTTATTCCTATTTTAGTTAGAGATCTAGATTAATAATCATTAAAAAATATAACAATAATTATAGTCATAATTTATATTACTATTTATCTTTCTCATCTTTCTAAACATAATAATAAATAGGAAGAAATATAACATAGCTAGAAAATAGACTGAGATGGCTGATACAGAGGTTGAAAATGGTAGTGCAAGACTAGGAAGGTGTCATAAACCTGAATCTAGATTTTGTTTGATGAAAGGATAGGAGCATAAAAAAGTGGATGCCTTAGTGTCTAGTGATATTATATATTCCTTCTATTATTTTCAAAACTGATCATAAAGACATAAATTTTTTTGGTTAGTTGTAATGTTCTCGTGAAAAAGTGAGAGTTGGTTATTGATAGAACTCATTGTAGAGCTGATTTTATCTTTAAAGCTTAATCCTCCATCATGATTGATAAAATTATATTTGAGTTACTTGAAAAAAATGGTGGGTTAGTGTGTAAGATACACTAAGCATGCAATCTACACCCATTGTGTGGGCATGCTACCTACATACCAATACTTCAAAGAGGGATCAATCCATATGTAGTTTTCCCACCTAGTGTACTTTGTGTAATAGTGTGATGTTGATGCAAATGTCAACATGCTAGTGTTTGAGGTGGCTAGGGATTGGTATGAGGATTTGAGTATGTTTGAAATTGTGTTGGGTGACTATATGCATAAAATAGGGAAATTTTCCTTAGTGCTTTATTTGTATTCTTGCTTGCTTTGTAAGTTTTGTCACCCCTTTATAAATGAACTTTGAGTGGACTTTTATAGGGAAATATTGGTCATAGGTCAAATGTATTTGTGTTAAGTCAACCTAATTAAGGATAGGGATTAGATGAAGATGGCCATTGGGGCTCAAAGTGAAAATGGATAGGAGCACCAAAAATGGGATACTTTAGGGTCTAGTACTGTAGACCAAATTTAGTGCTCCTATCCTATAGGCTCAAGACCTAGGGGATTATGATTGGCATAGGGAATATTGTTTGGCTAAAGTTAAATTACGGTTTAGAAGGTTTTAAATGATTGGTAATGAGAAAAAAGGTGTTTAGAAGGCTCATAAGAACATGTAAAAAGGACCTATGGATGGGGTCTCACAAGCCACACTCAAACTAATAGTTTGTACATTTTCTATTACTACACTCCCAAAATGGCACCACTTCTTCCCCCTATATCCTCTTTTCTCCCATATTCCATATCTTCTTTTCCATCCCCTTCTCTCTTTTTCCCTACATCTCCCATCTACCCTGAATTGTATCCTTCTCCTTCCTCTTCTCACCCATGCATTCCTCCTCCTTATCCATCACCTATTATCTCCTCTTCTCTCTCATCCACTATCCCCTCTCTTCCAAAAAAAAACCTCTCATTTTTCCAACATCAATCTGATCTTTTTCCCAAAATGGGGAATTAAAAAATCAATATGTATATATATATATATATATATATATATATTTAAAATAATGCCCTCTTTTATGTAATTTAAATTTTTGCTCTTTAATCTTTTTAGCTCTTCATATTTTGCATACAAACTACTTTAGTATTATAACCATATAAAAATGCACCTTATTTACACACACACACACACACACACACACACACACACACACACACACATCTATGTGTGTGAAACATATTTATATAACATGGTGGAAGATAAAATTTAAAATGGTGTTTAATGTAATGTCATTAATCTATGACCCTAATTACCATAAGAGTCCTTCAATACTAACTTAAAGGAATGAAGAGCTTTGAGATTTAAGAAGATGAAAATTCAAAAAGGCAAAGACATAGGAAAGTGTTGGTGAAGAGGATAACTGATAGGTTTGATGAAAAAAATAACAATAATAAAGATGTCATAACCAAGATGAATGATACACAATATTAAAAGAGCAATAATAGAGTTAAACTAATAATGTTCAGAAAATACTCAACTAACTAGTGGCTATAGGGTCCCTATTTCAATTATTTTACCTATTTGGAATGAAATTTAACATTTTTGTTATGTTTATTCTCTTTTAAAATCAACCATAAAGCCTGACTCATTGTTCAGGTTCATGCATCCATAAAAAGATACACCAAAAATATCTACCCAAGTCACAATATCAATAATAATAAGTGTTGAACTAAATAAAATAAAAGCATGCTAGACTAAATTAGCATAATTTTCCATACCAATAATAATGATATAATCATAACCACTAACAAAATACCAAAAAATCATATCCATAATCATAATAACATCTATAATGAATACAAATTACAACCCAATAAAACATGTTGATATACTATATCTAGTAGTTATAAAAATGTTCCAATTGAAAGGGTTATAACATCCTCCCCTCTTGAAATAGGATCCATCCTGGTGACTAAATGATAATCATTAATAATGATATATCAAAAATATACTTCATCACTCTTTCAAAAAATGTTTTCACACCATAGGAAACCAACAGATAAGATCTAAAATTAAAGTAACTGAATTGATAAATTCTATCAATTATTATCAAAATAAATGTCATGCCTACTACATACTTGCATAGTCCATCAATTAAAACAAGGAATATTTATTTTACTTACCTTTTTTGGTATATCAAGTATATGTACTAAACTCTTATAGTGAAAATATCCAGCCTTACCTTGTTGATATTTCACATACTGCCCTTATGATAGCCATGTCTTTCATTTAACTAGACTAGAAAAATTGTACTTTTAACTTGGTTTCCTTTTTGTAAGGCCAATGTGAGAGAAATGGGGTGACATATGTAGCTTTTTAATCATAATATTAATCATTTCAAAAACACACACACACACACACACACACACACACACACACACACACACACACACACACACACACACACACACACACACACACACACATATATATATATATATAAATATAAACCAATTAAAATAAGACTAATCCCTATTTAAATGCATGTGTGTGTATGTGTGTGTGTGTGTGTGTGTGTGTGTGTGTGTGTGTGTGTGTGTGTGTGTGTGTGTGTGTGTGTGTGTGTGTGTGTGTGTGTGTGTGTGTGTGTGTGTGTGTGTGTGTGTGTGTGTGTGTGTGTGTGTGTGTGTGTGTGTGTGTGTTTTTCTATGGCTCACAGGCTATTATTTTCAAACATGAGATCATTAACATTTTTTACAATAAATTTTTCATCTAAAACTTACCCTTAACTTGAAAAAGTTTATCAATAAAATATTATTTTAATGTAGTAATTATGAATTTCCACATATATAGCTAAGAAATGAACTAATTCTTATAAAATTATGCCTTATATGTTGTAGTGATCAAATTCACTTCAATATTTACTAAGAAAAGAGCTTTTAGTACTTTGCAAAGCATAGTTTATAGCTAATAGCTTCATATAAGACAAAAGTGTACAAAATCTTTTAGTTTAAATATGAATTCAAGATCATAAATTTTAATAATAAAGTAATTTTTTAGATAAACCTTCCTCTAAATATGAGGCAATATTATACCAAAATCTTCAATTTTATAATAGTAGTTACCAAAAATGCAATCCAACCAGATTTCTAACATTTTTTTTAGATTTATGGTGTTATTTTCCCACAACATTTTTATCTATGTAAAATGTATAAATTCAAATCATTTACGATAAAATATTAATAAATACAAAAATAATATTGTTATATGATATTTACACCACCTTTAGTTATGATTTGCACATAAATTTTAATCATTAATCATATAATGAAACCAACAACAACCATACCCTTATGGTTTCCACAACATACATTGTGCTTACATAACATCTTGGTAACATTCATCATAGAATGTCAACAAAGATATAGATCCATAATTCTATAGTTAATTTTCTTCCAATCATTCATCAATTTTGGGTTAGTGTAGTGTCCCACACCAACTACATCAAATAATGGAAAACCCAAACCAATCATCCACATGCCAAACCCCAAGGTTTTTATCATGATTTCCATAAACTTTGTGATCTTGCAAGATGGTTCCATGGATTACAATCCCAAAATAATTCTTCACTTACTTCTTGCCAGCTCTTAAAAGTATTTAGGATTTAAAATCTACTTAATTAGGAGTTTACATTGCTCCTTTTGATTATAAATGTAGCATACATTCCAATCATGCTTTAAACAATTAGAAATATTCCTTTTAGAATATTAGTTTTAGGTATATATAAAACAATACCTTATTCATATCATGTTTACATTTACCAACCAACTTATGCATTAAATTAGAATATTCTTTCTAGAATATTCATTTTAGGCAAATTAACCGTTAACTTATTTATAACACACTTGATTTTACAAGTTGATACATGCCTATAATTTAGAAAGTTTAGCCATTATATTTTTACATAACAGTTAAATTTTTAGGACTGATTAGTGTTTCACAAGGATATAAAAGGTAAATTTTAGAAGAGTCATTTAAAAACAACCTCTAAGAGGTAGGTAAAGTAACACTCAATCTTTAAGCTGACCATTATGAACAAAGATATTTGGGCTAGCTTGTGTCACTCATGGTTCATAACTCAAATAGATCAGGTGGCTACTTGGTACAAAGGGAAGAAGTGGGTTTTCATCCTATGAGAGACACCACTCCCTAGCATATATCTAGTCTAATTATCATAGATATAGTTTTTCTTCACCCTCAACTTCATACTTTCATCAATGTTCATTACTAGAGAAATGATGTGGGTTTACACCAAATAATATAATCACTATACCCTTACATATTTCAATTAATATTAGTTGATTATGAGAGGAAAAGTTATATCACAAGTAGTTATTATCACATTACTACATATTAACATTATAAAAACATAAGATCACACTTATTCATGAAATGTATTCAAAATAATCGTACAAGAATGTGGAAAAACATGGATTAATATAAGGTTCACATGGTTGATTACATTAATGTGTCTAAAAGGTTTTACATATTATATAATATCTTTCATGTATGAAAGAACAAGATAAAATATGGCACACATTCTAATTTAGGTGTTTATGCCAAGGGTATTTTCACACAATACATTTATTGGTCGTACACCAAAAGTCTTGAACTCTCATTGATCCACCTGATGACATAAAGTATCCATAATATTTCCATAATTATTAATTTAGTTCAAATGTATAGATTTTACAATACATCCATATTAGTAAATAGTGATTATTCATTTTTAGATTATACAATGGTTGTGATTATACAACCATATCAACATTTTATCCAATAAAACCTTCCTAGTTTTTGCTTATAAGTCCACTAATTAGGAAAAAATGGTGTTCCCCAAAAATTACTCACATATAGTGACACATAAAAAAAGCAGGAACATACAATTTCTTGCCCTATATGTCATTAAAAAATAAAATTGCAAGGAATTATTGTTTGATCACAACAAATTTTGTTAAATTTTAGAAAGTGAGGTAAGGAGTATCCCTTGAAATTTTTGACAATATATAGAGGACCCAACAATGAATCAAAATCATGCATATTAATTCATTTTGCATTCTATCACAATTCAGTCAATCAAACTTACACACACACACACACACACACACACACACACACACACACACACACACACACACACACACACACACACACACACACACACACACACACACACACACACACATGTAGTTACTAATGCAACATTATTTACATGTAAAAAATCGTTATCCCCTTCACCAAGTGTTGATAATTTGGCCACCCAGGCCAAATTTCAAACCTTTGATTCAAAACATCTCTTTTCATGTCCTCTAAGCTTGTTTATGGTCATCAACCACCTTATATAAACCTCAAAATGTTATTTTTAAGCCTTGTTGGCATGGTTTAAACTTGTTTTGAAAATATAAGGGTAAATGCCATTTTGATCTTATGTTGTATACTCACTTTATGGTATAATAAAGTTGGTAAAAGGGGTATTTTTGAAACATGTCAAGTGTTTTCAAGGTCAAATTACTCCCCCTCTAATCCATATCATTCCTAGGAAGGTGGTAAATTATCTTTATGACAATATATTCCATTCTCAATATGCTTTATTACCCACTTATAACATCTAAAGGAGGTTTTATGAGAAAAGGAGAATTTTATGGTATAAAAAAAGGATAAACATATCACCACATGTCCATACAAACATTTCCAAGATTTAGAGAAACTTGACATATCATCTGAATAAGTTTTTAGGGAGATTAATAAGTTTTCATTATAGAAAGTAAGGGTTTTTAGTTGGTCTTTACATGTGTGTTAGGTCAATATCCTAATAAAGAATGTGTATGGATTACTTTTAGGCCTCTATCCATGATTTTGATGGATTTTTAAGTAAAAATAGATTAAAAAAAAATTGACCTCCTTCCTCCATCGAGATCTTTGGCATCCTATAGTGCCAATTAGGTTTCTGAATGATATGGATAGGAGTGAGAAGATGGAGGTATAGAATTTTAGGTAGAGGAGAGGACCTTAGATTAATTCCATCTTATGGTATCTATTCTCATATTTCCTTACCCTCCTTTATGAATAATCACTAAGAAGGTGAGGGACTCATAATGTCTCATCTATCTAGGTAGGGTCCCTGTTTATTTCATTTTCTACTTTTTTGAGCATGATAAAAGGGAAATAAAAGGTTGGGTGACTTATTATGGATCTACATGACATTTTTACATCATCCTCTATCTATAATTCACATGTGTGATCTATAAAGGGATAATAAACCTTTTTATGGAGCTATCTATAGGTTGGTATTAGTGGTTTGTTGATACTTCAAGGTTTCTAATGGTTTCAAAGTGTTGGTTAGAGATAAGAAATATTCAAAACCCATTGAGGCTCTATAATAATGGGTCTTTAGTGATTACATGAGCCTAAAAACCCATAGGGTGGTGATCATTTATAGTCTCCACATATAGTCAAATTGTTAGAAAGGACTATGGCAAAGTGACATTGTTTGAGCCTCATGGACGTGTTAACATTGCTCATGAATTTTAGATAGTGTGTAACATAGTATATCAACTATGAAGATTATCTCAAAGAAGATGAAAACACAAGCTATTATAGTGGTCATGATGTCTCCCGTCTAGGTCAACACAAGAAGACTGATACATAATATAGGTCTAAATTTTATAGATCTCCTTTGGTACCAAAAGTTGATTGCATAATCAATATGATATTTTTAAGTCCTAAGTTTATTCCAAACCTCATACTATCAAGTTCATATAACCATAAGAATGTTGGTGAACATCTCAAGTGTGGAGTATTTTTTGTGGGCCTATTCAAGGTCTTGATTACTCTCACCCACTCTCTTTCTCAAGTTGAAACATAGTCTTAGACACCTATAGATTTTTTATACTATGTTTAACTTTGAAATATATAGTATGAAGTCAAGTAACTCTCTTAAGACATTAAAGATAGTCAAAGGGTATAAGATTGTAGTCCTCATATCAATAAGAAGGGGTTTCTTCAACATGATTGGATTCTAAGTTAAAAGGTAATCAAAGACATCCAAAAAGCTCATATAACCTATATGAGGAACCTCACCTCTCTCAAAATCTAAATCATCACTTAAAAACATGTATTATTTATGGATATTGACATATATGTGGTGAAAGGAGGGGTAGAGAATATGAAGATAAAGTTAGAAGTTGTAAGTGATGAAGAAGGTTTGAGTAGACCTATTCTATATTTGATAATTTTTACCTTCTCTAGCCATGGTTGAAACTCAATAAAAACATCCATCTACAAAAATATTACACCTCAAAAAAAATTTAGGGACTATTATAGGTGTCAGGAAGGTTGGTGTTAGAGGGTTTCATTCCAAAGATAGTCAGTCAAGAATACATATGACCATCTTACATGCCGAACAGAATAAGTGATAAGGTATCATAAATGTCATAAAAGAGAAAGGTAATGTTAAGGGATGCCAAGTACATGGAGATGACCTCATAACACATTATTATTCCTAATACATATTTTAATTCAATAAAGTGATACAAACATAGCCAAACTTATTTAGGCCTACTAGTCCTAAAGACCAATTACACAAGTGGTATACATAGTGGGAAATAAAATATAAGGCATAATTTTTAAAATGGATTGTGTTATATGGTATGAAAAGGTTTAATAACTCATAAAATGTCTAAAAAAATTCAAAAATGGAGGTTGGATGGATGATCAAATAGGGGTGACTCAAGATCTGCATATACCAAACCAAATGAGGTTATAAAGTTACCTACTTAACCAAATATAGACCTTATTCTTGGTATAATCTTAGAAGGTGAGAAAAGGTATAAGGAGAATGATGAGAAACATGGTATGATAATAAGGAGAATAATTAGGCCTAATAGGGTTAATAAGCATGTACAAGCCTAGATATGAAATTCTAGGGATCTTTGCATGTTTAAAGGGATAATTTTATGTTGGAGGAGACTCACATGGTTTTTAAATATAATAATTTCATATTAATAATGTATTTTATATAAAATGATCTCTAGTTCTAACAAAATATTAAGTTCATAGTTACATCTAGGCAGGTCTGGAAACATCCACATGCAAGGTCCTTGGTAAGGAATGAAAGTGCAAAGAACCATACATGAAGTGAGGTAAAATAGTGTAAATATAGTACTTAATTTTCCTCATAATATTTATCAATCCTTGTTGATAACACTAGTGCTGTAAAGGAAAGAAATATCTTAATGGCTTAACTAGACTTATTAAGCCTAAATAAGCTTAAACAGGCTTGTGCATAGAAAATTTAAGGATTTTATAATGATTGAAGAAGTTTTAAGGTTGGGAAACACTAGAATATGATGCAAGAAATGTCACAAGGTGTATATAAAAGTTTGAGATCAGAAAAGATGAAAGAAAAATCAACTTGTAGGCTTTTAGGGTCAAAATGGCCTAAAAGCCTACAAACCCTAGGTAGAGGTAGAGGGGTATATAGGCACTTGAGGAGTGAAAATGAAAAAAAAACATGAAAAAAGTTTCTTATGGTTATCATAAACCACTAGAAAGTGTTAGAGGTCAAACCAATTGCCTTCTACTCCTTTACACCTTGTTTCTCTCCATCAACCTCCCATAATGAATGTTTTTCAACTTGAGAGTCACTTTCTCCATGTTGGAACTATACAAAGAAGAAAAATGGGGTCCTCAAAAACTATATAAGATTGAAGGGGGTTGTAAAACTCATGTTATTAGAATTTTATTTTTCCAATCCCTTAGGTATATGAATAATCATTAAGAGGTTAAACATGTCTAGACTTGCCTAAACTAGTCAAAACAACCCAATGGAGGAAATATTGTGAAATTTACACTCAAATTCATAAAATTAGTCAAAAAAAATCCAAAAATCATAGTGAACTCTAAGGAAATACCATCCATTCCATTGGTTTTATGAACACCTATATGCATTCATTGTAAATACTAATTTTATAGGGTTTTAGGGGTAAAATAGAGTTTTATTATTGGGAACAACATGTCCCATTTTTTTTCTTTCCAAAATAGGGACCCTTGTAGATGTTTAAAAACATATATATTTTGGTCTAGCTTTCATGAGGTTATTCTGTCTAGAATTTGAAGATCATCCAACTAAAAAGGGATAGGTCCTTACATGTTTAATTATGCTTTATGAGATAACCCTATTAATGATTACCCTTGGATGGCTAAGTATAGGTTTCATGGAGGAAAGTAAGGTTCCTAAGAAAAAAACCCTAAATGCTCAAATTCAAATTTTTGTGGGATAAAATTTAGTGAGAATTGGTCCTTTTAAAAAAAACCTAAGTTCAATTTTACATTAAGGCTTAGTTATATTTTTAAACATGCCCAAACCTTGACATAAAATTATACTTAAGTCCCCTTTTATGTTCCTTACCCATTTTAAATCCCTCCTAACCTCAATAAATGTTATGTCCACAAACCCCTTTTCATCCTAGACTTAGACCTTATCAATGTTTAGCCAAGTTTTAATCCCAAAATGTCTTGGTGTTTGTTTAACACATATTATGCCTTGAGGATCCTAAACTTTAGTTTAAATCACTACACATATCATGCTATAATTTTGATGTTTTGACTTTGTTGTAGATATAATAGTTCTTGCTTCCCCAGAAGCTTGATCCAATGGCACGAGATCATCTTAAGATAAACTGTGCACTAAACCCCTTTCACTATGAAATTTATTTTGATGACCTTTCTCCCATCATTTGATGTTCATGAGGATGTCTTTGACATTAGTGAGGCCTTAAAAATAAAACCCATCCAAAATTTTATCCTTAGTCTAAAAGGGGACCTTATAAACATTTAAACCTTAGGCTTATCACATTAAAACTTATATCATAGTGATTTTTAATGATAAACCCTCAGCTTAAGCCTATGTGCATCATAAAATAACTTAATGTTCATGCATCTTACAAGATTAGACTATCCATGTTCACCTAGTGATCTTGATCCAATGATGTGAAATCAAAGAGCCCCAAAGTTGGGCCAATTAGAGAAGACCTCTCAGATCATGATCAATAGTTTGCATTCATCACCTAGCTTGATCCAATAGACCATGTCAACCCCAAAGTCTTGAGAGCACCAAGAATATGATATGTGACATGTTTTTATTTAACCAAAAAAACCTTGCAAGCTTGAATTTGATAATCATGCTCTCATAATTTGACATTCACAAGGATGTATTTGATGTTAGTGAGACCATGAAATTTAACCACAACCAACCTCATATCCAATAAAATTAAACCTCACATATTATGATCAATGGTTCTCACTCCATCAATGATCTTAATCTAGTGGCATGCAATGAAGGTGGACTTTTCAACCAAAGACCCCATAGCCTAATAGTTGGATATGTGGATGAACCACATCTAGTCATTACCCAAGGAAGCTAAAATGCACCACTTGTCATAAATAATTCATCAAAGATCTAAATGACCAATTAAAAAGGACCTATGAGATATTAATCAAAGTCTCACATTCATCTTAGAATCTTAATCCAATAGAGTGACATAAAAGGATTTATTTAAAAGCCAAAAATTAATTTTTAAATGGGTTCCCATAAGAATACCATGGGAATAAGCTTAAGGAGGTTCACTTAAATTCCATGTAAGCACTAAAGGAAAATCCTAAGATTTAGCATGCTTGAAAAGATAGGATTTACATAAGTGGTGCCATCCATAATAACTAAGACATGAATACATTTATGAAAGATGTCACCTTCACCATTAAAGCCTCAAAAACCCTATCAAACCAGCTTAGAGCCCTAAACCTCAACTAAAAGCCTCAAAACTTAACTATTAAGGACCTAACTATATTAAGCAAGCTTAAAGTGTCATCCTGAACATCAAGACTAGTTTTATTCCAAGGAAATTGAGATCATGGTGGCAAGGCAATAAATGAAAGAATAGATAAACATGTATCTATCTACAAACGATGAAGGGAGACACTTTGGAGATACTAAGTTAGATACATGAGCATTAGCTAATGGCATGAAGAATTAGTCTGAGATCTTCATAATTGTAAAGCTTTAACCTTTATTAACTAGAAAAACAAATGGTGATAGTCACCAAGAGAAAGTTTAAGGACCTAGTTGTAATCCAAAACCTAGGTCTTCATCAAGATACTATTAAACATGAGGTATTGCATTACATTAACACCATTATACCCTTATTTATTTATTTATTATATAATAGACAATGATTGGATCATCAAAGGAGCATTAAATAAAATTTATTATATTTCCATAGTAACTTTTTAAGGCTTCTACAAGCTCCCTAGAGCTCACATAGACCTCCCCTCCATCAAAGAATGGACTACCCAACATAATCTACATGTTATCTTGAGACCTTGGTTAATTTAAGGAACTAATCTAACCAAGAAACATGATGGTAAAATGCATATCATTCAATTTATAGAAGGAATTAGGATCATTATGACCCTATTTTATAGAGCTTCAAGGGTAGCCACCACAACCTATGTTTACCCCAGATGGGTTTCTTACATATATTTCATGGTGGAAGAGAAGCCAACTTTACCTATTGGAGAGCTGATTAACATCAACTTGGGGAGATAATTTTGTGGCATTAAGAAAATGACAATCCAATAATTCACCATGATGTCTTATCTATCAGACTCATTAATGGCATCCACTCATATTCTTGATGTCAAGAATTGGTCCTCCCACATCAAAATTACCATTTCCCATCACTATGTAAAGTTGCACATCTTGTATAGAGTTCATATCAAGTTCATTTATGATTGTATATACTCTAATTTGGTCAAAATAATCATAGAGAAACCCATGCCCAGGATACATCCTCTTGTCAAGATGTATGTTGAACTCATGGGAGATATTTGGTACTATTTAGATTGCACTGTTATCGAAATAGAAGGGCTAATGACCCAACCATTTAGGTTGTCTATCTATTTTCCTCTTAAGTTGGTTGAGAAAGAAATTTCTCACCAAATATTATAAAGAATTGTTAATGTTTTTAGGGAGAAGAGGAAGGGAATTCTACATCCTTTCCCATTCTTTATTGGGAGGAATTTGATCTAAGACTGGAATTAATTAAACATGATGTCTAGATATAGAGATGCCTTCTACTTTCAAAAGTATAACCTAAAGGAATGGGACCCCAAAAATAAGGTTGTCCCTCATTTACAATCAAAACAACTAACCAAAGTAACTTATGAACATAAGCCTAGTACATATGACCATTTTACACCAAATATATGGACTTTGAGGAAGTCCTTGCTAGGTTTAGGCCATATGGTTTCAAGCTTGAACATATATTGTAAAGATAGGAAAAACTAGTCAGGGAGAGATGGAAAAATAACCCATTGCAGTATCATCTATTGTCTTCCACTTATAATGCACCTCTAAGTCAGCCATAAAAGAAATCACTCCAAAGAAACTAGAAGAAAGGCTAGGATAAGGACCTTCATCATTAGCCTATCCTCCAAAACCATCCTATCAAGTGGAACACTTTGATATGTTTTCCCTATAACCATATGAGATAGAGGATGAATTATTCAAGGAACTTGTAGAGACCTATGGGTTTGATCAAGAAGATGAGGGAGCCATAGTTGAGGTGGCACAAATTGAAGGAATTTGAATAGGTGAGGAAGAGAAAGGAAAATATGTGGCATTAGAATTGGTCCCTATCGCATAAAAGAATAGGGAAGCTGAGTTGGCCCTTGTCCCTAGGTCCTCAAAAAGACCAAAGGTTACATGGACCCATCCCACTAGTGAATTAAATTTTTTCATTGATGAGTTCCCCATACATGGACCTATCATTCCTCACTAGATCATATATGGGGAACTCTAAAAAGTTCCTTTCCAATCACACTCACTAGTAATTACTAGCTCTAAAGGTGAAGATCCCCTACACAATGTCAAACCCTAGATCAAGGAGCTCATGAAGGAGAAAGAAGAAAGAAGAGTTTTTCAAGCAACTGAAGAAAGTGGAAAGAAAATGAAAGATCTAGGAGAATAAAGTGTAACTAGGATTGAAACCCTAGAGACACCCAAACCCTCTGAACTAGTGACCACTATCATGTATAATCTAAATACAATAGGGTCTGAAAGGGTGACAACCAATAAAATTACCACTGGCACTAAGGAGTTCACCTTAAAAAAGGTGGAACCATTTTTAGGCATAACTCTTATACAAGGGGATGCAACAAAGGATCACTAATCTAGAAAAGAAGAAGATAGACTTGGAAGCACAAGTTACATTTTTAGTCCTTGAGGATATAATGAAATTGATGGATAAGTCCTTCTTTGACACATTGGAAGGGTTGAAGGCCCTGAAGCTTAGATCAAATTCCTTGACCCATAAAAATGGGAAAACATAGGCATCAATCACTCAGTGGTAAAACTCTCAAGATCAAGTAACTAGATTGATTAATGTCCATCACAGCAAGTAGGTTTAAGGTGTCAATATCATCAAGTTGAAGTGTTTTCATGCCCTCCTAGGAGTCATTGAAGATAACATACTAGACCTAAAAAACTAGTGTGATAGTATCAACAACTTTATGATGGAAGACAAAGGATTGATATAAATAATGTAAAATCTCTTGAAGGAATTATTGGTAAGCCCTTTTAAGACCAATGTCATAGGCCTGATGGATGAAGAAGAGTTTAAGAAAAGGGTCAGTACCTTCAACTATAACATCAAGGATAACTAATGAGAACCTATCAAAGATAATCAAAAGGTCCTTGATATCATCATGACATCAAGGAAGCAAATTAAAAATTCCTAATGTATTCAGGAACTTAAAGCCAATAGTGACAAAGACTTTAACACATTGGTAGGTTAAGAAGAAGATTGCTTAATGAAACCTGATGTAGATTTTGAGCTAATCAGAGAAAAATATATTAAGGTGAAGAACATCCTAAAGCAATAACCCAAGGGACCCACCAATTTAACATAAAATAATATTCTTTTTTAATATATATGCTAGTTTGTTAGCATATATTAGTCCTTTTGTCAAAGTTGGTGTAAAAAGGCTTTTGCATTGTAATCTTTTTATTAAGGATAGTTGTCCTTATCATACCATGGATACTTTAAGAAGATAAATGGTATACCACCTATGTTTCTTATAAATAGGAAAAATTTACCATTTTTTAAAGGGAGAGACTCTAAGTAATTTTTATACAAAAGAGCATTTAATACAACTAAGGAATTCTAAAAAGTTTGTCAAGATAGTTTGTTAAAATCCAATGTTATCTCTCAATTGCATGTTGTTGTCTTAAATTTAAATGGTTCTCTACATTTTGAGCTACATTTCCTATCATAGGGATATTAATTTATGGTAATTCTAGATTAATTGAAAATATATTAGGTATAATTCATTGTATTTCCTTTGCATTTGGATGTGAATAAGTTATTCAAGTTATAGTAGAAAACTTTTAAAGTAAACTTTGGTTCTTGCTTATGGTTTATATATCTTCTTTGAAGTTTGCTGGATTTATGATGTAATCTGAGTTTATACTATTTTATACAAAAAATTGGTTCATGTATGCTCAAATTAATTAGAACTTAGTTATAATATTTGGGATGGGAATTTTCAATCACGCTCTCTTTTCTACCTTACCCTTCTTTTTTCTATTTTTTTAATCAAAAATCACATAGCTTAAAGATCACTATTAATATCCATTTATATTAACTTATAGGATTGAATTATCTCAAAGATATAGACCTTACTGGCTCCTAACAACCAAGTTAAATAAATATTATGGATAGTTCCCATAATTTGCTTCTATTCCACCATAAACATCATATAATTGTCACAAACTACAACTCATGCCTTGGATTCTTTGAATCCTAAAATGAGAAGTGTTCATCAAAATTGAAGAGAAATTTTGAGCTAATTAGAAGCATAAATAAGTTCTAAGCATGATGAATAGTCTAATGTCATTTATTAGGGTATTTTGAGGCATTTTACACTTTTCAAAACCACAAAATACTCACACTCTTCTTGGAAATGCCCCTACAAGTTTTCACTAAAAGGCCAGTCTAAAAATGCCATTGAGAGGTGACCCAATCACCTAAATAAGCTAAGGGTAAATTTGTATAATTCTTAGAAGGAATAAATCTAGGTATAATATGTTTTTTTTAAACTTAAAATAGGCTCACTCACTCATTTTATAATTTATATTAAATCCAAATAGTGAATAACCAAGTAACTAGGCCTAACTACCTAATAGGCCTACTTGGTCAACAAAGGGAGGTGTTTCTTGGTGTAGAGGGCTGTCAAAGAACTTATTTAATGTCATGAATTTTTTTAACTACTTCATGTGAGTTATAATTACCATTTCCAAATCATCATCTAGGATAAGTCATTTTTTCAAGTCATATTGGCATGCAAGGAGCTGGCTACTAAATGATTCATGGAGAGACCTAATGGAATCAATTTGATGCTTTGTAACTATCATGAGGAGATTTAATTAACCAATTTTGAATGAAAATTCCCTTCATTAGGTTAAATAATATATAATTACCCTACACTACTCTACTTCAATGATAAAAAAATGTTTATTGGAGATCACTAACCATGAAGGTAACAAATGAGAGAGCATAGAGGGCTGCTTATAACTACTAGTTGAATGAATGGTGACCAATATGACCTCTTCATACCCTTTCTATTCTATATTATCCTCTTTCTCTCTCTCTCTTTTTCATTATATTATAAATTTAGTCTCTAATGACATTGGATGGATCCCTTGGTTGGGTATGATGAAACATTACCCAAAGTATACCTTGTAAGCCTTGTGAATCAATACATAAGGACTATTTTCAGATTTATTTTCTATATTAGTGTGTTATGTGTTTGTTGATTTTTATAAGTTTGAATTTTAATTCTCTTTTTAAGGTCCTTTCACTCACCTAGTTTTTATAATGTTATCCTATCTAGTTCGTGTGATGTGTTAAAGCATTGGTAATTGTGTTTGAAGAGAAATATGGTTGATAGTGTCTTGAACATTCCTATTATACATTAAATTTAAGTTTTATACATCCATTATATCTTTAATATGAAATAATTATGATTAGGATCTCAATGGAAGCTTGTTTCAATCATTCATCTTTACTTAGTTCACAAAGTGTTGATTAAGGATCAGTTAGAGTGGATAATTCAAAATTAGTGCATCACCTCCCTTTACATTAGGTTATATTTCAATTTTATCTCCCCTTTTTCACCCTAAAAAAATAATAATATTAGTAATTGAACTTAATTTTTGAATCATGGGACTTATACCCATAAACTAGAGGTTTAGCTCATCCATAGGTAACCCACAACCTTGGGATAATCCCATGTTACCCCAAACTTGGAGAGGTCTAAACCATCTTCTCCTAAGGGTGTTTTTTACAAATTTAATAGTTATGGCACACCTAATGGGACTATATTCAAGAATCTTAGATAACATTGAATCATTATTCAATGATATCAAGTAGGTACAAACATTGAATAAGCTGATTTATAATCACTTTATCATACCAAGGTTCATCAGAAGGTCTTCATCTAAGGGTAAGGAGAATTTATTGGTGATAGTGAGTACACTTCATTATTAAGTTGTCTCATGATGTGTAGTGGTTGGTTATGAAGGGAAATTTTACATTACACCTCCCTATCAAACATATTATGACATGTACCAACCTCATTATGATCCCTAAAAACCCTATAATTAATTATATAAATAGTGTGATGGATAATATCATCCCTATGGTACACCCTATTAGTCTCATTTGTATCCTCTCTATCAAGAGTATCATGCCTCCTTCCCTCATAATTTTTCTACTGATTTGGAAAATTTGAAAAGCATGAATCAAATGGTTGTTAGTGAGATATTGGCCTTGAAGGCACACCAATCCCCATGCAACCAATCCTATGATATTCTACCTCTTTCCACCCCATTACAATATCCTTAGACTATTTCTTCCATGCTAAACCCAAAACAATAAGAGAAGAATATTATAGAAGTCATGGCAAGGATATTTCAAATCTTTCAAGACCCCTCATCTCCTCCTTAAACCCAAGATATCCATGATTTTTTATGAGCGTAAAGAGATGAGGAAGTTATGGTTGTTAAGCCTAGGAAATTCCCAAGATTTTATACTACCCATTCATCTCCCAAACTCAATCAATAACAAACCATGGAACCTTATGATCCTATTCCACTAGTAGGTCATTCCTTCCCTCCCATCATTTCTTTATTTGAGGAAGGATTTGTGGTTTGGAAAGTATATGAGTAATATCCAAATGAATAGGAGTGTATGGAATCTAGTTCAATAAAATTTTCAATTTTGTCAACTCCATTTTTACTTCATACTATAATCATTCATGAGGATCAATATATACCTAAGTTTGAATAGAAGCTAGTTGCATTAAAGGATGAATTAGATGATTTAGATGTGAGAGGAAGCTTGGTAGAAAACATTGATAAGGTGGAAATATTTCAATAACTTGATTATGTTACAAATACAAGTATATTTTTAAGAACACCTTGAAAATGATATTGAAATCACCTATGATGAGGAGATCACTATTGGTACTCTTATTCACCCTAGAAAATTAGAGTTTGAGAAAAAAGATAAGTTTAATGATGTGGATCAGTCACAATGACATGAAATTAAGGTGGATGATGCACAAGAAACTTATATTCTATGAGACAAAAATCAAGACAACCCTAATGAACCCCTCATGGTGGAATCTAAGAGAACTTCTATGATGAGGAGGATCTAGTTACAATAGAACATCGGCCTTACCATGACTTTATGGGGGACGTAGAAGAATTTGAGTATCATGCTAATCTATAAGGAAATGGTAAGCATGATAGTAAGGTTTATGTTTATTTCATTGATCATGAAGAAATGAAAATTTGGGAAGACCTAGAGACCTCATGTTCAACTCTAGATAATACATCTCTAGTTCATCAAGAAAATGTTAACATTGTCAACTTGGCCAATGAACATGCTGAAGAGATCAACGATGGTCCTAAATATTACTATTATAGGATCAAGTTTCAAACTTGGAGAGTGTTATTTAGGCTCTCTCCAATTGAGTTATATTATTGGGACAAGCCCAATTTATGGTTCACCTATGTTAGGGTTAAACCTCCAGAGTAGGTCAGATTCCCCTTTTTTCTCACCTAAAACTAAAGCTAAGCCTAATTATTCATAATGAAAAGGGTTATAATGGGAATAATGTCTCCTAATAAATTTATCTATGTGATACACCAAACTTAAGATGGAAACTCATAAAAGATAAAACCTACTCTAGATTAGTAGAGGATAGTACTAGCTTACACAACCTTAAGATCAAGATAATTTGCATAAGTATTTCATAGAGGAGGTTTAGAATAAAAAACTAATCTATACCTATAAAAAACATTTAAGACCCTCTAAAAAAGGTTAGAAAGAAGGACTATGGATGAGTAATACTCTCCTTCAAATAATGTCATAGTGCACAACTCATCCAACACATATTCTAGGCAAAAGATAGGCAAAGAAAGTCTTTATTGCATTAAGTGGTAGTTCTTAAAAATGCTTGATAGGGTCAAGCCTAATCAAAATAAGCATATTATTTAGTATATCAAGGAATGTCTCATCTCTTAGAAAGATTAAAAAAATCTAAAATCTAAGAACCCTTTAAAACATGAAAATAAAGGGTTAATATAAGATGAGGGGGAGAGGAGAGAGAGAATGGGGAGCACATATTTCATGATAATCAATAAGCTATCAAATTTAAGAGATGTTTCATAAATATTTTGGTGTAATAAGAATTGGTTATTATGAGCAAGATATTCATGATTTACCCAAATAGCTTTTGAATAATTCCACTAGTTGAACAAGCAATAGTAGAAGTCAAGAGTTTGCCAAAAGTGGTAAGTCATGATCCTACTAGAATTAAATGATCTAACTATTTCCCAAACCCCCAAGTCCTACTAATTTAGATCTTAAACTAGATTTCCTTATGAGGAAAAAATCCTCATATCTTCAAACTTCCAAGGACACATCATGTCTATTATGAATGGTGATTTTTTAAGGACATGACTTGGGATGATCTTCTCATTAATCATATATCTTCTCTATGCCTTGGATCCTAGACCAAAAAGATTATTGGTGAAAACTAATATAAGTATATTTATTTTCCTATAATTTCACATATAGATGGATCTCTATTTAATGTTAGGTCCTATCTGAGTCTCCATCAAGCTCCTTTCCTTTACTTTTTTCACTAACTCAGGTTAAGCCTAAGTCCCAGTCCTTTAATCTAGGTTGTCGAGTTGGGTCCCTTTGCTTTATCAAATTTCATCAAACATCTTAGATCATCCCTTTACTATTGGCTAGTGAAATTGCCTCAGATTATTGACCCCTTAGACTTTATTTTTCTTCATCATATTTTTAAATCTGATTAAACATGGATCATGGATCTTTAAGACCCACTACTCTAAGTTTGATTTCTCATTGGTTTCTAGGATTAATTGACTATTTGACTTGTTCAAGCTCCCATGTGCTTGACACCTAACAACTATGCATTCCTCCTCATGTTCCTACCAAATATTTTGGATCCAAATGGTTACTCTATGGGTCTTAAAAATTGCATTCTCATAGACATATACCATTTCTTAATAAACATTATAATTTTATAACATGAATCACAAAGATCATGGGAACACCAAACTTGTAGAGAATGGGCCTAATTATAAAAGGAACAAACCCTTTTGTCCTAATAGCCATTTGAGCATTCTACATGATTTTGGGAAAAGTTGAAGTCGACTAGTTCATGTGATCTTGCATGATGTCTTGATGATTGTCTGGTCAAAAATGGCTAAGTATGAAAACTTATCAAATTATACGTTAGGATCCAAATTTTCCCATGAATATATTTCATTATGATATAGATCATTAGATAAAAATTGATGCATATAAACTAGAATCCAAAATAAATAAACCCATATGATTGTTTCTTCTTGAGACAACCCCACATGTGAGATTTAGCACCATAAAAATGCCTACTCAACTTTTTGAATGTCTAGACAAGATCTAGATAGAACAAGTGGACTAGATGAATTCCATGCACTCCATGATTATCTATATCACTCCGTAAGGTCTCTAAAACTTTTTATCAATCATTAAAAACTAATGAATTACACTCTAAGTTAATCTAAATTATCTCAAACTCTTGAGAGCTTCATGATTTATCCATTCCACTCATTCCATCTAGAGCTAGTTCATACCATTTAATCAGTCAATAAATCTACCTCTTCCTCTACATCAAGAACTTTAGAAACTAGATGCATGTTTGGTATGTGGGTTAGATATGGCCAACATTTTTGGTGACGCATAAGGAAGCATGCCTACTATGCTTGAGAACCTAGTTCTTTATCTCAACTGATCCATTGGGCATGGAGTCACCTCTCTGAAATTGAGTTGATCTCTAAGATGATGCAAGGGTGATTTTTTACTATAAATTACTCTTGTATCAACAAGGACTAGATAAAAACAAGAAATGCAAATATATGTACAACTATGCAGGAAAGAAAGAATGACTAACCTAGTAAATAATTGAGCATAAGGGCACTTAGAAAAAAGCATAAAAACTAATCTAACCTATATAAAAGATTAAAATTTAAAACTACTTATCACTTGTATCAAATTGAAAGGACTTGACATCACTTACTTGTGATGAGTCAAGATGGAAAACACCTTGCCTTTGAGAGATTATGGTATGTGAGTTGAAATGCCTAGTTGTTGATCCCATTAGCATACTCTCAAGTGGATGAAAAATGGAAAACATGTCTTCAATGTAGACATATTGGTCTATTTATTTAAGGCTTGCTCCAAATAAAATTGTAAGGGCCCTTACAAACTCCTCCTTTGAAATGATGTTTGGCTAACTATCTAGACTTAGGCAAAAAATCTCTAAGTCATCCCAAAAGGTAACCTCCTCTTGGTTATCTAAGCCAATGCTAATTTTTATTCCATATTTTCTTTATTTTCTTTGGAAGGGACCATATTGTAGTTCATTAATAGATATAAGGCCCAACATTTCATATCCCTATGGCTCAAAATTTAACCATTCTCCTTCATTTTTTAAGGCATCAATACTACCTTTAATGAACATCTCATCTTGAGATCGGTCAACACCCTCAACTTGATAGGTGAATTCATCTTCATATTTTGGAGGGGGTATAGGTTGGTTTAAAACCTCTACCTAATCTTGAATTCATAGTATAGTTATTTCCATACTTCATCTTGATCCTTGTTTCCTTTATTTCTTTCTCAAGCTCATTTATGACCTTTATAACATGATCAGTTGATTGATTAACTATATAAATCTCTACATCTTATTGATTTTCATCTATGACCATATTATATGGAAGCTCATAGGACCAAAAATAAATTTGCTAATCTTGAACACATATTTTCTATACACATCTTCAAAAGTGAAGGCATCAGTATTGCCTTTAGGCTCTAAAATATCAAATCCATGCCAAAAAGTTAGATTAAAACCTAGCTCTTCCCATTTTGAAAGAAGAGGACTACCTATCATGACCTCTATATGATATAAACTTATGTTGTCTTCTTTAGGATCTAATTTAACTATAATATCCTCCTTTACCCTTTCTAAAACATGTTCTTTTTTATGAGGGAGATGGTGGGAGGGTGAAGAAGTTCACCGTATTTGTATATCAGGAGAGTATCCCTCTAACTAGGCACTTTAGAAGCTCTTTTAGGTAGTTTTTGAGGGAAGGAGGGAGAGTATTGAAACTCTTGTAAACTAAGCTCATTAAATTGAGCTACAGTTATTTGATCCATCTCTTGGACAACAAACCCTTCTTATATTAAGATTGGCTCTTGGAGCTTCTCAGTTGGCATTTATTTTTTCTATTTTGTGCCCTCCTTGATTTATTTCCATGAGGGGAATGTGATAAAATATTTGTCAACCACCTCCCTTTCCCTAATGGGTGTGGGAGAGTGTGGTTTCATAATAGAAGGTATAAAATAATTGGGGTCATTGACATATGAGAGGATCCAAGATGGAAGGACTTCATGTTCATCAACTAAAAGAGGTAAGACTTGATAAGGTTGAATAGAGGGGGAAGTAGGTTGATATAAAGGATAGATAGGCTCACTATAGGGATGATAAGAATGATTATATGTCTATTGCATTAAACTTTGAGGACCATTTTGGGTAAAGCCATGAATATTGTTAACTTGATATGAAATATAAGGAATGAATGAACATCAATTTTGATCAAATGGGTGGTGATTTTACATATCAAATGATTATGATTAGTAACCTAGGCTACTTAAACTCACTGATAGATGTTTGGAGTCACCACTGATGTTTGCTAGAATGACTCCAAAGGATGAAATATAGAAGAACAACACCAAAATTTCTTTGATTGCTTTGGAATTTAGTCACATCAAGCATGATAAAAAAATTTATAGTCTCAATTATCACCCTTTAAAATGGTTCTTTAGGATCTCTCTAATTGATCTATAATATTGGGACAACCCTAGGCTATGGGTCAGTTATGTTAGGGCTAAACCTTGGAGTAGTTTGGCTTCTAGTTTGATGCTCACTTAAAACTAAAGATAAAAATAATGCTTCACATGGAAAGGGTTAAATAGGGAATAAGGGATCCTAATAAAGCTAACTAGGTGATACACCAAAATTAAGAGGGAAACCCCCATAAAATTGAACCCACACTAGATCAATAGAGGATAATACTAGCTTACACAACCTTAAGATCAAGCTAATTTGCATAATTATTTCATAAAAGAGGTTCATAATTAGGCACTAATTTAGACCTATAAAAAAATTTAAAACCCTCTAAAAAGGTCAGAAATAAGGATCATGGATGAGTAAGATTCTCCTTCACACAATACCATAGTGCATAACTCATCAAACACAAATTTAAGGCAAAAGATAGGCAAAAAAGTCCTTATTTCATTAAGATGTAATTTTTATAAATGCTTGATAGGGTTGAGCCTAATCAAAATGAGCATATCTTGTAGTATCATAGGGAATGAACCATCTCTTAGAAAGATTGAAATAAGTCTAAAATGTTGGAACCCTTTACAAAATAAAAATAAAGGGTTAATGTAGGAGGAGGGGGAGAGGAGAGAGAGAAGGGGGAACACATTGTTCATCATAATCAATGAGATATTAGCTTTAAGAGATGTTTGCCATGCTTTTGGTCTAATCAGAATATGTTATTATGAGCAAGATATTCATGTTTTGCCTAGATAGCCTCCAAATCATTCGATTAGTTAAATAAGCTACATTAGAAGACGCAAGTTTGCCAAAAGTGGTAAGTCATGATCCTACTAGAATTGAATGCTCTAACTACTTCCCAAATCCCCAAGTCCTATTTCTTTGGATTTCCCACTATATTTCCTTATGAGGACAAAAATTTTATATCTTCAAACTACCAAGGACATGTCATGTCTATTCAGAATGGGTATTTGTCAAGGACATGAATTGGGATGATCTTCTCATTTTTCATATATCTGCTATATGCCTTGGATCTTAGATCAAAAATATTATAGGTGAAAACCAAACTAAGGATATATTTTGTCCTATAGTTTTACATATATATGTCACTTTGTTTAATTCTAGGTCTTATTTGAGTCCACTTCAATCTCTTTTCCTTAACTTCTTTTACTGACTTGGGTCAAGCCTATGTTTGGGTCCTTTAATATTGCTTGTCAAGTTAGGTCCCTTTGCTTTATCAACATTCATCAAACATCCCAACTCATCCCCTTGCTATTGGGTATTGAAACCACCTTGAATTATTTACCTCTTTGACTTTATTTCACTCTATCATATTTTGAAATATGATTAAATACAAACCATTGATCTTTTAGACCCACTACCCTAAGCTTGATTTCTCATTGGTTTCTAGGATTCATGGACCATTCTAATTGATATAAATCCCACATGCTTGACACTTATAAATCATGCATTCCTCCTTAGGTTCCCATTAAAGATTTTGGATCCAAATGATCACTTTATGGGTCTTTAAAAATGTTTTTTACATAGAAGTCTACCACTTCTTCACCAACTTTACAATTTTATTACTTGAAGCACAAAGATCATGGGAACACCAAAATTGCAGATAGTGGGCCTAATGCTAAGAAAAATAAAACCTTTTGATCCATGGACCATTTGAGAGTTATACATGTTTTTTTTAAAATTTTGAATTTGAATAGTTCATGTGATCCTACATGACATCTTGATGATGGTCTGGTCTAAAATGGCTAAGTATGGAAACTTAGAAAATTCTACATTAGGAAATAACTTTACCCATGCATATTTTCATTTTTCCATATTGCATGAGCTGAAACTTGGCACATGTGAACTAGACTATGAAAATGAACATACCCATATGATGTTTTTTTCCTAAGATTACCACACATACAAAATCTAGCACCATGAAAATGCCTACTCAGGTTTTCAATTGTCTAAACAAGATCTAGATGGAATGAGTGGAACAAATGAATTCTAAACACTTAATGTTTATCCAAAACACTACATAGGGTCTCTAAAACATTGGAACAATGTTTAAACCTAACAAATTATTGTTTAAATGCACCTAAAGTGCCTCAAAATCTTGTGAGCTTTATGATTTCTCCATTCCACTCATTGCAGCTAGAGCTAGTTCAAACCATTTTTATCAATCAATAACTCTAACTCTTCCTCCACATTAAGACCTTTATCAACTAGGCACATGTTTGGTATGTGGGCTAAAAATGGCCAACAAGAATACTATGGAAGCTATCCCTATTGATTTTTAAGAGAAGATCCAAAGTCATAATCACATGAAGTAGTCCTACTTGGATATGGTTAAGGATCTTGAATATTTTAATATTTAATTACTTTAACAAGAATGTAATGTTATTAGTAGGTAAATAGCTCTTGAATATCATCACTAGAATGTTGAATTTCAAAGCCCACCAAGGTATGATGACTATGATACCTTCCAAGATAATCAAATGGGTATCCTTGAAAATCTAATGGAAACATAAATTGAGGTTACAATGAAATATGGAATATGTCAAAATGAACACGATCATAGGCTTCAAAGAGAAGGCTTGATTATACCTAATATTTTTGAGATAGTAGATAATCAACATGATGAAGTTCTAAATCATGATATTTTTCTTCAAGTGGACATGTCTAGCTAAACAAATTCTACTGATGAGGAAAAAATGGTGCTATTTTCACCAAAAAACCAAATTTGGGATGAATATCACTTTATCCTTGGTTCACATTGCCAACCCATGCATAAGTCAATAAAGAAAGAAGATATGGATGCTGCCTAAGGAGTCTAATAGTACATCAACGTTTCAAGACATGAGTGGAAGTTCTCACTCCATAAAAATTACATTATTAAGCTCCACTACGCATACAAAAATCCAACCTCATGGGAATATGATAATCTAAGAAGTTTTCCCTTTGATCCAAGAGGAGGAAGGATTGTTTAAGATTAGTTGTAAATAGTCAGTTACCTTCTTCTTTTCTTGGTTTCTAATAAGTATTCTTAGCACAATGTCTTATCTTGTTTATTTCTTAGGTGTTTAGGGTGTTGTTTCTTTTTGGTATTTGTTTCTTTCTAATTTTTGCTTTTTCTTAAGTGTGAAAAGTAGAAACTAGCTATGAAGGTTGTGAAAGAAAAACCTATTGAATGTGCATGCATTGTATCCAAGTGATTATGGAGATATCTTATTTATCTTGTGAGTATAACCTATAAATAATAAAACACTAAAATAAACTTGTTTATTAGACAAGTAGATGGGTCGATTGCCTAGCGAGAGCTAGATCCTAGAAGCAAAAGCTTTCTAGGAGGCTATCAATCCACCTTATTCAAAACACTTTTGTTGGAATGATAAAATAAGTATATTTTTCATAAAAACAACAAATAAATGATATTAAAATAATAAATAACTAAATTTTATATAATAAAGTTAAATGCTTTGGAAAATATAACTAAATGAACATAATAGTTTAATTAGTACTAATGTTAAAAATTGGTAAAGGTTACAGTTTTGGTAGATGGTAAAGTCTGAAAGTATACAAAGAGATGAATAGATAAATGAGGAAATTAAGTAACTATGGTAAAGGTAAATATGGAAAAGAAGGAAAAGAGGTAAATGAGGCAAAGAAGTAAATGGGATAAAGGGGATAAATGAAATAGAAATAGCTAAAGGGTTTAAATGGGATGAATGAGATAAAGAGGAAGAGGTTAAAGGATCAAGATTATGAAGGTTAAGAAAATAAAATGCCAAATCAAAATAAATAAATAACTAAAATTACAAAATAAAGTAAATTACCTCAATGTTGTTGAAGTGGATTGAAGATGTTGATTAAGTTTGAAGTAATTTTGGTAGAGCTTCATTGATTTGATATTTTATCCTCCAATATGATGATGAAATCCAAGATTATTACCTCCTTCACAAACCTAAAAAAAAAGTATTGATAATCAAAGACTAACTTCTAACATAACCTTTGGTGAAGGAAGGGGGGGTATTTATAACATTTGATGTTGGGAAACATGACAAAAGAGAGGAATAGTGAATAAATTCAATTTTTTACAAGTGGTACATGATTTCATCAAGGTGAGGTTTGTGTGGATTCCCATGTGGTTTGTAAAATATTGCTCTTTATACTTCAATCCAAGTTTGAATGGAAATCATGCACATGGGTTTAAATGAGATCAAAGACTTTTTACCACCTTTATGTATCTTCATTCAAGAACTTAAAGAGGTAGAATACAAAATGTGGTTCCATTTTACATGTGGGGGATTAAAATCCTAAGGTGGGGTTGGTGAGGATTCCCATGTGGGTTGGAAAGTCTCCTATTTGGGTTGGTAAGCCTCCATTTGGGTTGAAAATTCAAGAATGGGTGCCCTTTGTCTTTCCCAAAGTCTTAAAGAGGTAGGGATCTCTTTTAAAATTTAATTTCATGTGAGAAGACAAAAATAAATGTTGAATAATTACCCCTTAAGGTTAAATTCACCACATTTCAAGGAGGGGCCTTATGATGCTTGAATGAGATCATCAAATACTTTGGGAAGGGTCCTAAGTGGGGTATGATGTCCCACCTCAAGCCATATCATTCTTAATCCATGTCACTTACCACATCACCTCCCAAATTACCCCCCATATTACATTACATGTCATATGCCATGTCACTTATCATGTCACATGCTATGTCACTTGCCATATCATCATGAATAGTGATAGTGGGTCCCAGAGTGAATGGTGATGGTGAATAGTAATTTTGAAAAGTACTTTTAAATGGTGATTTTGAATGATATTTGTGACTAAGAGAAGAGTGACTTAGTTAGGTTAATCAGGTTTTTGGGAATATTTAATAAGTTTTAGAGGATCTTAAGGCATTTAGTCATCAAAAACTATAAATGTGTAATTTTTTGGTATCTACATTTTGCCCCTTTTTGTTATGTGGATTTAAATTAATAAGATACAAAACAATAAAAAATCACTTGGGTGAAGGTCAATATGACTCAATTATGGGAGGACTTGTTCCCCCTCAAACTAAGAGTTGATGAGGAAAGGTTGAATTAGGTATAGGTTTGATAAGCATCTGATTGGGAGGCATTAGGTGGTGCCATAAGGTAGTTAGGTGTGTGAAATGACAATGGGTTCATAAAATATGACTAAGTGTAATAGTCAAGATTATGTAGAGACTAAAGTTTCTAATGTTGATAATAAGAAGGTTAGGTTCTAACATAAATAATAAGGTAATCAGTCCCCAATGTTGGTCATAGTAGATCATGTTAGTCTTATCAAGGTTCCAATATAGGGTCAATGTTGACTTAGGTATCCAAGGTAGGAAGTTCTCCTGATAAAACATAAATGGTCCAATTTTATATGAGGTGGTGAAAACATTTAAAATTTCAACATAGCAAGGTTGGTCATTAGGATAAAAAGTTATTGTAAAACGCACCAATGTTTTGGGTTAAAAGCAACTAACATCAAGGTGGATGTGGTGAAAGTGTGGGTGGATTGGGTATGGGTTAGAAGGGGATGGTTGAGCTAACTCCAAATGCATGGGGCAAGTGGATGCTACCTACATAGTTCCATGGATAGGAATCCAAAAAATAATGTCAAGCCAAATGTAGTTATTTTGAGGTGAAGCATGTTGCTTAATGTGGTTACCCTAATTTGATATGTATATAGGTCTAGGTAAAGGATGTTGGAGAAATGGAAGTGCCAAAGGGTGGAAAATATGGATATCAAATAGTTTTTGATGGGTGTGGTATAAATGGTGGAAGAGATTACCTAGGATGTAATTAGATGATTCCATCCACTATGCAAGAAGAACCTACAACCATGGATAAGCAGGTTGAAGCATGAAATTGTGGCCACCTTTTTAAAGAAAAGAAAAGTGAGAAATATGATTTACCAAGCTTTGGATAATCTAGAACTACTCGAATTACCATAGTGATCTGATGACTTCTTTCATCACCATCCAAATAAGTTGACATTATGCACATTCCACAACAAAGTTGTTAATAGGCTATAGAAGGTTATTATTTAATGGTTCAGGGAAGAAAAATAGTAGAGTGGGTAAATAAGAAGTGGTGAAGTTTCAAACACTTAACCCTTAAGTCAGTGGGGCCCCAAAATAAGTAAGCATTGAGTTTTTGAGGGAATTCAAAAAAAAACATCAAGGGGTTTTGGAATATAGAGCAAGGTGAATAATGATATTAATTAAATGAGGGAGTAGGTTTTGGATTTGATGTAGTAAAGGGTTTATTTCTAGGCATAAGAAGATGTAGTATAGGAAGGGAGAATCAAGGGCAGTTATTAGAAGGTAGGGTACATGAGAGGGTGTAGCTAGCATCCCCATGTAGGTATCCTAAAGCTTCCATTTTAAGGTGGTTTGGATTATAACATATTTAAAGGTCAAAGTAAAAGGGGTTTAAAATAGGCAAGACCAAAAGAGGTGGGGAAGAAATTTTCATCTTGATGGATTAACAGTGCTCAGGCTTATTGGTTGGTCATATGAACTCATAGTCCTGGCCAATTATGTTATAGATCCATATGATTGGTATATATCTAATAGTAACCAAAATTGAGTGGAAGACCTTGGAGGCCAGATCATGCTCAAAATAGGTAAAGTTTTTAAAAGGAAAAAGGTGATAGGGAGTATGAAGGGAGTAGTTGGAGAGGGATAAAAATAAGAGTGTGCACAACATATAGAGGCATTAAAGGAAAAAAGGGATGCTCCTAAAGTAATGAACTTGACAAAAAAATTTGCATTAAGGTAAGGTCATGGAAGATATGAGGATGTAGACAAGGAAATGTATATAGAAGTAGTATAACTAGCAATCATACTCTAGAGAGGTGGAGGATGAATTGGAGAAAATGAGGGAGATACAATAAGGGATGAGGTGAAGGTGGACTAAGAGATGGATGGAGAGAAAATAATGAGGTCATAGATAAAGATGAAGGTGGAGAAAGATAGAAGAATCCAAGCATGGTCATATAAGTTGAGAAGAGAAAGGAAGGGCATCAAGGGAGATGAAAAAATGAAATGAAATAGAGAAAAGAGAAAAATAAAAGTTAGAAGATGGGGGGTGAGAGATTCACTAAAAATAATATATTAGAGAATTAAAAAGGATGGGAAGAGAAGTGTAACAATATTTAAGGGTAAGGAGAGGATGGTAAATGTGGGAGGCCATGAAAATTTTGAAAATAAGACTAAAAGAAGACCAATGAGAAAATAGTTTGGTGATGAAAATGAAAAATAAGGAAATAAATGGAAGAAAAGGAAAAAAAAGTGAAATGAGGACACAAAAAAGATGATATGAGAGTGAATAAGTAGGTGGTATCTAGACCGAGTAAGCATAGATGATGATGGATAATGAATCAAAGCAGATGGTGGTATTGGAGATGAGAATGGCATGGAAAATGGGAAAAGGGGTTAAGAAAAACAAGGGGAAACAAAGGATGGGTGTTAATCAGCTTGTTAGCAGAGTTTGACAAGCTTAAAAATGGTGAGGTGGTGAATAAATAGGGGAACACAATGAAAGGGAGTGAGATGAAACTAAGGGATGAAGATTAGAGATGATAAAGACAAAAAGGAAGAATTGAAGTGGGGATACAAAGCATGTATACTCACACAAACACCAAAGATAAGTGAGTATCGAGAGGGAAAGAGGAAAAGTGGAATATAAAAGGGTAAAAGGAAAAAAGAGATAAGAAGAAAAGGGAAATTATGGAAGGATTTTCAAAGGATAAAGGCCCAGTTAGAAGCTATTTGTGGAGGAAAAAAATAAGACAAAAAGGATGAAAGGATGGAAAAAATCAAATAATAAGAATGGAAAATGGGAAAGGTGGGAAGAGGGTGGAATGGTAAAGAGTGGTGGTACACATAAACACAAAGTGTAGAAATAGAAGAAATAGAAATCCTATAAGATGCATAGTATGATGTGGAATGGGTGAGGAAAAAAGAATGATATGGGGGGTATAACAAATAGTCAAGGGTGAGGGAGATGATAAGGAAGGAGAATGAAGTTGGAGGGGATAAAGGGAAAGGTTGGTAATAAGGTGAAAGAGATTAAAAAATGCAAAATGTGGGTGAGGAAGAGAGTTTCAAAGCATGCATAAAGAAAGATGATGAGGCCAATGAACTATAGTAGGGGGTGTCTTTATGGGAGGTAAGAGGGTCCAATGGGGAAGGCTATCAACCATTGTGTTAAAAGAGATTGACAAGTTGGAGGTAGGGAGATGGTTAAGAGATAGGTAGAGAAGTGGAGGAAGATATTTTATGTGAAAAGAGAAAGCAAAATTAAAGGATGTGGCTGAGCTGACCCCAGTAATTGAGTGTTACCTACATAGTCTAAAAAGACCTCATGTTGATGTAGTTATCCCAATAATAAGGGAAAAACTTAAGAGGAAGTATTAGATGGTGTTGAAATATAGGGATGATTAAGAAATAATTTAAATCTTCCTTGATGTAGGATTCCCTAAGAAGTGCTATTAGCAATGGTAATGAGTGAGAAGAAAAAGGGGATGGGAATTAGCTGTTAGTGGCCAAGCTACCCCTAGAAGTGGAGTAGCACCTACATACTCCATGGACATCAGGCCAATGCAGTTCAACAGGGTTTGGATGAGTGGTTTTCAAATTGGCTGTCCCAATTTGATGGACCACATGGGTTGGTTTGGGCTGAGGGAGAAGGTTTGGTAAAATAATAGTTTTGGATTTTGGTGAAGGTATCAGTGAAATTTAATGGGGTAGGTTGGCAAATAGTTACCATAATGATCCCACATTTAGTAGTATGAGAGATATGGATGGGCATGGTAGGATAAATTATAAGGGAACATAATTTGAAGTACCATAAATGATCTTCAATGGAGATAATCCAAAGAAGAGATGCCTTTGTTAAGAGGTTATACCTTCTAAAATTATACAAGGGTAGGGGTTTGGAGATAATATTTACCACTACAAGTTGAGTTTTAAGAGGTGGGGGTCTATTCAAATCTACAAAGTTGTTGTGGCTAAGGTTAATCAACCCTACAAGTCAAGTTTTAAGGGTATTAGTGAAGTGATGACCTACAAAGAATTTACTTGATGATAAATTAGATTCTATAAGTAAGGAATTAAACAACATGGTGAGTGATAGAGGATGGACCTTGCTTGACCCAAGAGTTGTATTAGTTGGCTAGATAAATGGTGGCCATGTCTGCATCCTCTATCCTAGATCTATGGAACCAATGACTTATTGGTTTCACTAGTTCAGGCCTAACCAATAATAAGTTGCATGGTTGGGAATAGATGGTGGTTCCCTTGCTATGGATGAACATTCAACTAGCACAAAAGAAATGACCACCATGTTTGAGCAAAAAATGCCAATGGTTGGGGTCTGATGCTAGGGCATGTGGTAATGGGATAGTGGGAATATGAGGGAAAAATGGTTAAGAAGGTAAATGCATTTCTATGTAAGAACCAGAGAAAATTATGATTCTCACCTTATGGGGATGAATGTGGGAGAGGAGAAAAAAGTATACCATTTAGCGGTTTCTGGATAGGGAATGCTACAAATGTTAGTTTAGGGAGTAATTAAGTATAAGGATGGTTGAACACAATCTAGATTCACTAGATAATTGGTCTAATGCTTAGGTAGTAAAATAATTTATGAATGTGCATTAGGTAATGTGTGTGTAATATGATGACTATGTATGTGTCATGTGACACCTCTCACCTTAAATAAAATATTACATAGTTTGTTGTAAACATGTCCAAAATGTGTTGGATATCACTAGTTGAATATTTTCATGATTAATGTTATGTGGATATTTATGAATGTTATGGTTATGGTTATGATTGGTATGGTGATGGTTTTTGTAATCTTGCTTAATATAAAAAGGATGATTAAGGTTATTGTAATATTGGATGGTAGAAGTTGCAATGAAAACATCAACCAAGCACATTAAGATGAGAAGAGGGACCGATGCTTTGTTTTTGACAAGGACTAAAAATGGACCCAAAATGGGATGAACTTAATGAATATAAGCCCTTTAAATGTTGTGCATGAGTGTGTGTTAGTTGATAAAAAATGTTTCTTGATAATAAGGTGTCAAGTAACCTCTAAATCCCTTGATTTATAGATAGTCTAAAAGGAAGATGGGTGATAGGTGGTGTGAAGGGTAATGGGTGATATGTATGATAACCTCATGTGAATTAGTTTACCCTTTCTATAAGTGGCCTAAGAATGGTAATAGATAAGTCTATGTCATATGCTAGATGTAGACTAATCAATGCGAGAAGTCTACATGTGAAATTTGATTATGGTTTTAGATTTTTTTATGATAATGGGTCTTTTGCTTTATTACTATATATGAGAAGTTGATCAATGTGGGAAGCTTCCATGAAATTGTTCTACTTTTGACAAAGTTAACTCATCCATGCTTTAAGGGATTGGACTAAGTTTATTGTCTTTTTTTTAATGTTCTTGATAGTTATCCTTCAAGGAAGTAGTTTACCTTACATGTGGTAATTTTTATTTTATTTTTGGGTAGCTGTCCTTCAAGGGAGCAATCTACAATGCTTAAGATATGGACCCAGATTGTTTTGGAATGTAATGTGTTTAGACATGGAAAATTTTAATTAGGTTTAGAGTTTTACCTTTATGAGGGAAAAATTTGAACACAAGAAGGTCAATGATATGTGAAGGGGTGTGTTTTTGAGAGACAATTACCATGGGATTACATCTTGTTAGAGATGAAAATTATCCATGAGAACCATGCTATGGGTAGAGCCATGGTACCCATATTTAGAATTAGGCCATGATTGTGATGGTTAATCACATGGTTATATGTTGTAATAAATTGTTCTCAAAAGGGGAAGAGGAAGGTGGATGAAGGTTAAAATATCATACTCAAGGGTTGAGCTTAAGTTAGACAAATAGGTGAGTTTGAACCTTCTTTAACAGGAAAATGGATGTAAATGTGAAGCATTGAGAGGTTTAGGTTATAGTTTACCTTTGAGAGAGGATAAATGATAAGCTCATGATCCATACTTATGGGTAATGATGTAGGGTCCAAGCCAATTAAAATTAAGCTTACCTCATTTTAATTTTCTTCATGTTGGTCACATGTTAGTTTTACTGTAGGATGCAATCTCCAATACTAAAGTCCTGAGGTTTAAGCTAAAGTTGGTTAGGTTTGATGGAGATGGGTAGTCTCCAATGGTTATATGTGAGAATTTTTATCCCAAATAGGTCATGGAGTGTCCAAATGGGTTTCCCTAATTTGATATACCACTTGGTTCAAGTTGGGTTAATGGATAGGCTTGGTTCATAGGTTGAAGCAAAAAAGATAAGGGTTACTTTAGTTAATGGTTAACGTATGGTTAAAGTTAATAAATGGTTAAATCCTTATGGATGGAAAGTTACTCTAGTTTAATCTTTGCATGGGTGGGAAAAATGTCCCAAAGGGAAGGTGTTTGTGGTTGGGTTTGGTCTGAATGTTGAGGGTTTGAAGGGTGTGTTTATGTAATGGACATTTTATCCTTTCCCTTATATTTTTGTTGGACTTGAGAGTGGGTAACCCTATAGATGGTATGGATAAAAGGAAGTGTTGGTTTAGCTTGATGATTTCGTTCCTCTTTACTCTTAGGTGAGAATGGGGGAATATGCAAGTGTTGGATAGGTTTGGTTTATGGTTGGGTTGGTAATGGGATCAAAGAAGGTTCATTTGATAACATATTATCCTTGTTGTAAAGCTGGTGGGTAATGGTTTTAAGAACCTTACAATGTTTTGTATCATGGTCAAGTATCTTATGGTAAAATCACACATGGTGGTCATTGTACCATGATGGTTTTTGCTGTGAAGGGTTGAAATTTTTGATAGGTGCTAAGGTTAAGAAAGAGGTTTGAAATAAAATTTGTAAAATGGTTGAATAGGATTCATGTAAATGTGTCAAAGGTGATAGGTTTTTAGTTTTGGGAGCCTTACTAATATTAGTTTTTACTATAGAAGTTATGGGTGGTGAGGTAGTTTTGGTTTGTTGGTTATTTAGGATTGCTTGGTTAAGGGAGGTTCATCTGATAACATATTATCCTCATATAAGTTATGGATGAGTGCTTGGGGATATTTTTTAGTGCTTTATGTCATTTCTAGGTGTCTTATGGCATGCACAGACTAAGCTATTATTAAACCATTTTGGTTGAGGACATGAAGGGTTAAAAGTTTTGAAAGGTTGGAATTGTTTGAGAGGTGGTAAGGTTAAGGAGGAGGTTTTCAAAAACCTTTGTAAAATGGTTGAATAGGATTTAAGTAAAGGCATTGGGGGTGATGGATCTTTGGGCTTTGGAGTGGGAGCTTCTTAGGAGTAAGCTTTACCCTGGAAGTTGTTAGTTGTGTTATGGTTTTAGTATATTGGTTAGGTTGGGGCTGTTTTGTTGGTTTAGAAGTAGAATATTTAAGAAAAGGGGGGGATGGGTGTATTTCAAGATGGTTTAGGAGATTCCTCCCTTTTAATAGGTTTAGTCAAAGTTTTCTTAGATGAAATTGATGGAGTTAGGTCCAATTTCAAATATTGGTGAGTTATGCTAGGAATAGGAAGTATTCCTAGATTCTTTATGGGTTTAGTCAAAGAAGTGTAAGGATATTTGACAATTTTAGATGGAAGTGGGTTGGATGGTTCCCTTATGGTTTTGGAGGATATATTATCTAAGGATTGGGTTGAGGTAGTGATAGGTTTGATGGTGGATTCAAGTGAAGCTTAGGGTTATTATTTGTTTTGGTAAGGGAGGCTAAGATAATGCCAGAAAGTGGATCTATCAAGATTGGGTTGAGAAGTGAACTCCAGGCTTTGTACTAGTCTATAAAAGGGCTTGTAGATAGGTTTGGTTCTTTGATCATTGATTTAAAATATTAAACCCTTGGGTGGAGAAGATGGAATGGTTTCCCCATCTATGTTTTTGGTGGAAGGTTCAAAATTTAGAGATGTTTCTTCCATAGATGGAGTGGATAAGGTGACCTCTCCTAAAGGAATGATTTACAAAGGAAGAGTAGGTGAGTCTATGGTGGGGGAGGAAGGTGTAATGGTTTCAAGTGAAAGGAAGGAAGTGGTTGATTCCTTTGTTTGGTAATCCAAATGAATGAGAAGTGATTCCCCCACTTCAATGAGTGGGGTGGAGGAAGTAGTAGTAATAGATTTATCAATAACAAAATTGATTATGTGCACCTCATAAGTCTCAGATGATTCTAGTTGGCTTTGATTTAATAAAAGTGGAAGTGGAAAATATTGGTTGGTTTCCTTAATTGTGGTTTATAAATAAATTTTTAAATATTCTACTTGGTCAACATGTGGATTGGTTAAGGTTGGTATTATTATAGTTTCTTTAGTTGTAGGTTTACTAAGGGCCAAAAGAGGGTGTACCAATGTCTCATTTATCACATTAGGGTGTGAAACTATTTGTAAGTTATTTGGTTGGATTAAAGAGGTTAGTTGGTTTGACAAGTTAACATGTTGGTTGGGTTGATTGATAGGTTGGTTGATTAATTAAGGGTAATGAAATTGATTGGGTTAACAAGGTAGGTTGAGGTTGATATGATGGTTGGGGGAAATGGCCTAAGATTTGACTAGTTTGGGGTGATTGAGATGATAGATGTTGATAGGTTATTAGTTGGGTATGAAAATAATTAAATGGATGATGATATGCCATTGGTTGGTTTTAAGTGAGGTTTGATTGATCATGGATATCAGAAAGCCTATGTTTTGACTCTAATCTAGCTATTCGATCTACTATCATTACAACAAACATATGTGGTAGTTTAGGTGAAGGTTGATAGTTTTTTGGTTGGTTGAATTTGGAGTTTGATGAGTTATAGGTAAGGTTAGGTTGATTTTAAATAGGGTTGGGTTAGTTATAGACAAGTTTGGGTTGGTTGTAGATAAGATTGGGTTAGTTGTAGATAAGGTTGGGTTTATTATTGGTAAAGAAGGAAGCATAAGTTGCTTATGATGCAAGTTACCAATTTAAGGTGAAAGGATTGTTATCTAAAATCATATAAAAGCTAGTATCTCTAGGAGAGAAAATAGGAAATATCTCCATTGAACAAGATAGTGGAGATGAGGTATTGGAAAATAGGTTTTTGGTTGGTTTGATTCTTCAATTTGTAGTCTGGTAAGGACTATGTGAAGAATGGAGAGAAATGAAGCTCACACATCAAACAAGAAATAATAAAACGACAAATTTCAAGGAAAAAAATCATACACTAAGATACATTAAATCCTATAGTTTTAGTTATCTCTCTTTTGGCTTATACCTTATAAAGTGTGAAGAAGAAATAGGTCCTAAACAAGGTAGTCTATGTTTAGTTTTGGGTTGTGTTTAGGCACTCAAGAAGTATGTATTGGTTTAACTACATGGCTTGGTAATTAGGTATTTATCCCATCACTTCATGATCCCATAACTAGTGTAGGTGCTTATCAAATATATACTGAATAACATATTTTATACTCAACCATAGAGCTGAGTTGGTTATCCCCTTAGTGATTAAATCCAAGTATGATAACTAAGAATGGGTAAGGTGATCCACTATTTGATGAAATCCTAGTCGATCCTTGTCTCAAGTGAGTTTTATGTTTGATTTTTTCAATTGGTTTGGTTTTGTAACATTTGGGCACTATGGTTAATTTTCTTTGCCTTTAATTAGTCTAGGTAAACTAATTAAGCAAACAATATATACAATTAATTTTAACCTAAAAGAATTAATTTTTTTAATGAAACTAAGAAAAAATAAAATTCACATAAATTTATAATGAAAATTAAAATATAATCCTAGGATGAATTCTCTTTTTATTTTTATAAATGAAATAAAAAAATGAAAATTTCTACTTTTTTATTTTTCCCTGATTTTCTAAATAAAAGAAGTAAAAACTTATGTTTTAAAAGAGACAAATGATTAATTTTTAGAAATTAAATTACATATAAATTAAATTTTAATAATATAACTAAATTTATTAAAACAACTAATGAATCCATTAAAACTCAAGGGTCCCATTGGGCATGCTAAAATGTTTCTATCTATTTTTTTTCCTAAGTTTGAAAAGTAGAAACTAGTTATGAACGGTGTGGAAGAAAAAAATATTGAATGTGTTCACATTGGATCCAAGTTATTGTGGAGATATCATCTTTGGCTTGGAGGATGACCTAAAAATAATAAAACACTAAGAGAAACTTGTTTATTAGACAAGTAGATGGGGGGATTGCCTAGCAAGAGCTAGATCCTAGAAGCGAAAGATTTCTAGGAGGTTGTCAATCCACCTTCTTCAAAACATTTAAGCTAGAATGATAAAAAATGTATATTTTTCATAGAAATAGGAAATAAATGATACTAAAATAGAAAATAACTAAATTTTATACAATAAATTTAAATTCTTTGCAAAATATAATTAAATGAATGCAATAGTTTAATTAATACTAATGCTCAAAACTGGTAAAGGTTATGGTTTTGGTTTGGTAAAGTGGTGAGAGTCAAAAGGATTGTTTTTTTTTGTTTTGGGTAGATGGTCAAGTATACAAGTATACAAAGAGATGAGTAGATAAATTAATAAAATAATTAACTATGGTAAAGTAAAAAAGAAAGGTAAAGATGGAAAAGAGGGAAAAGAGGCAAAGAGGTGAATGGGATAAAGGGGATAAATGAAATGGAAATATCCAAAGGGATTAAATGGGATGATTGGGATAAACAGGAAGAGGTTATGAGCTCAAGATTATGGATGTTAATAAAATAAAAGGCTAAAGGGAAAATAAGAAAGAACTAAAATTACAAAACAAATTAATTACCTCAATGTTGTTGAAGTGGCTTGATGATGTTGATGATGGTTGAATGTTAAAGCTTGAAGCAATTTTTGTAGTGATTCATTGATTTTATATTTTCTCCTCCAAGATGATTATGACCTACAATATGATGACCTCCTTCACAAACCTACAATAAAATATTGATAACCAAAGACTAACTTCTAACTTAACCTTTGGTGAAGGAAAGGGGGGTATTAATAGCATTTGATGTTGGGAAACATGCCAAAAGAGTGAAAAGTGAATAAATTCAAAATTTTGAAAGTGTTATATTATTTAGTGAAGTTGAGGTGGGTGGGGATTCCCATTTGGGTTGGAAAATCTCCCTCTTTGCACATGAATCCAAGTTTGAATGGAAAGCATGCACATGGGTTTGAATGAGACTGAAAACTTTTTACCACCCTTACTTTTCTTCATTCAAGAGCTTAAAGAGGTGGCATACTTAATGTGGTGTTATTTTCCATGCATGGGATGAATATTCCAAGGTGAGGTTGGTAGGGATTCCCATGTGGGTTAGAAATTCTATCATTTGGGTTGGTGAGCATCCATTTGGGTTAAAAAGTAAAAAATGGGTGCCTTTTATCATTCCCAAAGTCTTAAAGAGGTAGGTATCTCTTTTAAAGTCTATTTTCATGTGTGAATACAAAAATAAATGTTGAATAATGAACCCTTAAGGGTAAATTTGCCACATTTTAAGGGGGGGCTTTGATGCTTGAATGAGGTCATCAAGTACTTTAAAAAGGGTCCCAAGTGGGGTATGATGTCCCACATCAAGCCAAATCACTCTTAAGCCACTTCACTTACCATACCACCTCCCAAATCACCTCCCATGTAAATTGACATGTCACATGTCATGTCATCATGAATAGTGATAGTGGGTCCCATAATGAATAGTGATGGTGAACAGTACTTTTGAATAGTACTTTCAAATGGTGATTTTGAATCATATTTATGACTAGGAGAATAGTGATTTAGTTTTGTTAAGGGGGGTTTTGGGAAGGTTTAATAAGTTTTAAGGGATTCTAAGGCATTTAGTCATCAAAAAACTATAAATGTGTAGTTTTATAGTGTCTACAATGTCCTTGTGGTGAGTGAAGGTTTTTCTAGTCCTTAAAATATTTAAAGGTAATAGTCTAATTATCAGATCAATATAGTAGTCATTTTAGGTTAGGTTATCATAAGATAGCTGGTTTTCTTGACTAGTAAGTTTGTCAATCCCTGAGAGTTGCCAAGAATGTTGATAATTTCATCTCCTATGCCAAATTTCAACCTCTATAATTCAAAACATCTCCTATCATGTCCTTTGAGATTGTGTATGGTCATTAAACACCTTTTAAAATAATAAAAATGGTCTTTTCAATCCTCTTTATCATGGTTTAAGGTTGTTTTGACAATATTAAGGTAAATATCATTTTGACATTATGTTGTATAGTCACCTTATGCATAATTAATTTGGTTAAAGGGGTTTAAGTGGTATAATAGGTCTTATTAAAATGTTTAAAATGGTATAAATGTTAAATTATTCCCCCTCTAGTTTTTACCATTCCTAGGAAGGTGGTAAATTAACTCTATGACAATATATTCCACTTTTAAGGTGATTAATTACTTATTTATAAGGTCTAAAGGAGGTTTTATGAGATAAGGACAAGTGTAAAACATTAAATGAGGATACACATATCATTAAAGGTTTTTAAAAACAATTAAAATATTTATAGGCACCAAATAGATAATTTCAATTAGTTTTCAAGAAGATTAATCAATTTTCATGGCAAAAAGTTGGGGTTTTCAGTTGGTCCATATAGGTGTGTAAGAGAAAGATATTATCAAAGAATGTGTATGGATAACTTTATGTGTCCAAGGCCTAGGTATATTCTCTAGATGGAGTTTCAAGTCAAAATAATTTAAAAACTAACCTCCTTCCATCGAGCTCTTTGGTAGTCTATAGAGCCAGTCAAGTTTTTGAATGACATGGATAGGAGAGAGAAGATGAGAATATAAGATTTTGGGTAGAGGAGGGGAAATTAATTAAATTAAATATTATTGTATTTTTAATCATATTTAATTCCCCTTATTTATGAAAAATCACTAATAATTTTAGGGACTCACAATGTCTCATCCATCCAAGTAGGGTACTGATTAGTTTCATTTTCTATTTTTTTGAGGAATACAAAAAATAAATGGAAGGTTGGATTAATTTTTATGGGTATTAAACACCCTTTTAAATCATCCTCAGTCTCCACTTCACATGTTTGATCCATCATGTGATAAGAAACCTTCCTATAGAGTTATCTATAAGATGGTAATAATGGATTATTGATTCTTCAAAGTATTTAATGGTTATAAAGTGTTGGTTACAGAATAAACACCTAAGAAAATCCATTTAGGCTCTAAAAAATGGGTCTTCATTTATGACATTAACCTAAAAAACCATAAGGTGGTGATCACCTACAGTCTCCACATATAGTCAAATTGTTTAAAGAGACCATGGCAAAGTGACCCTGTTCAAGCCTCATGGAGGTGTTTCCATTGATAAAACATTTTAAAATGGGTTTAACATAGTATATCAGTGATGAATATTATCTCAAATAAGTTTAAAAAAAATATATCATATAGGTCATGATGTCTCCCCTATAAGTCAACTCAAGAAGGCTGATAAATAATACATGTCTATTATTTTTCTAGATATCCTTTGGTACCTTTAGTTGATTGAAAAAAAAATATATATTTTGAATTTCTAAGTTTATTCAAACACTCATGATATTAAGGTCATCTAACCAAAATAAGTATGGTGAACATTAGAAGTGTGGACTATTTTGTGGGGACCTATTCAAGGTATTGACTACTCTTACCCACTCTCTCTTAAATTAAAACATAATATTGAACACCTACAAATTGGTTCTACTATGATTTTTATTGTGAAATTTAGATTATGAAGTTAAGTGACTCCCTCAAGATATAAAATATGTACAAAGGGCCTAGGATAATAGTCTTTATATCCATAAGAAGGGGTTTTTTCAACATGATTGGAGTCCAACTCAAAAGGTAGTCAAGGACATCTAAAGGCCTCAAATCACCTACATAAGGAACCTAACCTCTATCATAGTCTAAATCATCACTTATATCCATATGTTATTTATATATATTTTCACATATGTGGTGAAGGAATGGGTAAAGAGTATGAATACAAAGTTAGAAGTGCCAAGTGATGAAGAAGGTTTCAATAGACCTATTCTAATTTTGATCATTCTTACCTTCTATATCCATGGTTGAAACTCAGTCCAAATAACCATATACAACAATATTACACCTCAAAAAAGTGTTAGAGACTATTATATGTCTTAGGAAAGTTGGTGTTATAGGGTTTGATTCCAAAGACAATTAGTCATGAATACATAGGACCATTTTACAAGACTACCAGTATGTGTGACAAGGCATCCTAAATGTCACAAAAGAGAAAGGGAATATTAAGGGATGATAATAAAATGGAGATGAATTAATAACACATAATTAATCCCAATAAATATTTGAAGTCAATAAAGTGATACAAGCATAGCAAAACCTATTTAGTCATGGTAGTACTAAAGACCAATTACATAAGTGGTATACATAGTTGGAAAGAAAATAAAAGGTATAATGGTGAAAATGGATTATGTTATAAGGTATGAAAAGGTTAAATAACTAATTTTAGATCTAAAATTTTTAAAATATGAGGTTTATAGGGATGTCAAAATAAGGGTCACGAAAGCCTTCGTATACCAAAATAAATGAGGTTATAAAGTTACCCACTTAACCAAATAGAGACCTTTTGCTTGGTCTAAGATCAAAAGGTGAGAAGAGGTATAAGGATAAAAATTATAAACATGAAAACATTAAATTTGAATACTATATTTATATTTGTAATTTAGGAACACATTTTACAAGGTTTAAAGGCAGCCAAGATGAAGAAATAGCTCTCACATAGGATACCTATAAACAAGCATGTAGAGTAAAGGAGATATTAGGAACCATGTATTAAATTAAGGTGAAATAGTGAAAAATAGGTTATTTTTATATTTTTTTCTAAAATATCTCATCTCAATTTGAAATTTTTGATTCCTTGAATGCAAACGAAAGCCTTGACAAGCTCATTTAACCTGTTAAGCCTAAACTTATAGGTAGGGTCTTGAGTGAAAAAATGGAAATGTGAGTACAATTAAAAGAGGTAAGGTGAAAGAATAAAAATAGGGTATCTTAATTATTTATTAAATTTTAATATTATCTTCCATTATAGTGTCTTATTCATTTGAGGTAGAAGAAAGCCTAATGGCCTAATCAAGGCTATTAGGCCTAAATAGGCAAATAGGGGGAGTAAGTGAGAAATGTTGAACCATGCACAAGGGCAAAGTAAAATATTGAAAATAGGGTATTTTATTTGTTTTATAATTTTCCTATGGTTTTTAATTTGTATTATTAATTCTTTTGATGATGATAAGAGTCTAATGGCCTAATTAGGCCTATTGGTCTAAATAGGCATGTATAGGCCTACGTATGAAAATCTAAGGATTTTTGCATGTTTAAGGGGTTAGTATGAGGTTGGAGGAGAATCATGAGTTTTTTTAACATAATAGGGTCATATTAATCATTTATTATATATAATATGATATCAAGTGCTAATAAAATAAGAAATTCACACTTATATCCAAGCAGGTCTGAAAACATCCATAGGCAAGGTCCTTGGTAAGGAATGAAAGTGAAAATAACCATACAAGATTAAGGTAAAAGAGTGTAAATAGAGTATTTAATTTTCCTCATTATATTTTCAACGTTTATTTATTACCCTATTCATTTGAAGGCAAGAAAGATACTAATGGCCCAACTAGACCTATTAGGCCCAAATAGGCCTAAACAAGCATGTGCATAGAAAATCTAAGGATTTTTTAATGATTGAGGAAGTTTTTAGGTTGGTAAACACAATAATATGGTGTTATAAATGTAAAAAGGTTAATTTAGAATTATGATCTCATAAAATATGAAATAAAACTCAACTTATAGGTCTCTAGGGTCAAAATGTCTTAAAAGCCTACAAACACTAGGAAGAGGTATGAGGGGTCTACATAAAATTAGAGGAGTGATCATGGTAAAAAAAGAAATTAAAACATGTTTTTATGGTTTTAAAATTCCCATAGGAATTATTATAGGTTAAACCAATTACATTTTTTTCCTTTGCACCTTGTTTCTCTCCATTGACCTCCCAAAATGCAAGTATTTTAACCCGAGAGGCAATTTATCCATGTTAGAGATGTATCAAGAAAATCCATAGAGACATAATCAGATAGGTAATATTTAAGGGGTTTGTATACCTCATTTTAGTTTATTTTCTTTAGTTCAATCCTTTAGGGCTATGAACAATTATTAAGAGGTCAAACATGTATAAACCTGCCTAAACCAGTCAAAACAACCCAATCAAGGAAATATTGGGAACTTTGTATATAAATGCATTTAAATGGTCCTAAAAACACATAAATATCATATTTAACTTTGATTATGTCACATCTATGCCATTGGTTTTATGGACACCTATATAGATTCATCAAAAATTGTACTTTTATAGGGTTTTAGGGATCAAATAGAGTCTTAAGCATGATGAATAGTTTTAGGTAATTTATGAGGGTAGTGTGAGGAATTTTAAACCTTTATAAAAAATAAAAATCAAAAAAATATTACTGTATATTCCCATGCAAGTATCTACTAAAAGGCCAATCTAAAACTGCTAGTGAAAGGTGACCTATTCACCTAAATGAGCTAAGGTTACTAGTATATACTACTTAGAAGGCATAAGTATGAGTATAGTATTTTTTTTAGACTTTAAATAGGATAAATCACTCATTTTAAAGGTATTATTCAAACCCCAAGGTCATCAAAATAGTGAATACCCAAGTAGCTAGGCCTAACTGCCTAATAGGCTTACTTGGTCAATAAAGGGAGGTGTTCATTACTGTAGAGGGATAAAAAGGAAGTTTTTAGGTCATTAAATGTTTATAACTTTATCATTAATGAGTTTAGACACATTTATAAACCATAATAGAGGATAAGGTAGTTTTTCAAGTCATATTGGCATGCAAGATGGAGGTAATTACTAAATGCTTCATAGAGAGACCTAATAGAATCAATTTGATACTTTATAACTTTCATGATGAGATGGAATTGAACAATTTGTCATGAAAATACCCATAATGAGGTAAAATAATGTTTAATTATCCTCCACCACTCCACTTTAATGCCTAAAAATTCTCATGAAAGACGACCAACCATGAGGGTAACACATGAGAGAGCATGGAGGGTTGCTTGTAACTACTAGTTGAATGAATGGTGACCATTATGACCTCTTCATACCATTTACACACAATATTATCTTCTCTCTCCTTCTAACTCTTATATAAATTTAGGATCCAATTCCATTGTATGGATCCCTCAATTGGGTATGATGAAACTCTACCCAAATTGTATCTTGTAAGCCTTGTGAATCAATAAAGGACTATTGTTATATTTTTTTTCTAGATTAGTGTGTTATGTGTTTATTTATTTATAGAAGTGTGAAGTTTCATTTTATTTTTCAATTCCTTTCCCTTACCTAGTTACTATAATATAATCCTATGCAGGTCATGTGATGTTCTAAATTATTGGTTATTATGTCTGAAAATTAATCCAATTTATAGTGTATTAAACATTCCTCTTATCCATTACCTTCAAATTGTAGACATCCATAATATAATTTAAATGAAATATTTATGATTAGGAGGTCATTCAAAATCTCATTTCAATCATTAGTCTTTAATTGGTTCACAAAGTGTTGATTAAGGATAATTTAGAGTGGATAAATTAATATTAGTGCATCATCTCCCTTTAGATTATGTTTTATTTCATTCTTCTCTCTCCCTTTTCACCCCAAAAGGTTAGTAATCTTATGATTTTAACTCAATTGATGTATCAGGGGAGATAACCCTTTAAATTATAGGTTTAGTCCATCTATAGGTCACCCATAACCTTGGGCTAGTCCCATACTACCCAAAACTTGGAGAGGTCTGAATCATCTCCTCCTAAGGGTGTGGTTTGAAGAGTTAAAACTAAGGTATACTATCATGTATCCCAAAGGAAAACTTTCCTTGGATTAGCCTTGGTAAACCATGAATAACCTAAACATGTGGAGATATTCTTACTCCACATACAACCTCTCATCTAGAAAGTGTCATACTAGCTCTAAAATTTAACATTTGAGCTCTTTTAATAAATTAAATAAGATGTTCAGCTCACTAAATGATAAATTACAACATTCTTATCCATAAGACCAATAACATTTATCATAACCATTAAATATTTTTAGTTTTTAATGGCTCAAGACACTCCCTCTACAAGTAGAGAGATTAAGCTCTAAAATATTACCTAGGTAAATAAACTTCTCAAACCATATTCGACCTTCTAAGTTTGAGTTGAACCCTTGGTCTTCCCTAGGTCATAATGTTCCAACCATCTAGTGATGGATTTCCCATATAAAATAGTAATAGATACCATACATTATTTCCCTTAATTCTAAGAATGAAGCCTTTATCACTTATCTCCCATTGACTCTTGTATACAAGTCAATGGTTGATATGTAAGGCTTGTCCTAACATGATTAGTTATGAAAAGGGTTAACCCAACCAAGGCTATGGGAAATAATAATGGCCATCATAAAAAATCAAATTTCCTACAACTATTACATTTAATAATATATGAAACTTTCATCATCTTAATTTTTATAAAATAACACTATCCTATTTATCCCAAGAGATAAAGTGCCCTTGAAACTCATTTTAAAATTATGATTAAATGGAATAGTTTATTACTACCATCATAACAAACATTGCATGTCCTAGAGTTATTGAGAGTAAAAACATATCTCTGATACTAGGTTAAACAACCCCCAAAATAATTATTGGAATTTCTTGTTAGAGTGCAAAAAGAGGATGCATTTATGGCCCACTACACATTTATACAACACATACAACAACATATTTCTCACATACCCACATTCATACATCCATAACCATGTGAGGTAGGTTAAGAATACTTAGTCAAAGGTAAACATATGTATTGGATCCTATAGGGAAGCATGTTTCCCTTTGAGAATATATATAATTTGGGATATATCATTGTGTAATGTACATGGATAAACTCAAAAATCCATATGAAGTATTTGTCTTGTGCATAATACCATTCAAGGATCCTTAACCCTACTTAAAGTTCCTATCCTCCTCAATTGATTGGGTTCTAATCATTTAAGAGAAATTTATAAATCAATAACACTATAGGTGTTAAGGGTATTTAAATAGGTGATACCCATAAAGATTATAAATATAAATCTTAAGGTGAGGTCCTTGCACCCTAAAATCCCTACCATCAATTTCTTGGCCAATGATTTCCTTCTTACAACAATGGTATATGAATATAATCTAATTTTAATTGTAAATTTTAGATTCTATGAAATTAATTTACTCAAAGACAAAATCATCAACTTATTCCCATTTAAGGACAACCATTATTGCATTGGTTAAATATAATAACCCCAATTCAATTTTCTTATCAAGGAGGGTTACCCTTGTTAGGTCTAATGAAAAAAAGTCCTTGTATCAATAAGACATAATCTTATAAGATAATTTAGAAAACCAAATAAACCATTCAATTAGATATTAATTTATCATAGTGAACAATATTATGTAAATGTATAAGAATAAATCCTTATCATAATGTTACCCACTCAATTAGGACTTAGCCTTCAATTTTGTGTCCTCACATTTGGTTCTCTTACCACTTAATTAAAAAAATTAATTAGATTTCACTAGAAAATTAGTAATAGTATGAGAAAAAAATGTATTATAGATACATACTATATCTTATAAGTAACCTCTTCCATCATTTCATAATGAATAAAAATTAGTTAAATGAACCAGAGGATTTTGTCAACTATTACACTTACCATGAATGTAGATTTTATATCACTAATTTTAAAACTAGTGTAAGAATAATTTTAACTTGTCTATGAATGGAAATGATTCACAATGTAAATTACCCCACCATAACCTTCAGGGGTTGTATTTGGGCATAATAAAATGATATGACAATGATTTAACTTATTTTAGAATAATGGATTTTATTCCTATTTTAATTAAGGGTTTGGATTAATAAATTAGTATAGAATATAACATGAAATATAGTCCTAATTTGTGAAACTATTTGTATTTTTCACCTTTCTAAAAATATGAATAAATAAGAAGAAATATAACTTAGCTAGAAAATAGATTGAGATGATTGATACAGAGGTTGAAAATGGTTGTGTAGGACTAGGAAGGTGTTGTGAACCTAAATCTAGATTTTGTTCAGTGAAAAGATAGGAGCACCAAAAAGTGGACAATTTAGTGTTCGGTGATATTGTCTATTCATGTCACTATTATCCAAACTAATCACAAATACTTGAAACTTTTTGGGTATTTACAATGTGCCTATGAAAAATCAAGCACTGGTTGTTGATGGAACTCATTGTGGAGCTGATTTTGTCTAAAAACCCTAGGTATACCTATACACATGAAATAACAAAAATATCAAAAGTCAAAATGGAAAAAATTGGGTTAGGGGAAGTGTGATAACATGATCTAGAACCCTTCTTGTCCTAATCACTACCTACATTAACTCTCGAGCTAGGGTCTCATATCAAATGTAGTTCTCTCTTAGGGAACATACATAGTCAACATGCACAATAGATGTAAGAATGAACTTTTTCCTAGGCCCTTCCTTGATCAAGCATGCAAATCTATGTGTGATGCAAAATTTTGGGTTATATTATTGACTAATTTTAATTATTTAGTGTGCCAAAGTGGTAAGTACTAGATATAAAATGCCTTGTGAAGTCCATTATATAATAAACTCTTTATTTTGAATTTGAGAGCTTTATTCATGCTAGTATAACATAAAAAAGATAAGTAAAACTTAAGGGAGGGTATAATAAGGGTTCAAGACCCATTAAGTAAATAAAAATGACCATTAGACAATAGAGCTAGGTAAGATAAGAACATCAGGCACTGTAGTCTACCAAAATTCTATTGTCTAAGACTCAAAAAAATAGGCTAAAACTAACACAAGCCACGTTTGGGGGTATCTATGTGTATAAATTAGTTGAATGTGATAAGTAGAAGGTAACAAAAGTGAGAAATAAGACCAATACAAGCAAAAAAATACATGATTAGTGTGAACAAGGCTCATATTCTCCAGTCAGAGTCTCCTATGAAGAGGACTATTAAAAGACATGATATGTGTCGTTACTTGACCATTTTAGGGTGTATATATTTGTCCCCCTTTTATTATAGTGATCCAATGAAATGAAATACTATAATAAAATAAAAAATAAGAAAAATTCTTACTTGAACCTACCTACATGGAGGTGAATGTGCTGCAAGGGTCAAACTCACTTTTAGGCTAGGGAAGTGGATGAAGAGCTGAATAACACCTAAACATGGAAGGAATCCATGGAGTGGATGCTGCTTGCACTGAATCAAAATGTATAATTCATGTATCATAGAGAATGAGGAAAATGATTTCCCCCCATGATGAATTTGACTAAGATGAGGAATGCTCAGAGTCCCAAAACTAGTGTCTATCCTCTATCCCATATAAACACATGTAATATAGATGTGGGTATAAAATTTATATACTATGAATAGTAAAATATGAATAGTAAAATTTATATCTGAACTAAAACAAAGAAGTGCTAAGAAGCATAAAACCAATGTCTATCCTCTTTCCTACACAAAATCATGTATTTTGGATCTGAGTAATATAATGGATCAACCACTGCAGACTATCATGTGGTCTAACCTAGTGATAACCTAGGTATAATTGGGTGTAAGATTGAAAATCTGGTTAATGTGCAAGAAGAAAATGGCATGTCTTACCTTTCCATCTATATAATTTGAGTGATGGAAAAAACTAACATCTGTGCCATGCCTCCAAATCTAGTATATGAGTGATGATCAATATAATATGGTAATCTATATAAGCACATGTGATATGACATATCTTTCCATGCCTCATGTTCAAAATTGTAGACCAAAACACTATACTCTACACTATGCCTATAGTTTGATATCTAATATTGTAACTATGTCATGTTGTATGAAGTTGTATGTGTGAGATATGTATCATGTACATGCTCCCAAATCTGGTATCTAATCTTGTATCTATATCAAAATCACTGTGAATTCATATAATCTAAACCACTATATCTGAATAGTCTATGTATTTATATCAAAATCATTATGAATCCATATAATCTAAACCACTATATCTGAATAGACTATGTATCTTTAAACTAAAAGAATATCCCTCTGAATGTCTTGAGTAATGTTGAGTGACCCACATAATATGAGTCATTATATATCTTGATTGATCTAAGCTAAATTTGATAATTTGAATTTTGGATGTGTAATAACCATGGTATATCCACTTATGAGAGTGGATGGGTATGTTGGGTAAGTTTTAGAAATAGGAATAGTATGAATGATGCCCCACTTTTGGGGAGAGGGACAAAATTTATGATAGAGGAGGTTCACCCAAAAGTGATGACTAGTGGTATAGTAATAGAAACAAGGTTGGTATGTTGTGAATAGATTAAAAGGTTGTTTGATTGATTAGATTCTGTTGTTGAGAGTGGAACATGTTTTGATTGGTGATGACCAAGGAATGTGTCTATGTACAAGATAAATATAGAAATGTTTGTGTTGTAATAATTAGATAAGGTAGTAAGAGAGTGAAGCTTAAGTGATGTTGAAGGTATCATTGTCATGATTTTATGGAAGGAAATGGTTTGAAAATTGGAGTTACAAGGTTTGAGTTGTGGGTAAAATGGTATTTTATTTTGAATGAAAAATTTGGTTAACATAATAAATTGGATTGATTCATGATTTATTTATGCATTAAATAGGTTGATATTTTGAGCTCTAGAGTGAGAAAAATGCTGAGGAAATGAGCACTTGCCATGATCTAGTTCAAGCCACTAGCAACCCAAATTTAGGTTGGTGGTGATGTGACCTTGATAATTAGCTCAAATGTTTGGTTTTTCCATATTTTAGGTTTATTTTGGTGTTTTTGAGGGATTCAAATTAGCATAAGAAGTTTTTTCTATTTTTGGCACTATTTTCCTATCTTCCAGTGCTCCTATCTAGGGTTTAGTGCTCCTATCTAGTTTTTTTGTGCTTATTATAGTGTTATTATCCTAGAAGCATAATATTTATATGATGTTGCTTTAATATTTATTATTGTTCTAGAGTTTATTTTGACTTGGTATTATTGATTGATAGATGTGCTTTATTTGGTGATGTAGGGTGAGGTGTGAATGAGATATTTTTGCAAGCGCTGGGTGACGGAGACATTGAGGCTACTATCACTATCTATCTACTGATGAGAGAGTGGTTATGGATAGGGTGGGGTTGGATCATGTGTGTGACTTAGGTATAGTGTAGTGGGAATGACATTTGCTGACTACCTTATATGAGAGGTGGAATGTGCATACATGTAATTTATAGCTTCCTACAGGGGAGATGACTATGACTTTGAAGGTTGTATATTGTATACTATATTTATCAATTAGTGGGTAGTGAGTGATGGTAAAAGATGACATTGGTGATAATGTGATTGATCATACATCTTTGTAATTTATTGGTATGCCCTCAAGTACACATTAGATAGGTAGTGATAGTGATATGCTACTATTAATCATTATGCAATCTAATATTATACACTTATACAAGTGGTTGGTTTTTTTATTGGCATATTTTGTTGTTGTGGATGGGAGTAAAGTATCTATTGTATATATGATGCATAAGATTATGTATACTATTGAGGTATATGGTACTATATTCTCATGGGGGAAGACTATGCTAGCCCACCTATATATAGACCTTTATAGGTTTACAAAGGAGTCATTTAGTGGTTGGGTGAGCATGACCATTTTATTGTATTATTGGGCCTATGAGCACATAACAATTATGTGGCTGATTGGATTATTGAGTATAGAGTGGGCACCTCCATAACTATTTGGAGCATGATGGATGAGCATAGTGGCTATCTAATCCCATGGGATATACCATTATAGGCAAGTTTTAGATGGATTAGTGGCTAGTGACATCATATGAAGGCCTTATAGAGGATTTATTGGGTGGGTAGAGGATGGAGTAAAACTATGATACATGAGGGTCAGCTATTGGATACATGACCATTAGGGTGGATTATATAAATGATTTCAATATGAGTGCATTACTAGATAATTTAGGGTACCATAAGATGTGTCCCTAGTAGCATGGGTGTGGGTGAGGAGTGCATGAGTGTCTATGAGGGTAGGAACTCATGTGAGGCCTATTGAGGTTGATCTCACACCATTACCTTTAGATGAGATGGGTGTAGTCATACATATTCTAGATGTGGATGACATTGTATGCATAGATTCATATATAGCATGGTGAGATAGGCATCGATGGACTCTATTATAGCCTATTGAGGTAGGGGATGTTCCAAAGGATAAGGATCTTGATCTAGTCTAGATAATGGGAGGTAAGTAATGATTACATTTGAACTATGTATATATTTATGCTTTAGTTTCATTTAAAAGTATATAGCTAATGTAGTGACATAATTTATGCATAGGTGAAGCATGAGGTGATTAGGATAGAGCACAAGCTAGGGTAGGAGGTAGATATAATGATTACTAAGAGATAGGAATTAAGTCAATACTCTAAGAGATCACATGGCATGTACCTAAGGATATTTTGGAGGGATTGATAGAGTGAGTGATTGTCATAGCTAGTATTCATGCCCATATATTTGATAGGGCTGATATAGTGATGGCTACATATGTTAGGGTAGTAGGGGAGAGAGATGAGTTGATATTTAATCTAGATAGGCATATGACACCCCCACATAATTTTGGATATGTTAGTAAAAATATCATGGATGATTATAAATATATTTAGAGATTATATGCCAACTTATGTGAGGAACATGGTTGAATACTAAGGTGAGATAATCATCACAAGAGGCATGTGATAGCTCAAGGAGATACAAGGCCACCGAGTTTTAAGGTAGATTATGGGACTATCACTAGTGGAGAGAGTGAGACTAAGAGTGAGGTCTTGATGCCCATTCATGAATGATTATACTTGATACTAGTGTATATGCATTGAAAACTCATTATATATATGGATACTTGTTTGATTTTGACTTATGTGTATTATGTTATGTAATATGGAGAATATTTCTATATTTGTTTCAAATGGTTAATTAGAAATAGTTGATTTGGAATTGATGTTGAGGTTTCATATGTTTGTTAAAATGGTATTTGAGATGTTATGTGATTATTATTGATAGATTCAAGTGTGATCCTAGTTTTGATTTTGAATCATAGGTGAGTAAAAGTTTTATTGTTTTATAATTGGTAAATTGATTTGATAAAGTGAATTGGTTTAAGATTGGTAAAATAGGATATTGGTAAGATCAAGATTTGGATAATTAGGTTTGGCTAGGAATGGTTATTTAGAACTAGGAAAGTTATTTGTTAGTAGAAGGGGGTGTAAGATATCACTTTATGCATATCAGACCCATGGCTTCTATATCACTATTTAAACCCTAATGGCCAACTAAACAAGTGGACATACTACTCATGCTATGTTGGAACATGCCATGTATCTGATGTTGTCTATGGTGCACTAATTATATGTTTATGTGGAGACTTTATAAGATGCAACCTTAATGGATGCACAACTAAAACCATGTGTTATGAAGGAGGCTCATCTATCTACAATCATACATGAAATAACACCTTTTCACCTCTACTATGATGTGTATGATTGAGAAATAGATCGAGATGGAACTATAACCTATGATAGGGCCTCATGTAATCTCAATTACAGTGGGTTGTTACATGAAATAAGTCCCTAAAAACTTGGCTATAGTGAATATCTATCAAGGGTAGTAATTTGTGATGTGGGTTAATCAAATATTAACTATAATAGGTTGCTACATGAGATAGGACCTTAAAAACTCCATTGCAGTGCCTATGACTATGTTGGATATGTATATAGAACTGCACTGTGTACTCCATGGACTACACTACTTGTTATTCTAGTCTCTAAACCCTATAAGTAGGTGGGATAGTATATTCCCTATGATTCTATATCCTAGAAACTACATTACTCTCATGATGAGTAGCTGATGACTCATGTGAAGGAATATCTTGGGATCACTCAATCATGGAAGAATGAGTTTTACGGACTCATGATGGAGGAGATGTCAATGTCCTTGATGTGAATGCTATGATGCCATTATCAACAAATCTATTAATATAGTCCCTAAGTCCATAACAATCATTGTCTCTGTATGCATTGATAAAATGATAGTTATAAAAGGGATGATGTGGCTACACATGTAAGAGATGTGGATATTGACATTGAGTAGAAGGAAATGTGATCAAACTCCTATTTATTAGTGCTAATGATATGACATATGGGCTATCTATCTTTGAATCAAAATGTAGTGGTGCCTTACTATTGATCTCTATAGTGCATACTATAGGTGGTGCTCTAGAAACTAGTTGTCTATTCTTAACTAGTTGATTTTCTAGTTGTGGTCTCTGATATTATTTGGGACATGGTAGATGATGAGTGCTAAGAGTTATAGATGGAGGTAATTCTATGAAATCTAGAGTAAGCTGATCAACTAAATCTAACTCAATCAATCCTAATTTCTTCTCTAAGGCTAAAACTATATAAAATAGATGCCTGAAGGAAGACTCTATCTGATATAATATATACTCTAGGAGGTTTTGGAAAATATCTTAAATAAATACATGTTGAACCTCTAAATTTTTTATTTTATATATCAATCATAACATGTAAGTCTTAAATCATAAGATATAATCACTAACTAGCTCTGAAGGATTCTGATTCAATGTGGTAAGTTTCTCATATGTAACACAAGGGCCCATGTTTACTATGTAATATCTAAGAAATGTCTCCTCTAAGTCATCATATGTATAAAATAAGCCAATATGGAGTAGATGAAAGAACCAATTCTATGCATTAGCCACTAATGTCTATTGGAATGAATTAAGTATAATCAAAGGACTCACATGAGATGACAAAGCCTTCTAAAAGGATTTAAGGTATATGAATGGATTTCTAGTTCCATTAAATTGAGGCAATGATGGTATCTGTAAATGTTTAGGTAATGAAGCTTTGAAAAATATCTTCGAAAGAGGGTTACCATGTAAGTCATTAGCATCCATCCAAGACTTATAAGCCTTTTTTTCCAAAGTAAGGAGATGTACTTGGTGTTTCATTTCACCAACTACATGCATCAAATAAATAATCTCTTGGGATGGTATATTAGTATCTTGAAGTGGTTCATTTAAACATTGAATTTGATATTTATTTTATCCATGGGAATTCTACATTTAACAATTAGATCATAGAGAGGAGGTGTGCTCACTTGAAACTTTGGAGGAATGGTAACTTGGACCTTAGTAGAGGGATGTGGGATACGATTCTCTTTGGGTGAAGAGTGAGAAATAGATGCTACTGTATTAGGGGGTGTCTTGGGAGATTCATTGGTATCTTTAGTATTTAGTGATATTCATTCTAATTGAATAGAAGATGTGATGTTATCATTGACATGTGCATCATTTGAAATAAAATCATGCATAGAAGTAGAAGCATCATTTTGTAATGCATTATGTTTGAGAGAAGGAGTGAGAGAAGATTTAGAAGCATGAGATGAATTTTATTCTTCACTATATGCATAATAGTCATCATTATTCCATGCATTATCACAATAAAATTTTTGTTCATTTGAAAGAGGAGAAGTAGAAGTATCACTTTCATATTCAGTCTTATTGTCATACTCATTTGTATCTTAACTATCATATTCATTATCACTTACATTATCACTAGTGAGAGGGGTAAGAGAAGATGTTAATTATTTTCTAATATGAAATTAATTATCATGTGAAATTTGAATACTATGTGCATCTATGTTATCCTTGAAAGGAGTGCATGAATTATTTTCATTTGTAATACGAGAAGTAAGAGAAAGAGGGTTATCATTTAAACATTCTTTGTCATTTTTTGAGATGACCAAGTAGAGTTAGGAACATGAGATTGATCATTAGAATTATTCATTATAAATTTTATTCTATTTCATTTATATTGGTGTAATTTGAACATGGAAGTCATAAAAGAGATGGAGAAACTAGATTCAAATGCAAGAAAAATATCACCAATGAGAGGTTTGCTTATAATTTCATGACTAATTTGTACATTTGATGTATTATGCATAGGAGAATGAGGTGAAAATTAAATTTCTCATTTATCAAAATTATTTTCTTTGGAAGAGGGAAGAAAAGAGATAAGTTTGGGAGAATAAGATAAATCTACTTTTTCCTCACTATTACTTTCATATGCATCATAATTTTCCTCATTACAATAATAGTAATTGTATTCATTGTAAATGAAATCATTTCCTCATTTTTTGTTAATGTGAAATTTTTCAAATTTATCCATTCCTTCTAATAATTAAGAGAAAAACTTAGAAATTTATCCATAGGATGAGAGGGAAGAAGTGCCTTAGTGGCCATTTTATTGCTTTCACCAAAGAGAGTATTTAAAATTAATGTTAATAAAATAAATGCAAGAATGACTAATAACATAAGGATTTTGAAGATATTTTTAAAAATTCAAATCATTTGCAAAAATTCCACACTTTTTATCTAAAAATTGTAAGGGAGGAAGGCTTGGGGTTTGAGGACCTAGTTTTGAAATCTAGAGTTTTGGGATGGAGTTTTATAATTTTGAAATTTATTTTAATTATTTGAATTCTAAAATAATTTTAAATAAAATGAATGTATAAAAATGTATACAAAAATCAAATTTTTGAAATTGAATTTTTGCATATAAATTTGAAGGAAAACCCTAGGGGTACATAGGGTTTGAGATTTGTTCAAAGTAAGTCAGGTTCATCAAATGATTTAACTTATCTAAGAATAATGTAGTTTTATTCCTATTTTAGTTGAGGGTATAGATTGATAAATCAGTATAAAATCCTAATTTGTACAACTATTTATCTTTTTCACCTTTCTATAAATAGTAATAAATAAAATAAATATATCTTATCTAGAAAATAGAGTGAGAAGGATGATATAGAGTTTGAAAATGGTTTTGCAAGACTAGGAAGGTATTGTGAACCTGAGTCTAGATTTAATTCGATAAAAGGATTGGAGTACCAAAAAGAGGACACTTTGGTGTCTGACATTGTTTACCATTCCTATTTTTGTTGTCCAAATTGATCATAGAGACCTAGTTTCTTTTAGGTAGTTATGGTGTGCTTGTGTGAGCGTGCCTATGAAAAACTGAGTATTAGTTGTCAATATAACTCATTGTGGATCTTCTTTTGTCTAAAAACCCTAGGTCTACCCATACACATGAAAAAATAAACATATCAAAAGATAAAAGGGAAAAAATTAGGTTAGGGGAAGTATGATCGTAGGAACTAGAACCAATGTTATCCTAATCTCTTCCTATAATAGCCCTCAAGATAGGGTCTTAGATCAAATGTAATTCTCCCTTAGGAAAATTTTACCTAGGCCCTTCCTTGATCAAGCATGCAAATCTATGTGTGTTGTATAATTTTGAGCTATAATATTGATTGATTCTAATTATTTAGTGTCTTAAAGTATTAATTACTAGATAAACAATGCCTTGTGAAGTCCTTTATATAAGATACCCTTTATTTTGAATTTAGGAGCTTTATTCATGCTATCTTGACATTAAAAAGATAAATAAAACTTAAGCAAGGGGCTAAGAAGGGCTTGAGACCCATTAGGTAAAGAAAAATAACCATTGAATAATAGTAATAGGTAGGATAGGAGCATTAATCATTGTATTCCACCATAATTCTATCATTTGGGACTAATAAAAATAGTTTGGGACTAACACAAACTAAGTATAGGGGTCTCTGGGGGTATAGATTAGTTGATTGAGATAACATGAAGGTGACAAAAGAAAGAAACAAGACCAAGATAATCAAAATAAAGACATGGATACTGTGAATAGGGCTCGTATTCTCTAGTCAGAGTCTCCTATGAAGAGGACTATGAAAATATAAGATATGTGTGATTTTTTGACTAATTTGGGGTGTATACAAACTATCATCCATAAAAAACATGTTTATGTAATCATTAAATTTCCTTTGTTTCATGATTTAAATATAATGGTATCCAAATTTATTATACCATATAATCAAGAAACACCTTTCCTTCATGAAAATTCAATTTATTTTTCATATAAGAAAAAAATTAAGAACTAAAATTTGCTATTATTCATTACAACCATGATAGTAGTGGCATGTGAAATAATTACGATACTTAGTTCAGTTAAAATAAGTAATAGTTTTTGGATGTAACAATATGTTGTACCCATGCATAACATGTAATAATGAAAGGGAAAAACTTATTTAAAATTAACTTGTATGAATATGATGAACAATCTATAGTATGAATAGTTATAACATAAATTCTATCCATATGAGGAAACACATATTGCAAAATTATTACTTTCATCATAAAATTACAAAATGTAAAATAGTGAAGGCACAATATAATTTTAGGACATCCACTATAGGGATATACATGCTTATTCTTATGCTCATTATTATAAAATAAATCATATAACATGGTTATAGGTGTTTGTAAAATATGACTATTACATCATACATAAATAAATACATAATGAGAAAAAATCAACTTAGAATCCAAAAAAGTACACTTAATATGCTATTAAGTGATCTAAAATTTAATATATGCATGTAAAATAATCTTAACATGGTTGTTCATAACTTTTATGTTTTATTTTAAAACATAATATGAGAAACATTTAACTTAGTTGTAGGTGTTCATATCCTATAGCCAACACATTTTTATAAATCCCATAATGTATGTTTGTGAGACAAGTAGTTTAACAATGCCAAGCCATTATGAAATACTTTAAATAATTATAGTATAAAAATCATGATTTAGAAACAAAAATATCTTACATGAGATGACATAAGATCATTATGCATCTATCAAAAGATTGTATAATCACATGCTCGAATACAACCAAAAGTATTATATAAATAAGAAATTTCATAATTTAATAGCATGTAAAGAATAGTGTTTCACTAAAAAGAAGCATATTAACTTGTTCTACTACATCCATGAGATTAAATATAATTTCAATAATCTTTTAAAAAGTATCTTCAGCACATAAATCCAAGAGAGAATCACATCTACTAGTAGGAGGGTAATCTCATGCTTGTACTCCAATTAGCCCAACTATATGGTGGTCCTAAGCACCCCATCTTTTAGCTAGATGATGGATTTGAATGTAGAGTAAGAAATAAGGTTATGGACTCAATAGGGATACTAATCCACTAACCCAACTCACATAACAACAACTAAGTAATAAGTATTCACAGCAACATAACCCAATGTACACAGGAGGTTAAGCAAATCATAAAAACCTTGATAGCTCAAAATATCCTCAATGCCTTTGTGTTGGCTTATAGGAACAAATATTAGGCTGATTCATATCTATAAGTTCAAAAAGTTTATGTTTAATCCAAAGCATGTGGCTCAGCTATGCCAGGGACTATTTTCAACAACCAATAATTGTTATAATGAGACTAACTCATTAGTATAAATTGATTGAAATTCAATGATTCAACATTAAACTATGTAAATGACATATGTAGCCATCATGGACACTTAGTGAACCATAAAGTAGGTAAAAATATCAATGATGGGTTTTCAAGTTAATGAACCCAATATATAATTTTTATTTGAAGAATGTAATGGCATCCAACATACATGCAATAGAAACCAATTCCAGCCACCAATTACCACAAGCCCACAAGGATTAGTTAATTCCAGTAAAACATTTTTTATTAAAACTTTATTATAATGGTTATCAAATAATCACCAATGGGTTTTGGATTTCATTTATCATCCAATAAAGCCCATACCTTTCAACCAAATATAAACAATCAATATAATCCTCTCAAAATTACCAACAACAAAATTATATTTATTTTTTCTTTGGCAAATCAAATAGAGATTATAGGTAGTCTTGGGTAGAGATAAAAAAATAAATTTAAGGATTTTGGATTCCACATCAATTCCCATGACTTTGTGAGGAACCCCCAACCCCTCTCATAATAATTTAATGGTTTGAAAACAAATAAATCAACTAAATAATCCTTCTAGGAAATTTATTGAAGACCATAACCAGCCAAGCACAACCAATACTTTTATTTATTTGTTCAATTATTTTAAGGGGTTTAATGGACAATAAAAAATGAGTTTATTTGTTCAATTATTTATTTGTTCAATTATTTTTAGAAATTTGTGAAATGTATAATAAAATAATTTTATTTTATATAACCAAGGCCTTTTTAATAATATATCAAATATAAGTGTTTCAATTTATTTTCCTCATTTCGTAATTTTGAAAGTAAATAAAATAAATCTAGTGATTAGGGTGTGTAGAAGAATACCTAGTAGAATGTACATGTGAATGTAGATGAAAGTGATAACTCCTCTTTGGATAGGAAGGAATAACTTTCAAGTAGCACAGACACTTGAAAGGGGATTATTAGATGATTGATTGAGTGGACGGACTAGTGTATGCTAGATGCAAGAAGCACAAGGATTGCTAGGAGGCTATCAATCCATTTTTATAATAATCAAGTCTAAAATGATAAGAGATGATATTTTCACTAAATGATAAGAAAGTAAATACATTCTATAAAGTAAGTGATAACTTATTTATTAAATAAAGTGATCAAATTTAGATACTAAAATGGTTTGGGTATAGTTTAGAAAATCAGGAACAGTCCTAATTTTAGAGAGAGACACAAAAGTTAGGGTTTTATTGGAGGTAAAAGGGTGGATATTGCTTTCTAGAAAACACTACCATAGAAAACTATCAATGGTTAGGGTAAACCATCAATGGTTGAGGTAAACTGTTGGTTGTTAGGGTAAACTAGGAAATGAAGAAATTAAAAAGTACAAATTAGGGATTTGGGCAAAGAGAGGTGGATACAAGGTTGGAAAGTGGAAAATGAGGTACTGATGGACTAGGTAAGGTAATGGTATTGAAAATAGACAAATACCATAAGTATAAAATACCTATAACCAAGTGTAAGATGTTTGGAATGATGTGGCCAGAGTGATGGTGCTTCGAGACTTCTAGAGTGATTTTAATAGAGTTTAAAATCTCAAGTGATGATGCTCAATCATTGATATAGATGTTGAATACTTGAAAGAAAGATTGAATACCTGATAATTGATAATTGATGGTCCTTTTCTCTTGATCCTCTACTTGGTTTATAGGTAAAAGTTAGTAAATGGGATGCAAGAAGTTGTTAATTTGATCAAGGGTAAAGTTATCTATTTTTGTAGCTTTAAAAGCTTTGTTTTAAATATTTTTTGTCACTTCTAAAGTTTTTAATCTCACAAAAAGAGTTGGCATGATTTAAAGTTTTAAATTTGAAGGTGGTTCCTAATCCTCGATGATTAGGGGTAACCATCAATAGTTTTCCTAATGGTTAATGGTTCACGGGTTTAAGGGAAAAAGGGTAAAATTTTAATTAAAGGGTGAATTAAAAAGTGGTTTGCTAAATTTAGGTTCATAAATGATTTTAGTTATTAGTCCAAGGTCAGGGTGACACTAAAAACTATCATGTGTAGTTTTTAGGTGTCTATATTTTGCCCCTTTTTGTTGTGTAAATTTGGGCAAGCTACAAAACAAAAATGAAAGGATGGTCAAGGTCTAGGTCTAGTTGCCTTAAGTCATGAGAGGAGGTACCCCCCTCAAATTGGGAAATGATTGAGGTGAAAGGAAAATGGGTCATGGTTTGATAGGTGAAACAAGGTGGTTAAGTTGGTTGAAGAGATGTGAAATCATGTGGAAAAAGAGATGAAGAGTGATATAAATATCACATAATGACTAAATTTTTCAAAGTTAAAAAATAAGGTTGAGGGTTAGAAAGACAAGAAATGGTAAGTGGTCCACAATGTTGGTCATAGCTGATTGGGTTAGGCTTATTAAGATATCTAGGCAAAGTTAGGTAGGTTATAGGTATGTAAGTGAGGAAGTGATCCCATAAAACAACCTGAATGGTTAGGTCATACATGAGGTGGTGAAAAAATAAAATATTTAACTTGGAAAAAATTGGTCAAAATGTTCAAATAACAACAATACAATAGTGCAAAATATGTGAAATATCTAGTTAAAATAAACAACATCAAGAAGGATGCAATGAGGTAAGAGGGGTAGGGTTGGGTTGGAGAGGTCCTTGAGCTGATTTTGATTGTATAAGGAAAGTGGATTCTACCTACATATTTAGCTATACCCCATTATCCAAAAGAGCTTTAAGCTAGATTTAGTTCTAGGAAAAAGGGTAAGTTGAAGAGGGAAAGGATTGGTGAGGAAAAAAAGAGAGAGAAAAGATAACCATGGATGGTTAGGGTACCCCAACTATCAGTGGTTAGGGGTAACCATCAGTGGTTCCATAATCATTGATGGTAAGGTTAAAGCCCTAAAAGTCCATGAGGTAAAAAGGAAAAGTAAAGATTCATTTTCACACATTGACTTTGGTGAATAGTGTTTAGAACTTGAGTGATTTAGATGATTTTTTGGAGCATGGAACTTGCTAAGGTAGATATTATTGAGTGGGTGAGGGTGGATGAGAGTGATAGATAGGTGATGAGGACATGGCCAAGTTGGGGTGAGGGGGATCTAACCATGCCACTAAATGTGGAATGAGGTAGGTTTTGTCTTTAATTTGTTAGAATAAGAATAAGTTGTTGATTGGAAAATGTAAAGAATGATAGGTAAAGTAGAAAAGGAGAAAATGGGAGAGGTAAAATAATAGAGATGAGTTGTGATTCCCTAGGTTTAGATAAAGGGGAATTTGACAAAATGAGGAAGAAAATAAAGGGGAATTAATACTTAAAGTAGTTAAGTACTAAATTTGTAAGAATGGTATGATCCTTAACTGATTTGGGTAGTAGATTTAGGGTTTTTGGAGGAAAAGGTGGTAGGGTTTCTCCATCAGTGGTTACACATAATAACCATTAGTGTTTATACCCCAAACATTAATGGCCAATGTAAGGGATCAAATAAATCCTCATAACCATTGATGGTTCCTTAAACCATTGATAGTTAGCCAAAAAAAGGGCCAAACATAAAGGTAACCAAGGTAAAAAGGGTTTAAAAGATAGGTGTTGATGAAAGGGTTGAATGAAATAGAGTTAGAGAGGTCTAAAAAGTTTAAAACACGTGTTAGTAATGAAAATTAGATGACATGTGTGTCATAAAAAGGTCAAAGACGTAGGTTATGAGGTCTTAGAGTGGTTAAAAATAGGAAAGAATAGGTCTTAGATAGAGATTAGAGGGTAAGAGGTCAAGTGTAAATGGTAAAAAATGAAGGTTAACATAAAAATAGTAATAGTGTTAGATTGTTGTGTAGGCACATGAGTGGATCTAGATGAGGGACTAGGCCCCTAAGATATTCATAGACTACCAAGATAAGATGAAGGATGTGGAGTGGAGGTAGTTGGCCTAGGGTCATGTGACACTACTAGTACTTACCATTAGATGTAGTGATGATTTTGGACCTCATCGAGAGATGGGACCCAACCACAAACACCTTCTTTCTCTTGATGGATGAGATGTTGATTTTACTAGAGGATGTTCACAAGATAACATGGTTATCAATTTAGGGGGAGATGATATACTACATGGAGAGTGATGAGAAAGATAATTTTATGGAGTGGATATATGGTGATGATGGTAGGAGACCAAATTCCATATGGGATGATTATGTTATGGGCCATTGTACTAGAGGGCTCCAGATGATAGGTGTCTAATTACTATGATGATGATGGGTATATCTTATTTCACTATTTTGGATTTGAGTAGTGGCTAATTCTTGGGTTTATTATTGGGTGTTTTGATAAATATGTTGTTAGGGGGTACATTATTTAGCAGGGCCCCAATATTACTTGCATATATTTATAAGGAGCTCTAAGATTTTAGAGTGAGGGGATGATATGACATCAACATTGGATTTATGTTCTATTGCTTGGCATATGAGCATATATAGGTGTTGAGACCAGTTGGACTCACATGGGATGGATTTGCACTTATTAATTAGAGAGTCATTTTAGGTGATGATGTAGTGATTTAGAATTATCAAGGGTTGGGGGTGGAGCTAGGGATGTGGAGTGGTTCTAGGATTAGTTGGAAGGTTTGATTGCTATCGATACCATATGAAGGCCATAATTAGATTGGTTGATATGGATAGGGTATAGGTACTATACACTATCATTATAGAGATGGTGATGGGTGTACAACAAGTGAGATGGGGAGGTAGAGTGGATCTTCATAGATCAAGTTTAAAGATAGTTTAGGCTATTACAAGATATACCTCCAAATGTTCTACACTATAGGAGGGAGGATGTAGAGCACGATTTGACTAATCCATAGCTAGAGGAGGGTTTGCCTAATTTTGAGGAGCTACCAATTAGAGCTCTTATTGATGATGTCAATGCAACAAAGAGATGTATAAAGTGGTATCAGAATAGATACATGGCTAAAAAAATTTGTTAGGGGGATGATGGGTAGGGACCTATGGACATAGATCTTGTATAGGTATAAGGTATAGGTGAGGAGATGATGGTAGCCATTGTATTGGCACAAGCCTAAGTGATTGATTTGTAGGTGTAACTTACCACCTTATAGGTAAAAGTTTCCACTCTGATAGGTGAGTAGGACTAGGTGAGGGCCAACCTCATGATGGTCACTTAGGAGAGAGATACTTTATGGTAGAGGGTAGGGGTGATATCTAGAGGAGGAGGAGGAGCCCCTAACATAGTTCTAAGGATGTAATATATATCTATTATTAAGGAGATAAGATACTATGAGGTTATTATATTCACTCAATTAATTGATATTATGAGATATGGTTTGTATAAGACTAGCCTTGTAGGGGGACCATCATTAGCTACACTAGGTCAGTGGCCAATGACTATAGCATAAGGAGGTGCATCAAGGGGTCCACCACTAGATGATAAAGTAGGTGTAGGTATTTCTAGTTCTAGTGTCATAGGCCCATCATGACACTTATATGATGCACATTGTTTTTTGATATGTATATATGTATTTTAATACCAGCCTACATGTTGAAGATGCAAGATGTATTGATGAGAGTGAGAGATACATAGATCATATATATCATGTTGTTTTATGATAGTCTAACTTTATGATTATGTACAAAGATTTTTTTATGTTTATGACACGTTCTCCTATTCTATTTATGAGATGTTAGCATAGGCATGATGATGTTTTTACAATGTTATGGTTGGATTTGTTCATGATGATTACATTGATGCTAATATTAATGTTAATGTTATTAGGATGATTATAATGATATGGAAAATGAATGTTGGAAGCATGGCATTTGATTAGGATGTGATTATAGGTGGAAGTAAAAAAATAACCATGTCAAAAGAAACACTTTAGTGGGTCCATATGTCTCAAGAAGTGGTTAAGAATTAGGTACATTGTTTTAATTAGTAAGGACCAAATAAGAAGAATCCATAGTGGGATTGGCTTAGTGAACACAAGATGATTGGGTGCTTCACAAAAGTGTGTTTGAATTTTTAACAAGATTGTCTTGATCACTTTTTATCAAGTAAGCTCATAGTCCCTTCAATTTAGAGAGGAGTTAAGTTAATAGGGGTGAAAGATGAATGGTTTAAGGGTGAACATTATGTGGGTTAGCTTACCTCTTCTATAGGTGACTAAAGGCTTATAATAGACAAGTCCATACCTTATTATAATCTGTAGACTAATCAATGTGTGAATTCTACCAATGCCATGTATAAGAGCCAATTATGGCTTGATGATATTAAAAAAATGGCATTATTAAGAGCCAATTATGGTGTACTCATTTGAATTCTTGATATAATTAGAATCATTATGTTTGTTATTTGAGTAGGTGGTTGAAGTTTATCAAGGTGAGAAGCTTCAAAAAAAAATTCTTGCTTAAAAATCCTTTAATGGAGTCATCTCAAATTTTGATTTATATAGCTATCCTTCAAGGAAGCAATCTATTTTGAAGCAATTTGGAATTATATGGGTAGCTATCCTTAGAGGGAGTAGTCTGTATTTTATTGAGGATTTTTTATTTGAAAGGAAATTCATTTTGACATGGACAAGCTTATTAGGCTAAAGGGTCCACCATTATGGAGGCAAAATTTGTGCACAAGAGGTAAATGATAAATGTAAGGAAGGGGTTGAGAAATAACTAACCATGAGATTCCATCTATTAAAAGATGAAAAATATCCATGAGAACCATGTTATAGGTAGAGACATGGTACCCATACTTAGGATTGGGATAAGATGTTTATGATGGATAAATCACATGGTTCTTTATTGAAATCAAGTGTTCTCAAAGTATAAGTTTAAATTAAAGGGAGGGTAGAATCTCATGAACTAATGGATGAGCTTAAATTAGACACAAAAGTGAGTGTGATCCTATTTAGTAATAGAAAGGATCCAGATGCAAAGCATTGATATGTTGAGGCTCTAATTTACCCTCAAAATAGGATAAATGTTAAGCACTAGATCCATACTTATGGGTTATAATATAGAGTCCTAACTAATTAAAAAAAACTTTCGCTTCATGTTTTTTATCCATGTTGGTGACATGTTGGTTTTATTTAAGGATAAGGTCTCTAATGTTGAAATATCATTGTTTCAAATGCTTGTTGTAGGCACATTTGATTCACTCCTGATAAACATGTAGATGATTAAGGACAACCAAGTAATGTTTTTCAAAAAACTCTACTCATGTGAGGTATTCTTGGTGATAATCACTCTTAGAAAGGATTCCATGTAAGGATATATGTAGTGAAGGAATTTGAACTTTGAGAGGCAAAACTACCTCAACCCCGTAGATGAGGGATAAAAGTGTAGCTCCTATGATAGTTATGATAGTAGTGAAATAATCCCATAAAGTAAATGGGATATGGAGGTGCCAATCTTGACTAGAGGTATTGACCACCTTTGTGAGAATTTTGATAAGGGTTTTGTTGGAAGATTCTACCTATCCATTGGCTTGTGGATGATAAAGTGAAAAGAAGATTAAATTAATGCCAGAAGCATCACAAAGTTCTTGTAATTTTTTATTTTTGAAATACTTTCCATTATTATTGATAATTTTATGAGGGACATCAAAATGGCAAACAATGTGATGATTGATAAAATCAATGATTTTATTGGCTTTTATTGATATGAGCGAGATGGATTCCACCCACTTTATAAAGTATTCCATAGTGGTGATGATATGTTGATGTCATTATGAGGAATGGGGATGATTTCCTAGATAAGGTTAAGACCCCATTGTGAAAAGGGAAAAAAATCTTGAGATACTTGAAGACTATGGGAAGCTGCATGATGAAGGTTGGCATGATGTTGACATTTGACACATATCTTGACATAATCACAATAGTCCTATTTAAGTGTTGGCTAATAGTAATGAAGGAAAATAATACACTTAGTAATGGCCATACCATTAAAATTTATCCCACATATTCCATCATGATCTTCCTTAATGATGTGAGAAGATTCATGACGATGAAGGCAAGGAAAAAGGAGGTTGTTGAAGCCTCACTTGTAAAATATGTCTCCTAGTATGATATAATGAGATTTTTTCTAGATAAAGGCTCTTTGGGAATTTTTTGAGAGATTAGTAGGGAGAATTCCAAGGTTAAGATAAGTGAAAATTTGGTTATACCAAGCATCAAAAGGGGAGGTCTCCACTTTACAAATTTTAGGAAGATAAGAACTAATATAAGATGGGGTAAAAAAATGGTGTATGGTAACAAATAATTTTGATTCAACAGGTTGATATGGTATTTGGGAAGCAAGAGAGGCCATGGTATCTACAAATTTTTTGGTTGATCATGAAATGGATTGGATAACATAACAATCAAACAAGGCCAAGAGTATGTCCACAAGTTTCTTGTATTTTAGGAGAACATCATTTTTACATTGATAAGCTCCTATGACTTGGTTAATGACAAATTGAGAATCCCTAAATATGCAAAAAAATTGATTCCCAAAGCCAAGATAGTCTGAAGACCTATGACTAAGGCTTCATATTCAGCTATGTTATTGGTACAGTCAAATTCAAGCTTAAAATTAAGGTGAAGCAGTTCTCCATTAAGTGGGATGAGAATCACTCTGCCACACCCACCCCTCCAACCCCCCAACTCCCCACCATTTTTTTATTTACAATAATAAAAAAATGGTCATTTGGTAGGTGGGATCCTCCAATGAAAGATTTTTTATAGATTCATTTAAGAAGGTAAGCAAAAATGGTTACTTTTAAGGTTGAGGGGCTATAGTTAATTGGTCAGTGATAACCTACCCTTTGATGGACTTTTTTAGGATAAAATAAAGATCAAAATCAATGATAAGCATGACCCACTTTTCCATACACTATTTTTGATGTCTTAGAGTGCTTATACTTGAGAGGGTCAGTGTTAGTGATGACATGGGATTTTAGATAAAGAAGATAATGACAGAGCTTGGATGCTAAAAAGACTAAAGTAAGGTAATTTTTTTTATTATGGGTATACTAGGTTTCATATTTGATTAGTGTATGATTGATGTATTAAATGACCTTCTCCTTATTCTGGTCATCATGATAGGTGATCATGGCTCCCAAGGAATGATCAGTGATGGATATGTATAGATAAAAGGGTTGGTATTCTTTAGGGGGAATGAGGATAGGTAGAGAAATAAGATACTCCTTGATTTCATCAAAGGCTCATTTATATTCATTGGTATACTTAAAGGAGACATATTTATTTAAGAGATGGTGAAAAGGTTGAAAAAATTGGATAGTTAAGAAATAAAGTGTCAAATTGATTTAATTTTTCCTTGTAAGCTACAAAGTTGCTTCAAGTTAGTGGGAGGGGGCATCTCCAAAATGGCTCTGACTTTGGCAAGTTCAACTTATATTCCCCAAAGGGAAAATATAAATCCAAACAATTTTTCTGATAATACCCCAAAGATGCACTTCTTGGGATTGAGCCTGACATGATAGTGGATTAGCCATTCAAAAATGATTACAAGAATAACAAGGTGATTTTTGTGATTTTTAGATTTCCCAAGAATATAATATACATAATCCTCAACAATTTTATGAATGATATCATGGAATATATAGGTCATGTCCCATTGATAACTAGCTCTAGTGTTCTTTAGGTTGAATGGCATGACTTGATAGCATAAAGTGCCCCACTAAGTGATGAAATTAGTTTTATATTGATATGTAGGAGTGATAAATATTTGATTATACCTTGAGAAACCATCTATGATGGATATAATTTCATGGTTGACCATGAGATCAATGAGTTGGTCGATGTTGGGAAGGGGAAAGTCATCTTTTGGATAAGATAAGTTATGGTCGTGAATGTTAATGTAGATGCAAAGGCCCCCTATAGGTTTGGTAATAGGAAAAATATTAGAAACCCATTATGGATAATCAATGGGTTGAATTAAATTAATAGATAAGAGGCACTAAAGTTCTTATTTGATAAGAAGAGTTATGTGGTGATGCATAAGATGAAGTTTTTGCCAAACTAGCTTAACCTTAGGATAGGTGATGATGTTATGGAGACTGATGGAAGGGTTGATTCTAGGCATATCTTGGTATGACCAAGAAAATTCTATGTTATGGTCATGGAAGAAATAATTATAGGCTTTCCACTCTTGAAGAGTCAAAGATTAGCCTATTTTGATGATACGAGGATCCTCTTAGGTGCCTAAATTAACATTGATATTTGACTCATTCAACATGGTTTGGTTTTTAAGAAGAAGATTTTTATGGATATAAGAATCCCATGCACTAAGGTAAGTGAGGATGGAATAATCATCTTGGCATTATATGGTTTGAATGGTGGGTGAGTCATGATTGATCATATTGAGGTGGATGAGAGGAAGGGTTTTAGTTTGACCACCTTTTTGATAGGTCAATGGACCTTAACTAATGGTATTGATAAAAAAATTTAGATGGGATGATATCAAAGTCTCTTGATTGGTAAAATGAGTTGGGTGAGGATGGAGTCTCTTATGTGGGGGTAACAATGGGTTTTAGTGATGTGGGTACTTTTGGTGGTTAGAACCCAAGCCCAAAGAAGTCATAAGTTTTTTGAGTTTTGATGATGGGTAATTCATGAGGTCCTTATATGTAAATACCCATACCAAATATTTTCAAAGCATAGTAATGAAGATAGGTTTTGGGATAGGGTATATTGCTTAGATAAGAGAAATTGGAGGTGAAATGTTAAATATATAGAGTGGTGGTGGGAACAAGGAGTGGTCAATCAAGTCCACCATAGACATTTTTTTTGATTGTTTAGGAGCCCAAAGGGGATGATGGTTCTGATGTTGGGGTCATAAGAAGGGTCATTTCATAGATTCCCATATTCATGCAGAGTGGAAAGAGCATCTAAATCCAAAATTCAATATTCCCTAGGTGAGATATGTTAAAAAGTTGATTATATTAAGCTTTCAACCAAAATTTGAGAAGAGGGAATGGTTGAGCTTGTTAATGCTTCATCATTATTGAATGTATAGGTATGAAGGTTCTGATTTGGTATGGATGTTTGATTAGAATTAGATGGCATGGAAGATGAATAAGGAACTAGAAAATCATTTGGATAATATGTCATATTACAAGAGGCAAAGGGACTTGAATTGGCTTTGATTACAATAATTCGGTCCTCATGCTCAAACTTGACACATCAGTGTAGGGTAGAAGGAATGTAGCATATAGATAGAATCTAATGGAATCCAAGTAACACATTGTATTGGAACTTGCCTTCAATGACATATAATAGCTTAGGAATGGTGTGAGGTTCTAGATGGATATGAATAATAATGGCCCTAAGGTGGTGACTACATTATCATTAAAAGAGCAAAGGACCACTGAACTCTTAGAAATAATGTTTTTAGGTAGTTACCACTGATCATATGCATGGGAAGAGATGATTTTGAAGCTATCTCCCCATAAATCATTACCCATTTGATGCGAGTTTAATTAATGTATGCTATGATGAATATGGGAGGGTTTGAATCTTTTTCTTGGAAAGGTAGAATCTCAAAATATTGAAAGGTGATGAGTGCAGAATGGTAGAACACTCCAAAAAAGGAGGAAAGAGGTTCCAAATCATCTGGTTAGACCTATATAAAATTTAAATGAGAATTAATGCTTGGAAATGTTGGGGTTAGGTACTAATTAGATCATAAAGGCTCATTTTGGTTGGTGTTTCATGGAGTTTTTTCAACATGAGTCATTGGATGAATGGAGTGGGGTTGGAAGGTGGGGCTCCCAAATTGGAGACTTTAGGTTTGGATGGTTATGAAGGTGAAGGTGAAGATACTTGGGTTTGGTTTGTAGGTTGATAATTTGAAGGATAAGTATAAGGGATGGATACTCTAGCTTTATTTTTTTCCTTCTGTTGGGCCCAAGAATGGGTCATCATATGAATGGTATGGATGTGGGGTTCTAAAATTTTCTCCAATTATTTCTCTTCACTCTTAGGTGAGGGGAAATGAGTTTTTTGGATAGGTCACTTAGATACTGGAGTAGGCATTAGAGGTTCTAATAGATCACCTTCATTCAAAATAATATGGACAAGTTCTTGGAGAGCCTTACAGTTCTCTATATCATGCCCAACAATCATATGATAAAGATAAATCATGCTATCATTGAACCAAGTTGGCTTAGGATGAGATGGGTTAAATGGCTTGATTAGGGGTAAGATGATAGAAGAGGTTTGAAACAACATTTGAAAAATAGTTGTATAAGATTGTGGTGAAGGTGAGTAGGTTTTAGGAGTAGTTTTTTCATGAAAGCAATGCTTAGAGGAGTGATATTGGTTGATGGGTATGGTTGGGCTTTCTTAGATATGATTAAATTATGCATTGAATATTTGGTTATAGAATTTTTTGATGATGAAGGTTTGGTTATTGGTGGGAGAATAAATGGGGACAAGTTGGTTAAGAAGGATAAAGGACTAGAGGGTTTGGTGATTAAAGATGGAGAATAAGAAGATGGTTTGATAGTGGAAGTATGTGGTCTTAATATAAAAGGTAGATGTGAAGGAGGTGGTATGGGATTTTTTTGAGGTAATCCTTCCTTATTATTAAACATAATTGGATTTAGCTTTGGTGAGCTTGAGGGTGTTAAGGCTAATATTAAAGGAGGGTGAGAGGGACTAGGTGTGGGAAGAATCCCCAAGTTTTTGATTGGTTTGGTGGAAGAAACATGAGGTGAATTGGAAATTTATAGCAAAGGTTTTTGAGATGGTTTATTTAAGGATTTAAAAGAGCTAACTAGTGATAGGGTGATAATGGGTAGAAGGATGAACTCAAGTAGAGTTGAGGACTCAAATTCTCTTAGATAAGGAAAGCCTTATTGGTGCCAAAAAGGTGGCTCAATCAAATTTAGGTTGGGACATGGATTCCAAACTTTGAACTAAACTTGAGAAGGGATATTAAATGGGTATATTTATTTGATCATTACTCTTAAAGTGTAAGCCCTTAGAAGAATAAATGATTGTGGTGGAAGGTATGATTTTGGTTTTGGTAGGTGGTTCTAAAAGTGGTGGTTGGATGGACAAGGTAATGGCTTCTTATGGGATGATTTCCAAAGAGTTCTTAGAAGAGGTAGGTGTGGTACTTTTGGATAAGGTTTATATTTTGGATAAATGTCTAAAGAAATTGGTGATTGTCCCATTTGGATTGGTAGATTCAAAGGAGTGATTGAATCAATAGTGACCTCTTTGGGTATTTATATCAAAGAAGGAGACGATGAGGCTATGGTTTCACTATTTAAAGGAGAGGCAATGGGTTCTTTTGCTTGGGTATCAGAAGGAATGGATGGTAAATTGATTTTCCCTATTTGGATGGTAGAGGTATTAGTTTCCTAAACAATGGGCACATTATTGATAACACTGATTGTATGTGCTTCCTATGAGTTAGATGATTCAAACTTACTATCATGATGTTGTGTGGAAGGAGTGTGATTTGGAAAAGGATTGAAAAAAATGTTGGGATCATTGGGGATATCAAATACCAATTCTCCACTATCGATGAGATTTTGGACAAGACTTTTAAAATTATTACATTTTTTAATGTCATGTCCAATAGTTAGATGAAAAGTACAGTGGTCATTTTCATTATACCACTTAGGTAGAGGGTGATAAAAATTAAATTATTGAGGTGGTTTAGTGGGTGGAAGTTGGATAAGATTGGCTTTGAGTAGTTTATCAAAAAATAGATGCATATGATTCCCCAATGGGAGTATATTTCTTTGTAGATGCTTAGTTTTGGGTTTAATTTTGTTGATAAGGAGGTTTGGGAGAGTTGTTTTGATTGGATTGGTTGAGAGTTAAAGGTGGAGAAGTTTTAAAAACTACTAAATTTATAGATGCATTTGCCTTGGTATTATGTTGATTAGTGGTTTTGGTTGAGGGAGAATCATTAGGTTCAAAAGTGTAATTCTTATTCTATAATTTTAGTTTCCCTTCATTAATGGCATGGTTTTCAAGTTTATGCACCATTTTGAATGCTTCATCAAATGATAAAAAAAATTAGACTTGGAGAGTGGGTGTGATATTCTTAGCACAACCCCTAGAAAATAATTTAATTAATTTGGGATGGGGTAAGGTAAAAGAAAGTTGGTTGATGAGGTCTCTCCATCTAGACACATAATCAATAATGGATTCCTCCTCAAATTGTTTGATGGAATAGAGGTTAGTTATGGAAACCTTTTTAGTTATGTTAACTGAGAAATGTTCCAAAAAGATGTGGGATATTTTGGAAAAGGAGAAGATGGAGTGAGTAGGGAGATTGCTAAACCAATCTAGGATAGGTCCTAATAAATACATTGGAAAGGTTCAAAAGAGGAGATCATCATCATATGAGATCAAGTAACATGAATGACATAATGCTCTTAAATGTTATTGTGGGTCCTCCTTGCCTTGAAATTTGGAAACTTTAGGAAATTCCCATTGAGGAGGATAAGAGTGGATGGGAATAGATGGGTGGATAGGTTAGTTGAAAATTTGGTCATAAGATAATAACTTATGAGACGCAAAAATGATGACTCCAAGTTAGTCATTTTATCCATTAACATCTTAATCAAATCTAGCTAAGGTGGGAAGATGTATAATTGAGGGGTGAATTATGTTGGGGCTAAGAAGCTGGTATGTAAGGGTAGTTAATAGTAGGCATTGAAGAGGCCACATATTGATAGGGGGATACAAAAGGTTGAGACGGTGCCACATATGAGCTAATGTGTATGAATGCTTTGGCATGATGTGGTATGTTTCCATGTTGATAGGCTGGGGTAGGTAGTTTTTGGGGGATAGATGTGGGAATGGTTGAGGTAGTAGGTTGAGATGGGGTAGATTGAAGCTGAGTGGTGACCCTAATGTGAATAGGTGGGATGGATTATGGTATAGAAAGTGCAAACCTTTGTAATTGGGTAGAAGTTGGTGGATTGGTTGAGATTAAAGGAAGGGATAAAGTGGGGGATATAGATAATCCTATGGTAAGTGGGGTAGAGGTAACTAAAGGTAGGGATGAACCCACATGTGAAGTATGGGGTGTGGTAGGAGGTGCTTGGTTGGATGTTTAAACATTAGATTGAGTTTGGGTAGTGGTGAATGGAATGTTGGAAAAAAGTGAAGGCAGGGGGGTTAACAAAGGTTGGTTTTAGGTGGAACCCACCATAAGATGAGAGGTAATTCTATAAGGAGGGTTATTAGGAGGAATTGAAGCAAGGGAGACTCAATGGGGCATGGTGTTAAGGTAGTGTTGAAGATATTATTAATTATTGTCAAGAAAAGTGGTGAAATTAGCATCATCTTTAAACATAATTAGAATTCTAGTAAGAGGAGGGGAAAGATGATGTGACCCCCCATCATTAGAATTATACTCCATGGAAGAAGAAGACGATGAAGGTGGTTGATGAGATTTGTTTCTTATTTATTTTCTAGTAAAGACCATATGAGAAATCAAGGGAAAGTTATGATGAAACTCACACCTCAAACAAAGAGCAACCAAAAATAATTCAAAGTAATTGATGCATCCACTACAAGTGTGTTTATCCTAGGATTAATTTCAAATCACTTTTAGCTTATGCCTTAAAGTGTGAAGAAAGATTTGGATTGTAAATCAGGTACTAAATAAGTAATTTAAGCTTGGTTTTAGTTTGTTTAGGTTTTCAAGAGAGAAAATCTATGTTGAACTTCAGTATGTGGATTGATATTAGGGCCTACCCCCTCACTTCATGGTCCTAAAATGGTAAGGGTGTCAGGTACTTAGCCAAAATATTCCATGTTCAGAGTTTATACTAGAGTAGAGAGTTGAGTTGGTTCTCCCCTTGGTGGTGAAATCCAATTAGGATAGCCATGAAGGGGTAAGGCTATTGCTAGGTGATGAAATCATAATCATACTTTATCTCAGGTGTGTTTGATGTGTTGATTGTGTAAGTGGTTTAGTTTGTGTAAAATTTGTAGTTCTTTGATTAATTTTATTTACTTTATTAGTCTAGATGAACTAAGACAAGCAAAAAAATAATTTATGCAATCAATTTTAACCAAAAGGAACTTTTTTAATTTCTTTTTAATGAAAATAGAATAACTAAGATGTAATTAAATGAAATATGAAAATGCAATATTAATACTTGGATGGATGAAACTAAAACTTATATTTTTTGTTTTCTCTTTTATATAAAGAAGGAACAAAAAAATAAATTTTACTAATGTAAATATAAATGTCTTATAACATCTATGAACCCAAGAAAACTCAGGTGTCCCACCAGGCATGCAAAATGTTATAGTTTATTTTCCTCATTTTTTAATTTTGAAAGTAAATAAGAGAAATATAATGGTTAGGGTGTGTAGAATAATACCTGGTAAAATGCATGATTGAATCTAGATGAAAGTGAGAAATCCTCTTTGGCTAGGAAGGAATAACTTTCAAGTAGCACAAACACTTGAAAGGGGATTTTTAGATGGTTGGTTAAGTGGAAAATTAGGAAGGGTCTTGATTTTAGATAGACATAGAAAGTGGGGTTTGATTGGAGGTATAAGGGTGGAAATATCTTGATAGAAAATTCTACCATAGGGAACCATTGGTGGTTAGGGTAAATCATCAACGGTTGAGGTAAACTATTAATGGTTAGGGTAAACTGTCGATGGTTAGGGTAAACCAAGAAGTGAATAAATCAAAAAGTATAGATTGGGGATTGGGAAAAGAGAGGTGAATACAAGATTGGAAAGTCTAAAATGAGGTACTAGTGGAGTAGGTAAGGTAATGGTATTGAAAATAGATAAATAACACAAGTGCAAAATACCTATAATGAATTATATGTCTAAAGTGATGTGGCTAGAGTGATGATGCTTTAGGATTTCCAAAGGGATTTTTACATAGTTTTGGATCTCAAGTGATGATGCTTACTAACTGATATGGATTTTTAATACCTGAAAGAAATCTTGAATACCTAATAATTAATAAGATGATCCCTTTCTCTTGCTCCTCTACTTATTTTATAGGAAATAGTTACAAAATGGGATGCAAGAAGTTGTTATTTTGATCAAGGGTAAAGCTACCTATTTTCATATCTTTAAAATATTTGCTTTAAAGATTAGTTGTCATTTCTAAATTTGATAATCTCTCACAAAGAGTTTTATTGCTTTAAATTTTGAAATCTGAAGGTGGGTCCTAACTATCGATGGTTAGGGGTAACCATCGATAGTTTCCCTAATTGTCAGTGGTTCATGGGTCTATGGGAAAAAAGGCTAAAATGAGGTAATTAAAGGGTGAATTAAAAAGTGGTTTGGTAGGTTCATAAATTAGATTAGTTAATGGTCTAATGGTATGTTGACACTAAAAACTATCCTGTGTGGTTTTAGGTGTCTACAATAAGTGATTGGTAAAACTAAGAAAAGATTGGGAAATATGAGATGTTTCAATTGTAAGGTAAATAAAATATGCATAATTGTATATTTTGTATTCCCATGAAATGCTTTCACAACTCTAGTGTATGTTTTATAGCTTTATCCTTATAACCAAGAGCATGTATAAGAGTTATGGTGTACACATTTTCAATTTATCTATTATCTATCATGACAATATGGATTGGTTGTATGCCAACATATTATTTAATGAAAAATGTATGTCTATCATAATCATAAAAACATACAATCATAAAAAGGAATAGATGGGTGTGATGCTATTTTTATTGTAACTTTACCAATGATTCTATCCATTTGATGTCCATATGAAGATGGATGAGGATGGGATTTATATGCATAATGTTATTTATAATTTTCCTTTCTATCTTGTGATTCATCATTTTGAAAGGGCTATTTATACATTTTCATTTTCTTATGGCTTATCCTCTTCATTATATGTACCAATGTCAATAATATTCTCATCAATGAGGTTTTTATTTTTGTGCTTGACCTTCATACATATATTAGTAGATTTTTTAACACATGTATGATAAGCATAAAATGAATTCCTATCAAATATTATATATATATATATATATATATATATATATATATAATGGTGGAGGACTTGTAATAACATGGCATTACATAAGCCTTTATAGTAGCACATGAGGAGGTGAAAGTAACCTTGATAAAAAAATTATAGAGATTTTAGTTGAGGCTTAGGTGATGGTTTTGATATATCATTTTCTAAAACTTTAGCTTCATTTTTTATATCATTAGTTTTTATTTTATAATTAATAATTCATTGAGAACTAATAGTTTAGGTAGAAGGAAAATTAGATCTATACTTGAGATTATTTAATTTAATCAATTTGACTTCATGTTCTTTAATTGTAAGACATAAGTCATGAAAGGATTGAAACTTATCAATCATTATAGAATCTTTTATAAGAGTAAGACAAATTTAAGTAAGAATATATTAAATCTCATTATCATCCATTTGATTTTTCATTTTGGCAAATATAATCTATTATATGAGTAAGACAAATTTGAGTAAGAATATATTAAATCTCATTATCAGCCATTTGATTTTTCATTTTGGCAAGCATAGTATTGTATCTCAGAACATACTCACTAACTATCTCATTTGGACATTATTTGATCTTTACAATTTGAGCATAGGTTAATTTATCACCAATATTGATAAAAATGTGCAAAAAATTGATTTTCCAAACAAATAAATTATTAAATAAGTTGGATAATAATATCATAAAAGCATATAATATCATAATCCATGAGACTCCATGGAAAGGGCTTTGTTAACAATATGTCATTAGCTACATAATCTAGACAAGATACATGGAGGACACACAAATATTGTTGTATATCACCTTTGCCTTCATAAAAAGGAATATTAGGAGCCCCTAATCCATTTATAAAAGGATAAGATTAAATTTTATGGGACAAAGGGTTATGTAATAAGGTACAATAACATAAGTAAGTGCTAGTGTGAGAAATCATTTATTTAGTATTAGTGAGATTGGCTTGCAATAGAAGGACTTGTTCAAGAGAGACATTGGTTGTAATAATGGGAGGGGTAGAGGTAGAAATAAAAACATTTTAACTATTCACATAATTTGATTTCTTAAGTTCATCTTGAGAAATATAAAGAAATTAATTGATATTTTTTGGGGTGTGATATATCACAAACTCAAATTTTAGCAATATTAGTTTTGACATCAAATTTAGATATAAGGGCCATGACATGTTCATTAAGAATATGATGGGTTGTTAATATGAAATATTATGAGGGTAGATTCATAATATATTCCTTAAATTTTTTAAAGTCATTTAATATTTCATTAAAATAATAGGGGCAACCAAATGATGGAGTGAGGTAAATAAAGCATTTGGATTAATAGGAAGTGGTAAATTTTGAAAAGGAGCTTGTTTTATTATAGTATATGGGACCCATGAAAATACATAATGAATAACATGTTGTAAATAAATGTTAGGTGCTACAATAAACTTCATGAGTTTGTGTAACATATGATAAAAATATGTATATGCTACATTGATCATTAGTATGAAAAGAGGAGAAAAATAAAGCTATAAGTTAAGAAGACAACACAAAAAAAATGGTAAAGTGTGATGTAAGTAAGGGTTTGAATGATTCTTAGGCTCTGAAATATAGTTTATTATTCATTTATTAGTGTTGGCACAATATTTTAGACCACTAAACACAAAGATAGAACTATTCTTGTATCCCACTAAACCTAGATTTGAGGGTAAGTTGAGAGTAGATTCACTAGCTGATACATTCCTATCAGGTGCACCATAAATTAGATAGATTAAGAAAGGATTCATATTTGTTTAAATAAGGGTATCGTACACATTTTATATATAATATGAGAAAAAATTAAACTAAATTCCATGTTTATATTTGTACTATTGCTTTGAGTATTTGAGTAAAACCCTTCATGCCATGATCTCTACAAATAGAACATTGCATAGCACTTCATGACATTAGCTAAGTATCTTTAAAAATAATAAAATATAGTTTCTAAATGAATCAAAATTAAATGAAAAATAAATCAAATAATTAAATATTTTTAACCAAGAAAATAACAGAATTCAACTTGAAGTCAAAAGAAAGAACTTTCATGTCTTTATTTATCCAAGGTGACAAGATAAACTTTTTTATTGTTAGATTACTCCAAGATAATATATATATATATATATATATATATATATATATATAATATTTAAGGTTAAGTAATGTATTATTTTAGTGTCAAAAATTTACATAATTAATCAAATTATCTAATCCAAAAATGAACAAGCAATAAGTAGTGTTTAGAATGAAATGTGGGTTCATCAAAATGTTTACACTATAATTAATTATAGATTACAATGAACTCTAATTGGAATTGTAAACCATGTAAATATAATATAGGAATTTAAATAATAAATTGTACAATAAGTACATAAATCTACAAAATTTATGTAATTTTTAGATAACTAAAAATATAAATAAGGGATAGGGTTAGAGAATTATCCTTGCAAACAAATTAATTCAGACTATGTTAACTTTCCTTGAGTTGTGAATATTTTTAAATAACCTACAAACATAGATGAATATAAAAAAAAGATCCACTATGTATTGGAATAATTCTAAATAAGTTGGATAGAGTTTCAATACTTTTTTGTTTGATACCATGGCTTTGTTTAGATAGACTATGCATTAGATCTAAAAATATGGGCTAGTTCATATTTGTATATAGGTGACCTATTTCTATGTGGAGATAAATTTGATAGATAAATGTCATATAAAATTGATTCCCTAGTCCTTAATAACCAAATAAAAGAGATAAAATTCAAAAGGGATAAGAATGGGAGATGTGGGAATGGCTGAGCTATCCTCAAAATTTTCCTTATTGATTGAGTGTTGCTTACATAGCTCAAAGGCCTTAGGATGGTGTAATTATCCATTCATAAAAGATCTCATGAATTTATATATAAATGTTTTTATTATAATTTTTTAAAATTATACCTTTAACCTATAATAAAATAATTCTATAATTATCCAAGGATTGTGGACTACAACATAGGTACAATAACAATCTTTACTCAGAAGATAAATGATTTTGAAATCATAAAATGGATTCTTTTATTAGTGAGATATAGTTAGGTTTAAGTGTGACCCTTGATTTGATTTTATAAGTGAATATTTTCAAATATTTACAATATCTAATCTATTTTTTACTTTAGAAAGTCATTATTAATTGTGTCATTTTAAAAATATGACTGTTATAGTACTATGGATAAAGACACATTACTGTACAAGAACAAAATGAGCCCTTGTATAAATAGAGTGCTTTTTTCAAACATGAATAAATTATTATGAAACCAAAGTGAAAATTAATTATATGGTGAATAGGGATGAATATAGACAATATATGAAATTTTAGGACAACCATTTTGATAATTTGAAGTCTTTATTAGAGTTTTGGCTTATTGGAATGGTCAATTGACCAATAAAGGTAAAAAAAAATTAGAATAAGAATAATTATACATTTAATGATTAAATTTAAATGTATAAAAATGATATCTATTGTAATTATAAACTAAGTTGACATAGGGATATTATCTATATTTTCATTGAAACTCACTATAATCTAGTTGTCTTTATAGTTATGATGTTGGCATAGTATTCCTTGGTCTTGATGGAGATCTTGTCATCATCACTGACATCCTTTTGAGTTTCAATTTCCTCAAAGCTATAAATATAAAGCAAAAATGTTGTGACTAGTGTGAAAAAATCAAATGATGTAGTTTTTAAAATCCGGTCTATACCAAATGAACATAGATATGTCATTATGTCTTGACTTATTAAGTTAGATTATCATTTATACCAAATATCATGATATTTTTTGTATTTTGAAACATAAATTCCCATTACAAATTTACCTTGTTGTAGGCTCAATTTGCACCCTTGGAGAGAGTTCTTAAGGATCCCTCCAATTGAGCTACATAATCGGAACAACCTCAGGTTGTGGGTATCATATGGTGAGTTTGAACCTCTAGATAATGTCAGCTTCCTCTTGATGCTCACCTAAGATAATTATAAAATAATGCTTCATAAGGGAAAGGGCTACAAATATGGTTAAGGGCTCCTAAAAAGGCTAAAAGTGTGATGCAACAAAGTAAATGGACATTCATATAAGCTTGAACATACACTGAATCAACAAAAGATAACTATGGCTTACTCAATCTCACAAACTCACTAGTTGCATAAAAATTTCATATAAGAGGTTCCAAGTAGAACACTAATCTAGACCTTTAAGTTAGATTGAAAATAAATTTAAAGAGGAAATTAGGACAATAAACTAGGAAGAATCTCCTTCAAAAATTCACCATACACAAGCATACTAGGCACTGATTAAAGATAATATATAGGTAAAGAGTTGATTATATTACTTATAAAGGTAGTTATTACAATATTTTGATAGGGTTTAACCATATCAAAAAGGCACAATTTTTCAAGAGTTTCAATGAGTATCCTTATCCTAGAAAAGAATGATAAATTATAAGAGTTGAGAACCCCTTCAATGGGAATGGACAAATATGTATAGGAGAAAGGAGAGAAAAAAATAAAGTGGTAGCATGCCATCAAAAAAATAACACTTTATCCATGTCATTAAATGAAATTAAGTTTCCACCTTTTGCTCCTTACCCAATGAAAACCTTGACACATTTTTGATCAATCAAGATAGTACCCATAGATTACTGAGTGAGAAAGTCCCCAAAATTTTTGAGGATGCATTAAACTCCCCTAGCTATAGTTCCCAACACTAAACCTTTTCTTTGATCCTTCATGACATATCTCACTTGAAGATAAAACCTCACACTCATGGATTTGATAGAATCATGGCTCTATGAGTTTTAAGTGGTTTCTTGTTGAAAATATGGACATGTTAAAGGATGAAGACCATTTTCATTAATCACATATTTACTATATCTCCATAATTGGATCATAGGTTCATCTTATAGACAAATAACCAATCTAATATTATTAATTCTCCTATATCTACCATATTAATATAGACCTATAGACTATATATCCCCTTTTTCTACATTACAATAGGTCCAAATAGACCCATTCTATCTCTACAAAAACCAAGAGTTTGTTGTATACACAGGTCCTCCTTTAATAATGGTGAACACAATCATAAATGAACCCTACAAGCTATAAAATGTCAAACCAAAGGTCCATATTAAGCCCCAATGGTGTTCCCTTTATGTTATTTATAATTGACTACATGGTTTTGGATTTTGAATGGTTCTCATATGAGATTTAATGATGGTGGAATGACTCTATAACACTTATGTTTGATTTGGTAAAAAAAAACTCTAGTTTCTTGACCTTCATTTTCATTGGTCATCAATTTTGGCTCAGGCCAATCAAATTATGCCAAACTATCTTTTATCTCATTAGTCCCATAAATCCTGCTAACTCTATAACTTCTCTCATACCATATATCTTAACTTACATGATGCAATATGGTCTATTAATCTTATGTCATATTGAATGTGCTTATGCCACTTGTCAATCATGTATTGATCTTAGGATCATATTATCAATCTATGGCTTCATGCACTTATGCCACATGGTGGCTTCTCAATCTCCTTGACCTTTTGAAACATATTACCCTGTTAGATCATAATGTATGAATTAGTGTTGATTATTAATCTAGCTCAAAATTGCCTCCTTGTTAGTGAACATGCACCATTGGATAGTAGCTTGATGAACCTGCACCATCAGATCTTTTCCAATTTTTAGATCTTTAAGGGATTTAACATAGGGAGCTTTTGACTCATTTAACTCTAACACAAACCATTAGATCAAATGTGTTAGTATGAAATATCATGTGGACCATTAGATCTTGATCAAATTCAAACTTGTTAAGTGTTTTTTGGATCCAAATGGTCATTTTATGGAGCTTAAACTTGACACTCACACAAACATCTTTCTCTATAGGTCTAACTTTGAAGCTCTATAAATTGATCTAGAAAGCTTTCATATACATGAAACTTGTAGATCATGTTCCCATCATGAATAACTACATGACACTACCATATCTTGCTTGGTGATGCTTTATGAGTGGAATTATAAAATACATAAGTGAATTGATCCATTTATTCCTCTACATGATGTGTTGGTGATGGTCTAGCTAACTTAGGCTTATGCTTGACCTTTTACATGAATTTGAAAGGATAAATTAAGCTCTAGGGGCTTATGTAAAACCTGATTCATGATCCCAAATGTTATGACCACCATGGATACTTATTTTCTTGAATTTGGACAAACCACACTTTAAGTTAACTTAAAGTGTTTCAAAAACTTTACAAGCATCATGATCTATTTGGTCCACTCATTCCATCCAAAACATATGTTCATCTACTCATCCATTAGAAACTTGATCTATTTAAGCACAAGCTTGGTATGTGGGCCAAAAATGGCCAACATCTTTTGTGACTCACAAGGAAGCATGCCTGTTATGCTTGAGAACCTAATCTATTTTGCCTTGACTGGTATATTGGGTGTATGGAGTCCCAATTCTTCTCTCAAATAATCATGATGATAACACATGGATATCCCTATCTATAACCTTTTTTGAAGTGAAAATATCAAAATAAATAGAATGAACTATGCAAGGCACTTATTGAAAAATAAACACATGATAGAAAAGAAATGTGCACAAGGAACTTATAGGAAAGCATAAGGTTATTTTAATATGTATAATATATTACAAAAGATTCAAATCTATTTTAATAATATTGCTTTAAATTAATGCCATTAATTGAGATTGATAATACCTCTCCATATAGTTTGGAAAGTTTAAAAGTAATGTGTTCCTTGCATCCATGGATCAAATAAGGACCACTCCATAGCCTATCAAATTTGGTATGGTTTCTTGATGGTTCCTTATTCGAGTCCCACTTGAGGACTAGGTCTCCTTTATTAAATCTCCTTAAATTAAATCTCTTTTCAAAGGATTTTTTGACATGATCTTGATATGACTCTAATGTTTTCATAGCAAGGTCCCTAGTTTCTTCTAGTTCCATGAGCTCTATCATCTTCAAGTTCATGGGATCATCCTCCACTAACTCAAGATGATGGGCTAACTCTAATATAGGTAGCTCAAGGGAGATACATAATTTGTCTTCCCTTCCATACACAAGAACATATGAAGAATTACCACTGGTATTTTAAAGATTAACCCTATCATTCCATAAGGTTTTCATTATCTTGGTGTGTCATGTTATCTAATTCTCTTCCATGGTCCTCTTGATGACCCTTAGAAAATTATTGTTTATGGAATCTACCTATCCATTTCATTAATGATAGTAGTTAGAAGAGGTGTTGAGGTAGATGACTAATTTTATATCCCACTCACTTATGTTCATACCAAGGAATGTTAATGAATTATATGAAATTATGGTGGTTGGGACACCAAACCTAGTCACAAGGCTCTCATAAAAGTCTAGAACTACAAAATCATTAGCTTCTTTCAAAGCAATGGCTTTCACCCACCTAGGAAAGTAGTCAGTTATAGTGATCACCCATTTATTTCCTATACTTGATGGTGGATTGATGCTCCTTAGGAAGTCTAACCCTCATTGCTTGAAGGGTTTTTCCACTTGAATAGGATTGAGTGGAATGGATGCTAGTTTCTACTTTCCTACAAAGAGAGCAAACTTTTGGCATTTTATAACCCATGCATGAGAATACTTAAAAAGGTTAGGCCAATAATAACCAGCCCTCATTACCCTTTCTATTGTTGTTTTAGGTTTAAAATGGCCTCTTCTAATTCCATCAAGAATCTACTCCAAGTGTTTAGTCACCTGGTCATCATATATGCACCTAGAGAGTACCCCATTGAGGTCTTTTTCTAAAAATAACACCATTAACTAATGCATAAGGTATATATTGAATATTTAAGTAATTTATTTTGGATCTATTATCCTTGGGGATATTATCTTATCACTAATAAGTGAGACACATCTTGAATCCATCTCTTTTGAAGTGGAGGTATACCTACTTGTCAGTTTTCTTGGGTCACTAAAACAAATTCCTTATCTTCTTAAACTTCATTTACCATGTGCTCACACAAGCCCTTACCCGTGATTACCTTGATGAATTTGATCTCTACATCATATTCCATGACATTTATGATCCAACCTACTCTCTTGTCATTCAAATCCTTGTTAAGGAGGAAGTACCTAACCCCAAGATGAGACACCATAAGATGGATCCTATTGTTGGATATCATGGGCCTGAACTTATTGAGGATTCTCATAGATGTAATAGATTGATTCTCAATTAAAGTTTACCTCACCTCATATCCTTCCATCCCTTGACTAAAAAATTCAATTGGTTACTCTATTCCTTCACCATTATTCCTTATTAGTATAGTTAGTATGTTGTCAACATTGGTAAATGTGTACAAGATGAAGTCCTTAGGGAAGTTTGGATTCATGAGTAAGGGTACCTAGGTAATGGCCTGCTTGATGGATTCAAAGGATACCTTGCCTTTATGAGTCCATGAAAACACTTGGCTCTTCTTTAGCATGGTGGTGATATATTTGACCAGGTTTTCAAAACTAGGTATGAACCTTCTCACAAATTTAATCTTCCCAAGGAATCTCTGGATCCCTTTATTATGTTTTGTCAAGGATAAAGCTAAGATAAGACTTGTTTTTTTAGGTTCAATGGAAAATGCTTATTTTGAAATAATGTTACCCAAAAACTTACCATCATACAAAACAAACACACATTTTTTTGTGATGTAAAGAGATCCCATACTCTCTACATCTCTATAAAATTAGCTTGAGATGGTCCATGTTCTCATTAGATTTCTTGGTAAAGACTATGATGTCATCTACGTATACTAGTACCATTTGATTTAGTAGTCCTTGAAAGGCCATGCCCGTTGATCTTTGAAAAGTTATCCCAACATTGGAAAATATAAAAGGCATATTTTGACAAGTAAATGTGCCAAATTTGGTGGTGAAGGTAGTCTTTTATTGGTCCTCCTCTCTCACTAGCACCTAGTTATAGCTTGAATATCCATCCAAGAGAGAGAACAATTTTGAACTAGCAACTACTTACAAGAGTTTCTCTATGAACGTTAGAGGATAATGATACTTCAAATAGACCCTATTAAGATCCTTAAAGTTCACACATAGTCTAATTTCCCCATTCTTCTTCTTGATAGGTACTAGATTATCTACCCATAAGGAGCGTTTAATTGGGAAGATGATCCTAGATTCAATAAGCTTGGTCAATCGTTTCTCATGAGTTCTTCAATATTGGGGTTTATGGGCCTCTACTTCTACCTAATAGGATTGGCATTAGCCTCTAGATATATAGTGTGTTGGGATAATTTAAGATTAAATACCCTTAGGTCACTCTATTACTAAACAAATATGTCTACATATTCCTTACAAAGATCTCTGAAAGAATGCCTTTTATCTTTATTTCTTACTTCCCAAGCTTGAGGATCTTATCTTCAAAGTTAAAAACTCTCTCATATTTCTCTTCATTAGTTGACACCACTACTTTATCCTTCCTCATATGGTCCCCTTCATGAAAGAGGCCTTATAGGGTGAATATCCATTTAGGAAGCTTATTAAACCTTAATTGAACAATTTTCTCCTCATACTAATGCTATAATTTTCCTTGGTTGATGGAAGAGAACTCTACTTCTTACTACAAGAAACATAATTTTTTTTTGTCATTTTCAAAGACTTACCAATGAGATTCATTATTTGGCATTGATGGTCTTATTAACACTTTGGTATTTTTAAATTCATTAGGGATGTGAAAATGAGCCCCAACAGTTGCTAGTCTATCAGCATGTTGATTGTTGGCCTCTTAGCATTGATTGGATGTTGAAGGCCTCAAAGTCCTCAATTATGTCCCACACTCTATGTTTTTAAGACTTCATTAAGGGTTTCTTAGTGGCATTTTGACCTTTGACTTGGTGCATAACTAGTTCACTATCCCCATAGACTTGAAATTACTTAATCCCTCTCTTACTAGCCCATTCAAGGCCATGGATGAGGCCTTCATATTATGTTTCATTATAGGAATATCTAAATTAAAACCTATATGAAAATAAGTATTTATAATTTTAAGGGGATTGTTGATGCCTTTAAGTGTATCATAGGTGTTCTCACTATTTAAAGAACACTTTTGATTTTAGAATCCTAAGAATTCATAACATGAGTTATAGGTATTTGTAAATTATAATGCCTATGGTGGGATAGGGGGAAAAAAGTACACTATTCCACAATATTTATATGATTTTATTTTTGGGAGCCACCTTTATCCAAGCCTTCATGAATTATATTAGATCTTGATCAAAGTTCTAAACTACACTAATCTAAGTGAATATTTGACAATGAGATCTAAAATGTAGTGAGTTATTTAAAAAAAAGGGGTGATAAAAATAAGGGTAAGGTAGAAAATAATTGAATGTGATTTTTATTCTTTATCTCAAACATTATGACAAAGTTTTAATAGACTAAACATGCATGTAAACTAGTATGTAATATATAATAGCTAATACTCAATTTTCACTACAACCAGGCTAACTTCTGAGGATAAGTTAAAAATACAAGTAAGAACCAATTATGCTTTAATTTTTTGATACTAAACCTAGATAGCCAAGATTAGTTGAAAAGATCATAAGTTGTTTCACTTTCATTTGTTCAGCATAGATTAGCAACCCTGTAATAAGAATGTAATTTGAAATTTAAAGAAAACATTAAAATTTGAGATCTAGATGAGCAATTTAGAGAAAATATAGTAACCCTTAATAAAACCATATAGATAAACTTTTAAGAATTACTTAGTCATATTAATTGTTTCAATTATATAATTTTTGCTCAAAAAAATCTCTCTCTAAAAAATGGTAATTGTCTATTTATAAAAACCATGGGTAGTGTACTAATCAATTTTGAAGATACATATGTGTAAAATCCTTGTATGAAAATTATAAAATACATATGACCTTCTACATTAGATTGACCTAAAATTGTATATGCTAATAAAGTAACACATACTTTTATAATATAATATTCTATTTTTACAAATGTGTGCAAAATTGGAATCTATAGAATCTTCTATCAAGCTAGTGGTGGGCCCTAGGATGTGTTTGTTGGAAGATGATTTTAGCCTTAGTGTGTTTCTTGCTAATTAGTTCCAAATCTACTATAGGCTTCATCAAACATCTACCCTCTTGGTCTGCTAGTTTATTGAATTCTTTGGCATTCCTTAACATTTCCTCAATGATGCTTTTGGCCTCTACAATTCAATCTCTTAAATTGAAGATGATATCCATGATCTTATGGTTCTCACTACAAAAATAACCCTAGATCTTTCCCTTTATTTATTGAATGGTGGTAGTGGCTCTCTATTTAAACTCTTCATCATCTATTAACCCAATGGTAATGGGTTGTTAATGCTTTGTTAGCATGGTTCCTAGGAATTTCTTAATCCTGCTCATCAAAGTCTCATATTACTTCACATGATCATTAACATTATTATACCATGTGATCAAATCTTATACTTTGTATATAACAATTCCTAAGACTACACTCAAATGTCCTAGGCTAATAGTTCTGAAGCATAATAAATGCCTTCTATCTACATGTTAATGAGCTTAGCTATTTGATCTTTTAAAGCTTACCACTGGATGACCAAGGCTTTGGCCACTTCATTTTGTTATATCAAGGCACTCTTCTTGAGTTTCATGGACTTCAAGGATTATAACATGTCAAAAAGTGATTCACCCAACATTTTTATCATCTTATCAGGTACAAAAAGGATGGCCTAGGTTTTAAGGTCTTGCTTCTCCTTCATCAAGTTAGCAATCTATTATTTTAATCCCCTAATTCCTTGTATTACTTATGTTGATTAATTACTAATTTAGATCTCCACATCTTCTTGGTGAATGGGATGCTCTCCAAATTCATGTCCTCCCACTATATTTAGGCTTACAAATGGTTCCACCCTTTGAAATTTGAACTCCTCTATACCCACCATAACCTTCCTTGTGGTGATCTTTTCTATCCATAATGTTTTTGGGTTGAAATTTACTATAGTGGTGGGCTTGGAAAACTTGGTGGTCTCTATAATTTCCACCTTTTTACTACTAGACTCCCCTAGAGTATCCATTTTCTTGTCACCAGGACCCTTTACTTCCACTAATCTTCTTTATTCTTGTTCCTTCATCATTTCAAGATTCCATGGTTGAAGGTGTTCATGCACATCACTGCTAATATTCTATGACAATGCCCATGAATGGACCATGGAAGGAACATTTTGGAGTTTCCCATATATGAATCAATCTATAATGATTGGCCCATATATGGGGAAATCATCACTAAATAGATTTATATCTTGGGCTAGGTGGATAAATGGAAGTTTTGGCTTCTTGGATCTAGTAGGGATGAGGGATAAATCTAATTTCCTCTTGATCTAACTTGTAATTGGAATTAGGGCCAACTTAGGTTATTTTCCCTTATCTTTCTTAATCCCCTCCATTTATTCATGATTCTTTGTAACTTACCCTACTTGGGTGTTAGGGTCTTCATCTATTTATTCTCTATCTAATTCATAATATTATTCAATAACCATTAAAACAACCTCAAATATTTCATATGACTCAAGATATACCATGTCTACATGTTCCACAAAAGATGGTGTTTTTTGTGGAGGTCCTAAAGATGAGGTTTCTTCACCTAGCCTCTCTTCCAATTGCTTCTTACCAGGGTCCCGAGGTTGAGGAAATTCCACTTGAGGCAACTGAGGTGTTCTATAGGTGGAATGAAGTATATGATACTAGAGTGGGTGCATATTATAGATGTCTTCAATTTGTTTTTTCTCATGTGTTAGCCTATGCTTTAACTTTGCATTGTAATCTTTAAGACTAGCTAATACTTCCTTAAAACTATTGGCCTTCATTTATACATGATCATAAACTCTAGGTTGGTTTTCATAGATTATATTAAGTAATTAATTTTCTTTTAAATGGTCCCTTAATACCCCTTTAAGATACCACATCCTTAATTCATCCATTTGGAAGACCAAATCTTCTCTCTATCTAGACATGATATCAACCTGCTTCTAGTCATGTAGTGTGGTATTTCCAATTATTAGGGGAAAGGATTGGATGAGGCCATTTTTCTTTTCTTTGTAGACCCCATCAATTCCATTAATGAGTTGGAAAGTGATTTCTTGTTTGAATAGCTTATTTGGCACATATACAAGCAACTTGTATGGTGGGGACATGGTTCCCACAATTCTAATTATGGTGTAATTAGGATGATACCAAATATCCCATATCATATCCACATACATTTTTATCAAAGGGTGTATTCTAGGCATAGGGGATCTAGTTCTAGCCTCAACCAAAGTGGGATAAATATAGTTATATATGAATTGCATATGGTTCATATATTTGAAAATATGCAACTTTGAGTAATGGTGGGAAATGATTGTTCTACCTCTAGGATACCAGTTCTTGACGTGGGGGAGTTTGGTAGAAGCAAATAAGGCATCAAGAAAATAGGATATCATAAATAATTGTTTATTGGTATTCATTTTAATGGTTATAAATTGATGACTTAGGAGAATGTTTATCATGTCTCCAATATGAGGGGTGAGTTGTTGATGTATCAAGAAGTGCACATAGGAAACCTAGGTGTGATTAACATAAGTGGTTATGAAATCCCCATAAATTATATTCAACAAGGTCATGATAACCCTAATTCCTTCCCTAAACTTATCAATTGGAATTCTCCCTTGGAAATCTCTGAATATATGGTTTCCCTCATTAAGCTAGGGTCTTAGGATGGTGTCAAGGTCATTTTGAATGGTCTAATTCTTGATTGAGGGTAAATCAACATGGGACCATGGAATTTTATAGTAACCCTCAAAAGCTACAGGGTAAATGTAAGCAATCTTTCTAAATGTTCCACCATGCATAATCTAGTCATCATCTACTCTAAAATCAACAAAAAGTGAAACAAACACATTGAAAAAATAAAGTTATTTAAGTTTAGCAATTTCTTGATGAAGGCTATGTAATTAAAATACAACCAAGTCTTTGTATTTGGTGTTGAATACCTTAATTCTCATCTCATTCTAAGTGAAGGGTTACATCTCTTCTATGGCAAAGAAGATCTTGGACCAATTCTTGCACCCATTGTTTAATACTATGATGTCCAACTTTGTGTCCTTGAAAACCTTACCTAGGTGGTCTAAGGATAAGTAAATCTATATTTATTCCCTCCATTTTTGTCTTCTTACTATCATTGCTTCACAAATTTTCAAAATGCAAAACACTTACTCTATAGAAGTCTCAAGATTGTCCTTCTCACACTTAGAATTATTTTACAAGTTCAACAATGATTCGATCATTCACAATCTTCCTTTTTTTCCAAATGGAAAAAATCTAAGTGTTTTCATATTTTTCTTATGTGGATCCTATGTGGCATCTATTTGGCATCATTTCATGGCATTTTTAATAATTATCTTAAGGATAACTAGCTGTTAGTTTTTGAATTTTGCCTTTGGTTTCAATCGATTAGATCAAGATTCAAGGATCAAGTAACAACCATTGATCATAATCCTATATTTATTACCTCATTAGTCATCATAATTATCAATCCACATGATTATTCCACCTGACATATTATCACATCATAAATCTCTAATTTTTGGGTTCTTTCCATGTGTCTAGCTCTTGGGCTCCCTGAGTCTTTATTTGAAGATCTCATACCATTGGATTATGTTGGTATGATTAAGAAAGAATCATAGGATCCTACAAGATTCATAAAGTTTAATTTAGTCTTGAATGTCATAAAAATACCTAGGTTAAATTTCTTAGTCCTAAGTTTATTGTGTTGATAAACATGACAAAGTTAAGACTAAGGTGCGTTGTGTATAGCCTAAGTTAAAATATTAAAGTGGACCCCTTTTTATAAAGATATCATAAAAAATCCTTCCTTGTATAAGTAAAAATGTTTGGTGAGGTTTAATTTATTATTCTTAGGAATGTCATAAACTTCCTCATGATCATCAAATGATGATCGTGAGATCATCAAATTTGACCTCATGAAACTTCCTTTACTAAATGGAATATTAACACATGGCCTCTTCACAGAGATTCCAAAGGTACCAGATCCATCTCACTCCATTATATTAGAAGAGTGAGATCCATCAGATCATGATCTGATTCATTGCGTATGATTGGTCTATAGTGAACCTATGATGATCCTTAAGGCTTTGACATTTCAATGCTCAACTTGCATCATCTGATCATGATCTCCATCATAGTGAGTACCATAGATATTTTGTAATGGGATCTCAATTTAAGTCCATATTTTGTCTTTCCATGCTTCGTTAGATTTATTCATATGATTAAGTGAGGACTTTTGGATCCTACAAGAAGTATGAATGTTAAGCCAAGACCTACAGATCATAAAAACTTAGGGTATGTTTTAATCATAAGGTCCTACTTGTAATAATAAATGTGAAGGGGGATTAGATTAAAATTTAGGATAAAAATTAATTAAATAGGACTCAGGTAGGAAATGGAAGGAGAAGGGGGGTCTTACAAGACCATGCAAAATGTAATTAGAATATATAAGGAAGCTTATAAGTAAAAAAGTTATGAGGGTTTGGGTATAATTTTTGTATTATGATTTAATTGTGTTAATAAATATGACCAAAACTTAGTATAAAATTAGACCTAGGTCCCAAGTGGGTAAAAACTCCTACCAAATGGCTCCCACCAATTTTTAATTCAAACCACAAGGTTTTAAGCTTAGGTTATTGTTAAAGAGGGTCCAAGACCAAATTTATATTGACCAAAGGCTATTAAAAGCTTGAGTAGGACCATGTAGTGAATTATTGGTTGGTACATGCCAGTGCCTTCTCTATGGAACCTATATTTCTCATAAATAGGGTAAACCATCAATAAGGTTAGTCAAACAAAACCTGACCATAAACAAAATATACTACTCTATCAAAGTGGATGATCTTCAAATTATACAAAAACCTAGGAGCAAAACAACGTTTTTAATGACAAGGTTCTAAGACATCTCAAGGGCCCCAATTTTCAAAAATATGGAGATTCTAGCCTAGATAAAATTTTGACTCATAGGGGAAACATAGCCATATGTTATAACCTAGAGGCTCTAGTTTAACAAATAACTAGGTCACTTATTTTATTGGACCCATGACATCATCATGACCTATTCATGGTTGAAACAATTTTTGCACCTAAAAGATTTGGTTTATTTTATAGGATATATTCATGTTGTGTGTGTGCTTTGATTCCACTTACTATTTATTGTGGGATTTAGGGAAAAAATTCTAAGTTTCACATCCTTCGTCATTTATACTAGTTTATAGGACATGGTTATTCATGAAGGATAATGATTTTGGTTTATGGTAGGCTTAGGCATTGCTCTACTACCATCTAGGAATCCATATGCCTAATAGATATACCTTTGGCTCCACTTAAGGCCTTGCTCCACTACCAACTAGGCAGCCATAACCCTGGTGGAGATTACCTGAATCACCTATGCTTGAAAGCTTCAAGTTTTTAATTGAATTCTTATTTTTTATTTTTTGACATACATTTTAATGATTTCAATAAGGTTGGGAACAAAGATATCTAGGTTTTAAGGATTTTAGTCAAGTGATTAATTTTTAGACAATCACCTATGGTTGTAACCGTTAACCTAGGCAAGGTTGTCTTGTTAAGTGCAAACATGATTCTATCCTAATAAGTTAATCTTTCATCTTAGAAGTAAAACTCTTATTAGAAACATACTTATTTTAAGGAAATGCTTAGGTTTTAATAGAGTAAGGGACCTTGTAATTTGCCTTTATCAATTTCTCCATGTTTAAGCACTAAGAACATATTCTAGGTCTATGGTCATCATATGTATGAGGTTCACATCCCATTCTTGAATCCTAGGAATTTAAGCCAAAGAAGATACTTTGAGCACTAGATTTATCTAGAAGGACTTATTAGAGGCAAGCAACAAAGGATAAATAGAGAACAAAAAGGCACAACATAAAGTAAACAAACAATAGGAAATAATAAAGGACAATAAAAGGTATAAAAATATATATAAATAGAACAAAAAAGGGAAGCAAAAAAGAAACTAACTAGCCTACCTACCTTAACCTAGTGAGTCTTATAAATTTTATTCCACTAGGACCCTAGGGGGAGCAATAGAGAAATAGTGTTTGAGATACTTCCCATTGGTGGGTAATGTAAATTCTACTCACCAAATCTCTTTTAGCTTGAATATCTTGTTGCCAAGTGTTTTAACAATCTAATATAGGCCAATCCATAGAGGTGTTAATTTTCCATGCTTACCCTTGGGTTTAAATGTTTTATCCCAAAGGAGGACTACGGTTCCTTGTCTGAATACCTTCACTTTTGACCTCTTATCAAACCATGTTTTTACCATGGCTTGATGCTTACTAAAATTAGAAAAAGATTTTTCCCTTGCATCTTCCATCTGAATGATATCTAGCAACCTAGAATTTGTAAATTCTTAACTTTCTTTCATGTATCCTACATAAATTTTAATGTGGGAAATTTGGGAGTGATAGGAAAGATAAGCTCTTAGATATAAACCAATAGGAATAGTGATGTCTTTAAGTCCTGATTGATTCTGATTCTATCTAACCATAGAGCATATTTGAAGAGTTTGTGCCAAGTCCTAAGCTTGTCTTTAGTAGATTTTTTATTACCTTGATTAGGTTCTTGTTGGTAGATTCAGAGATGTCATTTCCTTGGGGGTAATGGTTGGAAGCAAAATTTAAATAAATTCCATTACCATAAGCCCATTTGGTCATTTATATGGACATAAATGCATATCCATTATCATAAACCAAGGAGACTAGGGTTTCAAATCTGGTACAAATGTTTTCTTCAAGGAAGTTGGTTACTTCTTTTATCTTGTACTATTTGGTGGATATGGCCTTAGTCCACATTATGTAATAATATATGGTACTCAATAAATATTTTTGGCCCTACAAATAATTGGGGTTAATCACCCATATGAAATCTAACCCCCATTATGCAAAGGGTTTATCATCCATCACTGGTTGTAGAGGCATGGCTACCTCTATCTCTTTAGTGAAAAGTATTTGACATGAATGGCATTCTCTTACATGCCTATGAGCATCATTAAACATAGTGGGCCAATAGTAACCACACCTAAGTATTTTTTAGGTTTTTATCTTTCTTTATGGATGTCCACTACCTAGTTTCTCATAGAAATTACTCGTGATTTGAAAAGCCTCCTCCTTTGATAGACACATTAGATAGACTCATTCAAAGTTATTTTTATACATTACTCTATCTTTGATTAAATGGTGAGAAGATTTGAGTTTTAGCACTATTTTTTTCTCTCTTGTGAGTCCCAAAAGACAAGTACTAATAATCAATAAATTAATCAATGAGTCATCCCATTAATTGGTTTGGAAGTCCTACTGCTCAACTTTCATGACATGTAACATAGGATTGGTGTTGGCAATCATCTGGACTAGAGCTTGGCACCTTACCAGTTTGGTTGTTTTCATTTCTCTGTCATACTCTTATAGGACTAACATCCATTTACGTTTATATTCACCCAATTCATTTTGAATCAACATGAATTTTGTACTAGGGTCTGGCAAGATAACATGTACTTTGTTTTTAAGGATGTAATGTCTAAATTTTTTATGCCTTTTACTAGTGCACATGCCTATTTGTTAATGAAGGAGTAATTCAATTCTACATTTTTGAAATTGGTACTCATGACAGATATTGGGTGGTCATTCCCATCAATTTTTTGAGTTAGGAATACAACCATTGTGTGATAAAAAAAGAATATAAGTAGAAATCCTTTGAAAAGCCTGGACTTATCAACACTGGGGCTTGACCAATTAATTCTTTGATACTATTAAATGCTTTCTTGGAATCCTCATTAGGAGTTATTTTGGAATATTTATTGAGCATGTCATTTAGTGGTTTAAAATTTTTAGCAAATGCTGAGATTAACTTCCTCATAAAGTTTATCTTACCAAAAAATTACTTCATCTCTTTCTAGCTATTTGGGATCTCTATCTTAAAACTGGATTCCACCCTTTAAATATCTATGGAGATCCCATATTTAATGATAATATGACCTATAATATTTCCTTTAGTGACAAAAAATATTCTTTTCTTAGGGTTGAGAGAAATTCCATACCTTTCACACCTCTCAAATACTTGTTGTAGGTGTGTGAAATGATCTTCCCAAATTTTAAAGAACACTATTAGGTCATCCATGTAGATTATGATGCATTTGCTACCTAGACCTTAGAAATCATGGTCCATGGATATTTTAAATGTATCCCCTACATTAATTAATCCAAATTCATCCTTTTTTATGTAAATGTTCCCCACTTAGTAGTAAAGGTTGTCTTCATTCTATCTTTCTTGTCCACTAACACCTAGTTATACCTTGAAAAGCCATCAAGGAAGGACATAATGGCTAACCCTAAAAGAACCTATATCAATTGGTCTAGAGAGGGTAAGGTATAATTATCCTTTTTAAATGATTTGTTTAGATTCTTGAAGTCAATGAATAATATGATTTTTCAATTCTTTTTTCTGACTGGAACCAAGTTGGGAACCCAAGTGGATTGACTAATGGGAAACACAATCCTTGCATCTATTAATTTATTGACTTCTTTATAGATCATGGGTTCTAGGATAGGGTTGATAGGCCTTTGTTTCTATCTAAATGGTTTAAAATTTTCTTTGAGGGTTATAGTGTGAGTGATAGCCCTTGGATCTAAAATTTTTAAATCGTCATAAGAGTAGACAATAACATATTTGTACTTATAACTTTATACATTTTTTTTAATCCACTTCTATACAAGCCTTCCCCACATTAACTTGTTGAGGTTGATTCATGGGTCTGAAATTCATTGCATAGTAATCTTTCCCACTCACCTTGGGAACCTTAGGGGTTTCAATAAGCTTGTCTTAACCAAACAACCTTTCTAATGAAATAATCCCTTTGGGTATCTTGTTATCATTCAACTAAATTATTTTACCATTGAGTTCTCTTTCAAGGGTAGTTCCATCAATTTCATCAATAATATGAGCTTCAAAAGATCCTGAGTTAGTTAGGAATTCAAAGATCTATTGATCATCATTGAAGACTTGGAAGTGGTTTACATTATTTGGGACTAAGGAGTAGGGTGTTAATTTAATACTAAGGTTAGGGGAACCTTGATTAGGAATTAGGTTATCTATAGCAAAAAATAATTCATTATCAACATTATTTTATTATCTAGGGATAGAGAGGATATTGAATGCATTAAAGGACTCTATCAAATCTTGGACTCTGAATTTATACCACTTGAGGTATGAGATCTTGCATTGGTACTTGATCCTCACTTGGTTGAATACAAGTTTAGAATCCCCATAAAAAAGTACCTCTTTGAAATTGTTTTTAATAGAAAATTGTAAACTTAAGATGAGAGCTTCATACTCAGTCATGTTATTGGTGCATGGGAACTACAATATATAAGATACATGATATTATTTTTTAGCAAGGTCTATCAAGACAACACCAACCCTAGATCTAGACTTACATTTAGCACCATCAACATAAAGTTTCCATAAACTAGGTACAACCTGTGTGTTTTGGGAACTATCCACTTTTGTAGTCTCTAAAGTGAAGCCTCTTAAATTAGAATCAAAGAAATTAACCCTTTCATTGACATCATTATACTCCGTAGTCATATGCTTCATATTTGGTTTTATTTCCAATCTTATTTGGTTTGGAACACCTTTCCAAGGCAGCCATAGATGTGAATAATTAATTGACATATATCCATTTAAGGATTTGGTCCAATCTCTACTTAAAAATAGTCCATATGCATTGGGAATGTCTACTACTTGAAATTCAGTAAATTGATGCACTTTAGGTTCATTGGTTAACTAGATCTATACATTTAATAATTACCTAATGACTCTAACTCTTGATTTTTCCAATTATTTAACCACCCTATTTGACTTTATTAGGGGCAATCCAAACTATTCACATATTCCTATCTGCATGATATTAGTTGATGCCCCAGAATCAAGAAGACAATTATGAAGATTCTTAAAAAATATCCTGACAGTGAATAAGAATGGTGGAGATTCTATCTTGGCCATTTTCATGTTCACATTTGTACTATTAGCACTGGATGGCTTCCCAAGTTTCTTAGATAATGATTACAATAGAAAATACATTTTCTCTATAATTTGAGTTAATTCATGTAAAGTGATGTTGGCCTTAATTTTATTCATGTTTTCAACAATGTTATAGCCAATCCTACTTGGGGAATTAACAATAGGTTTGGAAGAAATCCTTTTGTGTGGCTCAAGGTCATTCTTTGAAGTGGTATTAATATGGGTCCCATAATTATTTTGGGGAGTTGAAGTGGTTAGTGGTTGTTTTTGCTCCTTATTCCTCAGGGGGTAGGTCTTCAAGAATTACTGAAATGCTTGAATATCTTTAGGAGTATTTTTGGGTTCATTATATTCCTAAAAAGGGAATTATAATGTCTCTACCATATGGACATGGTCTGATGCCTTAGACCTAGAATCATTTTGAGAATTATCCTTGTTAGGGATTACTTGGAATGTGTCCAGCTCTTCTTGAAAATCTTCAAAGGCTTTGCAAAATTTAATGCAATCAATCTCACCATGTTTAGTAGTAGAATGAACTTTATAGTAGTTAGGTAAGGTAATGTCAGTGAGATTGATGTCCATGGTCTTGTTACTAGAAGAGGTTTCATTATTTTTTTTACTATTATAAATTTTGTCATTCTAAAACCTATTTCCTAGTTTGTTGAACTTTTAGAAAGTAACGTTACTTCCTGAACTCTCACCAATATTACCAACTTATTTTTGAAACTAAATAAAATTAGTGCTAAGTTCTTTAACCATATTTAATATAAAATAATTCTTTCTCTTAGGGGTCTCATAATTATGGACTTGATTAATTCTTATACTAAAAGTTGGTGTTAAGGCTTTATGATCATTAGTAGAAGATCCAATAGTAGCTTGGTGATTTAGGAATCATATATTTTTATTAGGAGCAGCAGAACTAGTAGGTAATATGATTAGAGTTGGGAGTTGATTAAGAGTAGGGGTGTTTTGGTTATTATTTGGAAAAAGGTTTAGGGTAGGCATTTGTGGGTTAACATTGGGAATGGAGTAAGCCATTTTACCTTACAGTTACATTTGATCACTAATAAATACTACTTCAAAATAATCTTGGGATAATGAAACTATAACAAGGTTATATCTCTTTACGAACATAGAAGTCATAGGGTGTAATGTATCCTTATAGATTTCCAAGGCTATGAAATCATTAATCTTGTAAGGTTTCATGGTCTTGGTATACATCTTCTAGAATCTGACATTGAAAGATCTTATAGGCTCACTTTCATCTCTCTTGATGGTTGTGAATTGATGATAAATGATACAAAGACTAATAATCTTATTGAATTGGTCAATAAAAAGAGTGTTGATACTATTCTAGGAGGTAATGCAATCATAAAGCAAATTAAGGAACCATTCATATGTTGCATATTTGAAAGTAAATAAAAATAGACTACATGCTACATCCTCATGTATGACATTTAATAATATTAAATAAGCTTTAAAAGACTTAACATGTTCCTCTGTATTTACAACACCAGTTGGACTAAATATGGGTAGATATTTCTCAAGGTTACATGGTAAATCATGGACTACACCTTGTACATTAATAGGTGAGATTTATAACCAAGCCATACATAGATATGGTATAGATACAAGGGTGACATAAATATTAAAAGTGGGTAAAGACTTGGAAAGTCTTTTTATACCTTTATCATGTCTGGTTCTTTGATGCTTTTGTAGCTTGAGTAAAAGTTCCCTTGTTTTAGAGCATGATCTAGTGCAAATTCTAGCCAGTTCTAGCTTGAAGGTTTGAAATCTTGTTTGAGATACGATGTATCAATTTTATCTTTACAAATATCAAGGAATAAACATGAACACTAAAATAATTCAACAAATATCTGCATAAATAATGATAAAGGACATCAAATTTCAACTAAGATAGTCTGAAAATGTATCCTATTATGCAAATAGAGTCAGTCTTTATAAATTCGAGCCCAAAATTAATCAAAACACATAGGAGATCACCTAATATTTGAATAGAGTAATATGTTATAATCTCAAATTTTTTAGATCTTCAAATTCAAAGCTATATTTAACAAAATTAAATAATCATTTACTAACAAGCTATGATGTTTTCCTTAAGAACAATAATATGGGTCTAAAAATTCCACAACCAATGATATTTAGACTTTGAAGAAAATATTTACTCAAAGGTGCAAAGATAAAATTAACCTTTGATCAATTAAAACCAAGATTGATAGGCCCTCCTTCTAGCTCTAGTGGTGATGCTCCTATTGATTCCTCTAAGTGTACCATAAGTGTTCTCAGTGTTTAGAGAACACTTCTCATTATAGAATTCTAAGAATTCATAGCATGAGTTGTAGGTATTTGGAGATTGTAATGCATATGGTGGAATAGGGGCAAAGAAAAGTAGATTGTTCCATAATATTTATATGATTTGGTGGTTAGGAGCCACCTTGATCCAAAGCTTTGTGAATTTTGATGAATCTTGATTAAAGTTCTAAACTACAGTAATCTAAGTGAATATTTGACAATGAGATCTAAGCTATAGTGAGTTATTTAAAAAAAGGGTGATAAAAATAAGGGCAAGGTAAAAAAAGGAAGTGAATGTGATTCCTAATCTTTATCTCAAACATTATGACAAAGTTTCAATTGACTGAACATGCATTTAAACTAGTATGCAATACAAAATAGCCAATTCTAAATTTTCACTACAATTAGGTGAACTTATGAGGATAAGTTGAAAATACAATTAAGAACCAAGTATGATTTAATGTTTTTCTACTACACCTAGATAGCCAATACACATCTTTGATGTAGAAAAAATGAACGTGAAGCAACTTATGATCTTTTCAACTAATCTATAGTAGCATAGATTAACAACCTTGTAACAAGAATACAATTTAGAATTTAAAGAAACCATTCAAATTTGAGATCTAGAGAACAAATTGAGAGAAAAACTAGTAACCCTTAACAGAACCATATAGACAAACTTTGTATAATTCCTTAGCTGTATTAATTGTTTCAAGTATATAATTTTTGGTCAAAAAATTTTCTCTATAAAATGGTAACCATGTCTATTTATAGAAAGCATGAGTAGTGTATCAATCAATTTTCAAGATAAATAGGTGTACAATAAGGACAACTATCATTGTATGAAAATTATAAAATATATATGACCTACACTAGACTAACATAAAAGTGTATATTCTAATGAACTAGCATATACTTATATAATAAAATATTCTATTTTTACAAATGTGTGTAAAATATAATCTATAGAATCTTTGATCAAGTTAGTGGTAGGTGCTCTAGCTCTCTTTGTTGGAGGATGTTTTTGGCCTTAGTGTGTTGGTCACTGATTAGTTCTAAATATACTATAGGCTTCATCAAACATCCACCCTCTTGGTCTTCTAGTTTATTAAAAAATTTGTCATTCCTTACCATGGCCTCCTTAATGAATCTAGCCTTTGAAATTCACTCTGATAAATTGAAGATGATATCTATGATTTTATGGTTATCACTAATAGACTAACCTTGGATCTTTCCCTTTATTTATTAAATGGTAGTAGTGTATCTCTATTTGAACTCTTCATCATCTATTAACCCAAGGGTAGCGAGTTGTGAAGGATCTGTTACTAGGGTTCCTAAGAGTTTATCAATCCTACTCATCATAGTCTCATATTCCTTTAGATGCTCACTAAAATTATTGTGCTATGTGCTCAAATATTTTACTTTGTCTATAAAAATTCCTAGGACTACACTCAAATGTCCTTAGCTAATAGTCTTGAAGCTTGAGATCTGCCTTTCTACCTACACGCTAATGAGCTTAGCTATTTGATCTTCTGAAGTTTGACACTAGATGAGTAAGGATTTAGATACTTCATCTTATTATATCAAATAATTATACCTTATTTTAATGGCATTCAAGGCATAAAACATGTCAAAGAATGATTCAACCAACATTTTTATCATCTCATCAAGTACAAAAAGGATGGCTTAGGTTTCAAGGTCATATTTCTCCTTCCTCAAGTTGGCAAATTATTGTTTTAATCCCCTAATTCCTACCATTGATTATGATGATTTAGCCCCAAATAAGCTCTCCACATTGTCTTGGTGAATGGAATTCTCTCCTAATTCCTATCCTCCCACTAGAGTTAGTCCTACAAATGATTCCACCCTTTGAAAGGTGAACTCCTCTATGCCCACCATAGCCTTATGGTGATATTTTCTAGCCTTGATGTGTCTAGATTACAATGTACTATAGTTGTAGTCTCAGTGAGCTTGGTGGTCTCTATAATTTCCACCTTTGTGCCACTAGACTCCCTCAAAGTATCTATTTTTTTGTCACCAAGACCCTTTGCTTCCATTAGTCTTATTTATTATTATTCCTTCATCATTTAAAGAATGCATGGTTCAAGGTCTTCATGCACATCAATGTTAATATTCTATGTCAATTCCAATAAATGGGCCATGGAGGGAATCTTTTGGAGTTTCCCCCATATGAATCAATATGGAATGATTGGCCCATGGATGGAGAAATCATCACTAAATAAATTTATATCATGGGCTAGATGGATACATGGAAGTTTTGGCTTCTTAAATCTAGTAGGGACAAAGTCTAAATTTGATTTCCTCTTACTTTGAGTTGTAGTTATAACTAAGGCTAACTCATGTTATTTTCCCTTATCTTTCTTAATCCCCTCCAGTTGTTCATGATCCTTTATAACTTGTCCTATTTGGAAGCTAAGGTCTTCATATATTTCTTCTTTATTTGAGCCATAGGTTTCTTCAAGAACCTTGATAAAAACCTCAACTATTACATATGGATTAATAGATACCATGTCTACATGTTCCAACAAATATGTTGGTTTTTGTGGAAGCCTTGAAAATGAGGTTTCTTCACTGAAACTCTCTTCCAATTACTTCTTACCAGGGTCTTAAGGTTGTGGGGTCCTGAGGTTATGGCAATTCCACTTGAGGAGGAGGCTAAGGTGTTCTAGAGATGGAAGGAAGCAGATGATACTAGAGTGGGCGTAGTTTCCAAATTTTATATATTGGTTTTTAATTTTGTGTTATCTTGTATTCTAACTTGTCATTTCACTCTTTAAGACTAGCCAGTACTTCATCAAAAATGATGGCCTTGGTGTTTACATGATTATAAACTCTAGGCTGGTATTTATAGACTATCATAAGCAATTTAGTTTATTTTAAATGGTCCCTCAATACCCATTTAGCATCCCACATACTTAATTAATCCATCTAGAATATAAAATCTTATCTCTATCTAGACATGATATCAACCTATTTCCAATCATACAGTGTGGTATTTCCAATTATCAAGGGAAAGGGGTGGAGGAGGCCCTTTTTATTTTATTTACTTACCCCATCAATTCCATTGATGAGTAGGAAATTGATTTATTGTTTATATATCTTATTTGATACATATATAGGCAACTTGTATGGTGGGGACATGGTTCCCACAATTATAATTATGGTGCAATCAAGGTGATACCAAATATCCCATATAATCTCCACATGACTTTTGATCAAGGGGTACATTCTAGGCATAAGGGATATAGTTATAGCTTTAACCAATGTCAGATAGATGTAGTCATAAATTAATTTCATATGGTTCCTATATTTAAAAATATGCAACTCTGAGTAATGGTGGGAAATGATTGTTCTACCCCTAGGGGACTAGTTCTTGATGTGGGGGAATATAGTAAAATTAAGAAAAGAATCAAGAAAATAGGATATCATTAAGAATTATTTATTGGTCTTCCTCTTAATGGCTATAAATTGGTGACTTAGGTGGATGATTATCATGTGTCCAATAGCAGGGGTGATTTGTTGATCTATCAGGAAGTGCATATAGGAAACCTAGGTGGGATTAATAGAATTATTTATGGCAATCCTATAAATCCTATTCAATAAGGTCATGATAACCCTGATTTATTCTCTAAAGTGATTAATTAGAATTCTCCATTGGAAATCCTTGAACACATAGTTTCCCTAGTTGAGCCAAGGTCTTAGGATGGTGTCAGGGTCATTTTGAGCGGTCTAATTCTTGATTGAGAGAAAATCAACATGGGACCATGGAATTTTGTAGTAACCCTCAAGGCTACAAGATAAATGTAAGTAATCCTTCTATATTTCCCATCATGCATAATCTAGTCATCATCTACTCTACAATCAACAAAAAGTGAAACAAACACATCATTACAATGAAGTACTTCAAGTTTAGTGGCTAAACAATGAAGGCCAACCAGTTTCATAATAGCCAAGTCTTAGTATTTGGTGTTGACCAACTCAATTCTCCTCTCATTCTGAGTGAGGGGTAATATCTCTTCTATGGTAAAAAAGATCTTAGACCAATTATTGCACCCATTATTCAATGCTATTTTGTCCAACTTTGTGTCCTTGAAAACCCTACCTAGGTGGTCTGTAGATAAGTAAATCTCTATTTACTCCCTCAATTATTGTATTCCTACTACCATTGCTTCTCAAACTTTCAAAATGTTAAACACTTTAAAAAAGTTTCAAGATTGTCCTTCTCACACTTAGAATTATTTTTTAAGTTTAACTATTATTCGATAGTTCACAATCTTCCTTTACTTTTCTAGATGGACAAAATCTAAGTTTTGTCATATTTTGCTTATGTGGATCCTATGTGACATCTATTTGGCATCATTTTGTGGAATTTTTAATAATTGTATCAAGGACAACTAGCCATTAGCCCTTGAAATTTGCCTTCGGTTTTGATCCATTAGATTAAGATGCAAGGATCAAGTGCCAGCCATTGATCATAATCCTAGGTTTATTACCTGATTAGTTGTCATAAGTATCAATCCCCATGATTATATCACCTAGTATATTGTTGCATCATTGATTTCTATTTTCTAGGTTCTTTCCATGTATTGAACTTTCAGGCTCCCTGAGTCTTTATTTGAAAATATCACACCGTTGAATTATGTTGATATGATTAAGTGAGAGTCTTGGATCTTGTAAGATGCATGAGGTTTAAGTTAGTCCCAAGGGTCATAAAAAGACTCGGGTTAAACTACTTAGTCCTAAGTTTATTTTTTTGATAAACGTGACAAACTTAAGACTAAGGTTCTTTATGTATAGCATAAGTTAAAATATTAAAGTGGAGCCTTTTTTATAAAGATATCACAATAAATCCTTCCTTCTCCAAGAAAAAATGTTTGGCGAGGTTTAATTTGGTGGTCTTAAGAACATCATAAACTTCCTCCCAATCTTCAAATGATGTTTATTAGATCATCAAATTTGACCTCATGAAACTTCCTTTAATAAATGCAATATTGACACATGACCTCTTCATAGAGCTTCCTAAGGTCCTAGATCTATATCACTTCATTGGATTAGAGAAATGAGATCTATCAAATCATGATCTGATTAATCACATATGATTGATCCATAGTGACCCTGTGATGATACTTAAGACTCTGACATTTCAACACTCAACTCACATCATCTGATCATTATCTCTACCATAGCAAGGACCATAGATATTTTGTAATTAGATCTTAGTTTAAATACATCTTGGGGATTTTTGTGTTTTTTGGATTGGGTCCTGCAATTAAGTGAGGATTGTTAGATCTTGTAAAAAGTTTGAATGTTGAGTTAGGACCCATGGATCATAAAAACTTAGGCTAAGTTTTAATCATAAGGTCTTATTTATATTAATAAACACAAGGGGACCTTAGGATTAAAGTTTAGTCTATATGTTAATTAAAGGCAACTTAGGTAGGAATGGAAGGAAAAGTGAGGGGGGTCTTATAAGACCATTCAAAATGAGATTAGAATAAACAAGGAAGCCTAGAAAGAAAAAAATTGTGAGGGTCTAGGTATAATTTTTGTATTAATGTTTGGTCATATTAATAAATATGGCTAAACCTTAGTATAAAATTAGACCTAGGTCCCAAGTGGGTCAAAATTCCTACCAAATGGATCTCACCAATTTTGAATTCAAACAACAAGGTTTTAAGCTTAGGTTCTTGCTGAAGAGGGTCCAAGACCAAATTTCTATAGACAAAAGGCTATTAAAATCTTAAATATGACCAAATAATGAATTATTGGTTGGTACATTCTAGTGCCTTCTCCATGGAACCTATATTTCTCACAAATAGGGTAAACATAAATAGGGTTAGTCAAACAAAACCTAACCATAAACAAACTATGGTACTCTATCAGAGTGGATGATATTCAAATTATACAAAAACCTAGGAGTATAAAAAGTTTTTTAATGAAAATGTTCCAAGACATCTCAAGGGCCCTAATTTTCATAAAATAGGGGGGTTTTGGGCTCAACATGGATATTAGCATAACTCCTACACCCACTCAATTATTTCTCCTTGAACCTTCAAATAAAAAATTTCATGGACCATTGGGATCTTCTTGAGGCATCATTAGGGATGGCATGGGATAACTTTCCTCATATAAATAGTAGACACCCAAGTCCCTTTCTTCAACACCCTTTAAGGGATATACCAACTAGGTTTCATTTCCTAATTCATTTAAGAACATGTCTAGTACCTCTTTTGGATGAGTGTTCACCTCCTACCCCATTGAAAATTTATCCTCATCAATGATGGTGTTTTTGATGTTGACATTATTTGGTCCATAGGGATCTATATGGATTTGTGTAATGGGCTCAACTTTGATTGAAATTTTTTCCCCATACCTCATTCTGAATACCATATATGACCAATCTATTACACGGCAGCCTCTAATTTTCATAGTGAACTCCCTAGATAAGCATATTGCAAAGGAATGAGACACATCCAAGATCAATACATCTTGAGCCACTAAAACATTAAGATAAGTGTGAAAGGTCATATTAATGTCTCTAATTATGGTAGATGGTTTGGTTAAATAAGCATCAAGTTGAATCACTCCTTTGTACTAAGGCTCATATTTTAGGCCAAGATAATCAACTATTGACTTTGGCATTACTGAGGTACTAGCCCCACTATCCACTAATAAATTATACACTAGAGAGTTACCAATGATCACTCAAATATAGAAGGGAGGAAGCTTGAATACTTTTCTGAGTTACCTTTCATTTGGTCCTTTGGCTTCATTGGTGAGAACTTCATTCACTTTGTTTGGTGGCTTGTCTACAGCTATTGTAACATTAATCTTAGATAAACTTTCCTAAAGAATGTCCACTTAACCATGCATGGAGAGTATATCCCATGTGGGCACACTCACATTAGATTTATTAATTTGTTTAACTATGTTTATGGGTGAAACACCAACCTTTTCTTGTGTTCTAAGAGCCACCACTATTATTTTTTAAACTTGTTAGCCTTTGACAATAAAAAGATTCCTTCGATTTTGATTTTTTGGGGTACTAGAACCTTTGGAGTGACAATAGGTTCATTTAGCTTTGTTGCTAAAGGAGTAATGGTAGGAAGGTCTTTGATTGATTTTTGGTTACCATCCATATTCCTTCTTGTAAATCTTGTATTTGTTACCACTGGTATATAGGCATGGCTAGAACTAGCCTCCTAGTTAGATGCATAACACTCTTCCTTCTCATAAATGGCCATGGTGGCATCTAGTTGGTTTGGTCCCTTATTAGAGCCTTGACATTGTAGAGGCTATTTTGTCTTAGTCATCATAGGTACCTCTACATTTTGGGCCATGAGAGCTTAGTTTTACTCAAAATTAGTATCTTGTTACCATTGATCATTGAAGGCTTGGTTGAGTTCAATATTTAGGACAATATGTTAACCAGAAGACTAATTCCAAGGCATGGTACCCTCTACTTCTTGAGCCACATTATTTTTAACTAATACGAAGGTGTTAAAAGTTCTAGTAATATTAGGATTGTATTTATTCTACCTATTATAGTCATGATTCCCTTATCCTTGGTTTTGACCTTATCCTTAGCCTTGGTAGTTCCCCTTATATGGTAGCCTATTTGATTGAAAGGCTTGATGTTAATGTTGATATGAACCTTTATAAGGCCTATTGAAAGATTTATACCTTTTAACATATACTTTATCATTTCCCAAATATTGAAACATGCTCTTGACCTCTTAGAAGTTATTTTGGTCTTGGGAATCATTAGATTCACTAGTGGAATATTTCTCTTATTTCAGTGTAGGTATTGCAAAAATTATTGGTTTAAGATGAATGACATCCAATGGAGGGATAATAATAAGAGGTGGTCTAATCTTAGGAAATAAGGGCATTGGTGGTCTAGGTGTAAGATTATAAACTTGAAATAGATAATTTTCTACTTTGATTGCCACCTCACAAACATCTAGAAGTATATTTTCTCCCATAGATTAGATCCTCACTGCTATATCACTATTTAAAGCCTTTAAATAATATAAAAAACAAAAGTTATGGGTTGGTCTAACTAAGACTGGGATTCTATCCTAATTTTTTTGGAACTTAGTATTGGAGTCTTGTATGACTTCATGAGGAAATATCTTAATGGTAGTTAATTGCTCTAAAAGTGACAAATGGTCACTTTTTCCCTCAAATATTTTACATGAGGCTTATCCTAATTGGTCTCACATTTAAATGGAATTAGTAGCAAGGATTTTTTACCAATATAAGGCCTTTCCCTTAAAATAAGTATCTAATAACCTAATAGCTATATTTTCCTCAATGATATTATGGATAATGAAAAAATTGACTATGTCCATGAGGTGCTCAAAAGGTGTTGTAGCTTGGTCACTAGCATAATAAGGGACATTTATAAGGGATAAAATTGGGATAGGATGATATTAGGAAATGGATAGAGGAATTGGATAAAAAAATACACAAAATATCTATGCACTACCATGGCTACAAAAGGATCTAGTGAAGCTCATCTTGTAGGTGTTATAGGTTTTTAAAATGACTTATTAACAAAGGTTCCTTGATATATATGTGTATTGGTAAACCTTAATATTTTTGTTGAATTTAAAGGTAGTTCATCAAGTTCAAAGGGAATACCTCTTGAATATAACCTTGTTTTCACCTTTGGCATGAGAGAGAGCTACTACTCTGCACTAGAGTGTTGATTGCTCTTTTTGGAGTTACCAAATACTATTGTTTGGGAGCTTAACTATTGTAAATTTGATCAAACCAACATCAAATTTGATCAATATTCATTTTGGACTATGTCCGACTAGGCATGTTATAAACTATTAGAGGCTCAATGTTCACCCTAGGAGAGAGTTCTTTAGGCTTCCTCCAATTAATTTACACAGTGGATACAACCTTAGGTTATGGGTATCTTGTGGTGAGTTTGAACCTTCATAAAAGGTTGACTTCCTCTTGATGCTCATCTAAACTAAAGCTAAACTAATGATTCATAGATAAAAGGGTTATAAATATGGTCAAGGGCTCCTAAGAAGGATAAAATGTTGATTCAACAAATTTAAATGGACACTCATAGAATCTTGAACACACACTAGATCAACAAAAGACAACTATGGATTACTCAATCTCACAAACTCAATAGTTGCATAAATATTTCCTAAAAGAGGTTCCAAGTAAAACACTAATCTAGACTTGAAACTTATCTTGAAAACACCTTTAAATAGGCAAGTAGAAGGATAGTAAAATAGGAAGAATCTCATTCACAAATTCACCATAGAGAAGCATACTAAGCACTGATTAAAGATAAGAGATAGGTAAAGAGCTGATCTTATTACTTTAAAAGGTAGTTATTAAAATATTTTGATATGGTTTAACCATATCAAATAAACACACTTTTTCAAGAGTATCAATGATTATCCTTGACTTACAAAATAATGATAAATTATAAGAGGTGAGGACCCCTTCAATGGGAATGAGACTAAGATATATAGGAAAAAGGAGAGAGAAATAAAGTGGGATCATGCCATAAAAAAAAAAGAACATTTTGTCTTGGGTCATTAATTTAACTTGAGCTACCACCTTTTTATACTTAGCTAATGAAATACTTGACACCTTTTTCATTAATCAAGACACTACCCATGGCTTATTGATTGAGAAAGTCACCAAATGTTCCAAGGATGAATTAAATGCCCCTAGCTACAGTTCCTAACACTAGACCTTTTCTTTGATCTTTCATGACATCTCTCACTTGAAAAAAAAGCTTCACACTCATGGATCTAATAGAATCATGGCTCTATACATTTTATATGGTTGCTTGTCAAAAATATTCCCATGCCAAAGGATGACGACCCTTTGCATTAATCACATATTTTCTCCATTTCCATGTTTAGATCATAAGTCCATCTTATAGATAGAAAACCAATCTAATATTATTGGTTTTCCTATAGCTTCCATATTAGTATAGACCTATAAAGTATATAACACATTTTTTGGATTATAATAGGTCTAAATAGACCCATTATATCTCTAAAGGAACCAAGAGTTTATTATATACACAAGTCCTCCTTTAAAAATGGTGAACATAGTCATAGTTGAACCCTAAAAGCTATAAAATGTTGAACTAAAGGTCCATATTAGGCCCAATGGAGGTCTATTTATGTTATTTATACATGACTACATGGATGTGTACTTTTAATGGTGATAAAATGAGATTTAATGGTGGTAGAATGATGCTAGAAGACCTATATTTGCCTTGGTAAAAAACTACCAATGGCTTCTCGACCTTTATTTTCATTAGTCATCAATATTGGCTTAGGTTAATCAAATTATGAAAAACTATCTTTGATCTCATTTATCCTATAGATCCTGATGACTTCTCTAACATCATATATCTTGACTTGCATAATGTAATATGATCCATCGATCTTCTATTATCTTGAATGTGATTATGCCACTTAATAATCATGCATTGATCTTAGGATCATATTAATCCACTTGGTATATTCTTGATCTCCTTGACCTTTTGACTCATCTTGCACTGTTAGATCATAATGTATGAAGCAACATTTATCATTGATCTATCTTGGACCCACCTCCTTATCAATAAGCACACACCATTAGATCTTGACTCAATGAACCCACACCATCAAATCTTATATAACTTTTAGCTATTTAAGGGATTTAACTGAGGGACCTTTTAAATTGTTTGACTCTAGTGTAAACTATTAGACCTAATGTGTTAGTATGCAAGCTCATGTAAACTATTTCATCTTGATCAAATCCAAACTTGTTAAGGGATTTTTGAATCTAAATGGTCATTTTATAGAACTCAAACTTGACACTTGCATGAATGTCTTACCATATAGGTCTTACTTTAAATATCCATAACTTAATATAGAAAGCTCACATGGACATGAAACTTGTAGAGCATGTTACTAGCAAGAAGAAATCCATGGTATTGCAATAAATTAGATAGCAATGTTTTTTGAGTGGACTTATAAAATACATAAGTGCATTGGTCCATTTTTTCCTACATGATGTCTTAGTGATGGTCTGGCTTACTTAGGCTTATGCTTGACCCTTTTCATGAATTTCCAAGGCTCAAGTGAACTCTTGGGGCTTTTGAAAAACTTGCTTCATGATCTAGAATGTTATGACCACTATGGATGCTTGTTTTCCTAAATTTAGACAAATTAAACTTTAAGTGAACTTAAAGTGTTTTAAAATATTTACAAGCTGCATGATCTATTTGATATACACATTAAATCTAGAACATCTATTCATCTACTCATCCATTATGAAATTGATCCATCTAGGCACAATCTTAGTATGTGGGCCAAAAATGGACATTAAAACTTAAATTATCACCCCTTAATAACATTAATATCTCCACCCTTAGCTAATCTTGTGTAGAGTAATAACATGAAGTGTCCATTCCTTCCACCTCAATTGATTTTAATTATATTTTAAAATTTCTCATTTTATGGGGTAGTCTAACTAGAGCACTATTTTTTAATTTATTTTGATAGGAGATGACCCTTCTATCTATTTAAATATGAAGTATATGATACATCTACTTTAATGCTCGTGATCTTACTACCTAGACATTATCATCTCCTCTATTTTAAAATTGATGCTACATGGAATTATTTTCAAGTTTTCACCATATATATGCGATTACTTGAATGTTAGTTATAAAACCTCTATGGGAACATGATATGGTGACAAGAGGTAATATCATATCAAAATATGAACCTACGAGGCTAGACAACTATATTTTGAATTTATTTACTTCATTAACAATAAAAATTTGCAATAGAGTAAAAATATGACATGTGGCATGACAAAAAGGGTTAAATGGATCCATTCTGGGATATGTATTAGAAACCCACACAATCATACCAAATCTCACTTTATGAATAGTTCATAGAACTAAAATCTTTAATACATGTGCTGAGCCTATTTTTATTAATGTGTTTCAAGGATGCAAATAAATATGATCTAATCTCATGAAGGATCCCAAATGAATCATAAATCCATGAATAGTGGAAGTTGATTAAATTTTTTGAGGCTAAGAATGAGTGATGGTAGATTTTTCTTTATTTTATAAGTTAATATTAGGTTTTACAATGACCTAAAAACCATAGTTTAGTATAGATAAACAAAATAAATAAAAGGAAACAAGGTCCATATAACTTGAAATACACAGTCCTTTAGCAAAATGAGAACTAGACGAAACTAACCAGATGCATCCATCTACTAAATTTACTCAAACTAATTTTACTCTCTACTACTACCCACCCATTTCTTTATGCTTCTTCTTGACATTCTTCTCATTTTCGACCTTTGGCCTCTCATTATGGTTTTGGGCTTATATAGATGAATAAAATCAAATTTAAAGGAAAATGCATGTGAGTGTACATGATGTGATAAAATTAAAACTCATAACTATTTAAATAAGTAACTTAATTTAATAGGCAAATAAGTCATATACTTTAATTTATAATATTTAGTGGATCCAAAGTGTTTAATAGTTCATAGAAATTTGTCTAGTTTTTTAAAGAACCGAAAGTTATGAAACCTCTAAAAATTTTAAAACCCCAAAAACATAAATAAAACCCTAAATTAAAAATTAATTCATTTTGTGTTTAATAAATCTAGTTTAAAAAAATAAAAAAAAATAAAAAAAAAATTATTATGTTCTATCAATTAACAAAAAGAAATCTTGAAAATTTGATATCCTTAAACTTTTAGAAACATGACATTTAAAACATCAAGAAACATTTTTAATAGGCATTGTTGGTCCCATAAAACATTGATGTGTGTTGGAGGCACATTTTTGAGAAATTAAAACATCATTTAAATGTTATAAAATTATTTTTTCAGGGTGGATTAACATATGACTTACAATGCAAACCCTTCTCAACTTTTTATAGTTACAACATGGTACATGAGGCCCATGTTGAGGTGATAGATGGATACATTGTACGTCAAGTTATATGATTCATTATATTATTGAAGTGATGCATTTTTATCAAAATTATAATTAAATTGGTCACATAATTTTCTCATAGATCACCATGGCATATATTTATAGATTTCCAAAAAATTGATATACTTCTCTAAACCCTAAACACTCATAATTTAGAATGTTGAGGAGAAATGTGATCAACTAAACTTAAAATATGAATTTGTTTATTAATATTTGATTAATATTTATTTTATTAAAATATCATCGATCAACATTCATCCTATATGAAATTAAATTAAACTAATCTTATCTACTTGAGTAAGCTTAAAATGATGTATCTTGGGAATTGGGTATTTGTAGTTTATTGTTTAATTTTTGAATCATTTACATCTTTATTGTTCAATATTTATATATAAATAATACTCTATTTTTTTAATTCACTTTTCAATATTTATCTATGATTTTAACAATGTCATTTAGTATAATTACTTTGTTTTTTTATAGAAACTATTGTAAGTTGTAATTTTTCCAAAGATATCCATAATATTCACATGTTATGTAAGTATCATTTATAATAATATTTTTCAAAACTATCAATATTATAAATGTAATTCCATATTCAAAACTATGAATGTTTTCTCTCAAATTTGTAAATGGGTTCTTGGAAATATAAAAAATTAATTTTTTTTTTCAAAACAAAGATATGTGGGGATATGTGTTGCATTTTATCATCCAACACATATCCCCACCTATCTTTGTTTATCAAAACAAAGAGTTTATCATCAATATGATCAAATGGCAAATATTTTATCTATAATGTGGTAGGCAGGAAGAAAATAAGTCATAAATGAATAATTTATAAGGTAAATACTTTCCAAAAAATAACCACCATCCTTCATAATGAAAGAGAAAACAAAATCTTAACACAAATTAGCTGTAAACAAAACAAGGTGAAAGTGTAGCAAAAACAAATCCATTAAATTCCAATAATGAAATCTATGATTATTGTAAAGAATTAAGTATGGCTTAACTAATTATTTTAAATTTATAATATTATGATAAATCATGAATTAAATTAGTGATGCTTAAAAATGAATATCATCCCTTGAAAATCTTATCATTTCACATGTATTAACCATAATTTAGAGATTTTCCTACTTTAGAAGATAGCAAAAATAATTAATTTAAAGTAGTGTTGAATCTCATGGAACCTGTTATGAACCATTGTTTTTAATAGTAAATACATGTATTTCAAAACAACATTTTAGAAGTGGACCACAAATTTTTTTATTATATTGAATCACTTTGTAATTGATATTTAATGTCAACAAGTGAAACATTAACCCAGGCCTCATATACCATGTACATAATTGAGATTAACATACTATACCGATAAATTTAAAATTAACAATTTTAAAGTGTGGAAATTTCATAGTGTGTGAATGATATTCCTCATAATTGGAGGTTAATAACTTTAAAACTATCATAGTTTATGCCAAGGTGTGGGATAGTCAACCTCCAAAAACATAGACTCCTATAAATTTGATATCAAATTTACAACTCATAATTACATTATTATCATGAATCATCAAAGAAACATGCCAAGAACAAACATAAATTAATTAAAAATATTAAAAATATCACAAAAATATATATTTTTTCTTTAAGAGATAGATTTCAAACAACTTTCATTTGGCCTAACATGAACTTCATCAAAATTAACCTCTAGTGTAGAACACAAAACCTTAGTTTTTATTTTTGGAATTATTGACTACATTAACATTAATTATTATATTGGGGATTGATTTATTGTTAAATTAATATTATCAAAATAAAATAAAATAAAATCATTTTCATCTTTGTATTATGTTTTTTTGGGTTTTTGGTTTATCATTTTCTCTGATGTTCAGATTTTAAAACTTTATTAAAGAAACTTAATTTAATTTTATAGGTATGCATGTATGTTTTCAGTGCACTTGTTTAACAAATTTTAGATAAAAAAATAAGTTATAAAACTAAAAAATATATTAGTAATATTGGCTTCTTTCTAAGAGGCCAATATCATTATATACCTGTGTAAAACTGGCATGTGCCCATTCTACATTATATATATTGAGAATAATATAAGTTTTGTGCTCAATGTTCATGTTATTATATTGTGTAAAATAGGCATGTACACTTTTTATACAAGATATAACATTATTGGATTATCTTTCCAAGAGACCTATATTATTATATCTTATCTATAATGGGCACATTCTCATTCTAAACATGTCTAATGGTGGAGTTGCTTAGGATATTTTCACCTGTTATACATATATTATATTATTATTATACTATCTTCTATAGAATGGACATGTGCCCATTATACACAATATATATTATTATTGACTTTTATAGAATGAGAATGTTCCCATTCTACATGTCAAGTCAAGAATATTATGAGCACTGAGCAAGAAGCCTATTATTACACTTCTTTATATATCTTGTGTAGAATGGGCACATTCCCATTATACATAAGATAATAAAATCAATCCATCATTATTAATATATCATGTTATAATGGGCACATGGTCATTATACATAATATGGGCCAATATTCTTAATATATCTTGTGTAGAATGGGTACATGCCCATTATACACAAGATAAGAATATAAGAAAATTATAAAGAAGACACTATTTTAAACATAGTATGTTGAGTATAATATGAATTTGACCATTATAAATAAGATACTTAGGCATATATTATTTTCCTATTTTATGTATAATAGGCATGTGCCTATTCTAAACAATATAGTTTTATGTTTATTAATTAATAATATAATATTCTTATCTTGTGTATAATAGGAACATGCCCATTTTACACAAGATAGGAATATTGGATTCTTAATCAATAATATTCTTATCTTAACATCCCTTAAACATGTATATATTAAGAGTATTATTAATTAATTATACAAGATTCCTATCTAATATAAAATATAGGCCTTTGTCCAATAATAATTAAAAAAAATTAAAAGAGGAGATGTGTATATTAAATTGAATGTTAAAATATGAAGACATGATTTCGATTTAAAAAAATAAACTATAAGTTATATGTAATGAGTGAAAATTAGGAATAATTTCTATAATTAAAAGGAAAATAAAATTTGTTATAAATATTTTTGTACTAAAAATATTTTTTCATAGCCACAAGAATTAAAATTTAAAAGAAACTAAAAATTAAATAAAAGAATTACAATTTTATATAAATTTTTTCTGACAATTATTTAGCATTGTCATTATTTATGTGAATGTTTCATTTAATTTTAACTTATTTGAAATAAAATCAATGTTTTGATTAGATTAAATTTGTTTGAAATAAAAAAAATTGAATTAAATTTTATTATCATTATTATTAATTAAATTTAAATTATAAAGAATAAGAAATAATATATAAAGAAAAAATAAAACCTGAATATAGAAGTTGTATTTCTTCCTCATTGAGCCAACTGAAGAAAATACTTTGTTATTGTATTTTTCCTCTCTATTCCAACTCAATTTTTTTGTGGTAATTATAGTATGATAGATGTTGATATCCCTCAAATCCAATTAACTCTTTCTACCTATCCTGTTGATTCTAGAATAGTATGCTCTTGGTTTCTGTGGTAGTTTAATGGAATTTTGAATAATTTTTCCTTTATTTATGTCTATCATTGGATTTTATCACTTACTCCTATTTGTTGAAAATGAAGAAAATAATTTGATGTTTTATATATTTGTACCAACTTAGTTTGTTAGTGTGTTATCACTATCTTGTTTCTATCTCTTTTAGTGTGGTATCACTAGCCTTGATAGATGATGATATCCATCAAATCTATCTATTTATTTTTGTATTTTGTGTTGATTTTAGTTTACTCCCATTCCATGTGGTAGGTTTTCAAAATTATAAATAGCTTCACCTCTATTTATGTTTGTCTTTATCTTTATTTGCATTCTCCAAAAAAACTTAAGGAAAGAAAACTAAATCATTCAATACCAAAAAAAATATAATGTATGTGACTATGAATAAATGCTGCCATAAATTTGAGCATGATATTTCAAAAAAATCCAAAATACCCACCACATTAATTACTATGACAATTTTCAAATTTTATAAATAAAAATCATATAATTTTGAAATAAAAAACGTAATGATATATGTTAATTTGTCATATTTGTCATACATTTGTTGTATTGTGCCTTTTTGAGTTATGATTAATTGGGCATATAATCTTAAAGTTCATAAAATATATTTCAAATTACCAAAAATTATTCACAATCTACAAATATCCACAAAGTGCATCAATCAAGTAGAGTGTTGTCTTAATAAAAGACATTTTAGTGTCAAAATTTAGAAATATAAAAACATATTAATATTAAAATTAAATTAATAACATACTTTTTTTTTCTTATTTGATAATTATGTTAAATTAATTTAAATTAATGTTTTCTATTTAATTATGCAAACCTTTGAATTAGTATGATAGTTATATATATTGAAATGAAATAGTCTTTGTGTCTAAAATAATATTGGAAGTTACATTAATGTTCTGACATTAAAAGAAATACAACCTACATTTACATAGAATTCAAAATAATTTATATGTGTCCTATAAAATATTAAAAATTATATTAAACAATACTAAAACTTACAAAATATGTATGTCAAATCTCATCCTAAACGAGAGTTATAAAAATTGTGAGCTTGTTATTCTATTATTTTTAATAATGACTTAATTTAAAAAGTTGACATCAATAAAGTCTCAATAAAATCTATTATGGGATGATCTGGGTTAAGCTTTAGTAAATAATGTTTTTTGAAATAGAATTACATAATTTATTTTTTATTATTGAAAGTAAGGCATAAAATAAAGTAGAGTCATGTAGTCTAGTTTTTACCATTAAACCACCTAAACCTTTTAATTACTTTGAATTTTTTATTTATGTTAAAAAAAATGGTAATCCATTAATTAAAATCAAATAATCCTTTTGTGTCTAAAATATTGGTGGGAGCTGAACTTTATTTTTGGATATTCAGGAAATGATAACTTGCATTTACATAGATTTAAAAATAATTTAAATATGACTTTTAAATTTTTATAAGATATATTAAAAGAACTAAACAATATTTAGAAACATGAAAAAATGAGATTTATAAAAAATATAAATGATGTTAATAATATTGATCTTATATTATTTAGAGTGGTCTTAAGCTTCCCATTGTAATTTAACAATATAAGAATATCGATCCTATCTTGTGTAGAATGGGCTTAATTGATAGTTTAAAATGTGCATAATAATATTTGAATATTAATGTATAATATTCCGATACTTTTGAATTGTGATCTTAAGTTTCCCATTCTAAACAAGATAATAATATTGATCTTATTTTTTGTAGTATGGGCTTAATTGATAATATTATTAGTATATTATTTAGAATGGACATATACTCATTCTACACAAGTATATTTGAATATTGATCCTACCTTGCTCATAATGGGTAGCTTCCCATTCTACATGTAAAGATAAAAATATTAACATCTGATAAAGAACCTAATATTCTTATCTTTTGTAGAATGGGCACATTCCCATTTTGAATAATATAGGATAAATATTATTATCTTATATATAATGCATAACTATTGATTCTAAAAAAGATAGAACCAATATTTTTATAATGTAGAATGGGAAACTACCCATTCTACACATTATGAAGATACTAATATTGACATCTGAGAAATAAACCAATGATTAATCTTATCTTGTATATAATGGGCACATGCATATTATATAACAAATAATAATATTAACCTTTTGGGATCAATAATTTTGATAGCCAATATATTGATCCTATATTATTCATAATGGATATCTATTACATGTCAAGCTAAGAATATTGGCTTATGAAAAATAAACCAATATTATTATCATGATCATAATGGGAAACATGTCAAGATCATGAAAGCTATAAAATGTGAAACCTTGACAAACCTATGAGGCATAAAGGGCATAAAGGTAACATAATATTTAGGCATTGATTTTTAGTTCAAAATTATAGAGAAATAAATAGTTAATTCACTAAACAAATGTTTGATGATGAGTTCCCTGCATGATGCAAAATTTTGAAAATTGTGATGGTATGTTATTGAAATATTTTGACATTAGTGATAAAATCACATATAACTAAACTTAGAATAAACTATCAAATATAATTGGTGAAAAATTAATCCAATTTTATTATCTTGTGTATAATGGACACATACCCATTCTATACATGATAAGTATATCATATTCGTAATTTAATTTATAATATGTCAATATTATCTTATTTAGAATGAGCACATTTGAAGTAAACCACCAAATAGTATATGCATGCCAAAGAATAAATTAACTATTCCTATCCTATGTATAATAATCACATGCCCATTATTTAGAAGTCTACAAGAATATTGCCATCCTAATTTATAGTTTATAAGAGGAAAATATTTTTATCTTATTCAAAATTGGTGCATGCTAATTATACATGATATAAAAATATTGGTTTCCTGATTGATAATTGCTAAGGGACCAACATTCATATCATTTTTACAATCGGTACACACCCATTATAGGTAATAATATAATAATATTGGGTTACTAATTGATAATTTCTAATATTTAAATTTTATTATATTTTTTAGAATGAGTACATGTCCATTATACACATTATTATTAAGATTATTGGTCTCCTAATTAATAATTAATAAGAGTCCAATATTATTATAATGTTGACAATGGGCATATGTCCATTATACAAAATAATATAATAATATTAACTTTATAATTGATAATTTTTATGCGCATTATACACAATCTTATAAGAATATTGAAACATTAATTTCTTAATTTCTAATAGGCCAATATTATTATCTTATTCATATTGGGAACATGCCCATTACATAAAATAATATAATAATATTAGATGCCTAATTGTTAATTTATAAGAGGCCAACATTATTACCTTTTTCATAAAGGGTACATGCCCACTCTACTTGTCATGATAATAATATAGGATTCTTATTTGATAATTTATAGTATGAGGATAATATTCTTATTTTTGACATGTTAAAAATGGGAAAATAGCCATTCTACACAATATTATAATAATATTGGCTTCATTATTTATTATTATACTAAAATAATTATCTACCCACTCTATAAAATATATTAATAATGTTCACTTCATAATTAATAATTTATAAGAGTCTACGCAAGATAAAAACTATTATAGGATTATTGATTGATAATGTTTTTTTCTGTTCAGCCGTAGATTAGCCTGTTACTATTTTTGTATAATACTTTTGTGGTTAGTATAACCTTATAAAACTAGGTTATTTACCCAATCAAATAAAAAAAATGTTTAATGATGAGAATCATGAATGTT